>OY856415.1:558541299-559141299 GCA_963693085.1 Alisma plantago-aquatica | reverse complement strand
CAATGATGACATTAGCTTAATATTTGATGCTCAATGAATATAGTGTTGATCTAACAACCTATGGTGACTTAATGGTAACTAATGATGGTGGATCAGGTCTCCACAACATTTGGTGAGTTAATCATATAGTTGTAGCATCAATTAAGCCTTAGACCAATGGTTTCTTGGGTCACTTGATGCAATCGTCAGACCTATACTTTGATTGATGGTTTTAACATATGAACTTGACCCAATGATCAAGATCTAATGTTTATTCCTCCAATAAAGTCGAATGATGGATAATGTATTATATTGGTCCTAATAATGTAATTTAAATGGTTTCCTTTATATGATCAACTTAAGGAGCTTACTTGTTGACAATGGATGGCTTGCTTTAAATGAACATTCGATTGTGGGTTTTACCGTACTCTCAATAGAACCCTTATTGTTGTTAATCAAAGGATGTCTAGGATTAAATGGTGAATTTTATAGATCACAACTCGATAACATTATAGATGATTCATTCAAGGTGTTTACTTATGTAAATGACCAATGACTTTACCTTTTCAACATTTCATGGTTAGAAGTTGATGCCTCGATATTCCCATTGTTTTGGGTGAAGCGTGTAGTGTAATGTTATGATTCAAATGATGATAATTTGATGGTTCAATGTCTTAAACTTGTAGTGTTACCCTTTCCCTTGTATGATTATGATTTATAATCACCATAATGAATTAATGGGTAACCCTAATGAGGTATAGCTTGTTATACCTAGCTTTAATATAACTAAATGATGGTAATTGGGTATGAATAGTCCTTTAATGACTAATACAATCATGGAGTACTCTGTTACTATTGTTGAAACCCTAGTATGCTATAACCTAATGGTTACACCTTGATTTATGTGTGGGTTCATACTTGAGAATAGTATGGAATGTGATGGTGATGCTTCACCTTATGCATCCATTGATCCAATGGGGATGATGTGAGTTAGGGTTTGGGTATGAGTGTTGATTAGTAACATTAATATAATTTATCTTGTGAACCTAACTCTAATGCAAATAGATAAACATGAGTATTCATGCTTAACCTTCTTATATGATGGCATGATTGTTACGACCTCACCTTTCAGTAACTCCCAATTAAGGGAGACCAAGATGATAAAGCCGCAACCATTTATTCCGGATCAAAGGTTCGACATATAACCATAAACAATTATTAAATTCTAGCAGACTATACTGAAAAATGGTAATAAAAATTTTCTTTACATACCTTGAAAAGTTGGGAACTATCTTCTAACCACAACTTAACTAATCTATCTAATTCCTCCTTGTTCCTTAATTCTTGAATTCACAATATGTCATTTTACTGTTTGTGCTTTTGAGGATTTTACCTAAAACGCCGACAAACAAAAATGACGATCAGCCGAAGCTGGTATGTGGAGGGAGCAGATAATGTTCAACTAGGTTAACAATATAATCATTCAATTAATCATTTAACAATCAAGTTTACGTTTTAAGCCAAACTACTCAATCCATCTTTTCACAACTCTGTGTTATCCCTATAGGACTTACATGGTACCTCT
This sequence comes from Alisma plantago-aquatica, assembly GCA_963693085.1. NCBI lineage: Eukaryota > Viridiplantae > Streptophyta > Magnoliopsida > Alismatales > Alismataceae > Alisma > Alisma plantago-aquatica. Next base: position 559,139,735 of record OY856415.1, on the reverse strand, counting down.
ATTAAGGTGACTTGATGGACCTGTCCTCTAGGCAGCCAAAGTCATTCATGACCCTACCCTCTAGGCAGTCAAAGTCATTCATGACCCTACCCTCTAGGCAGTCAAATTCATTCATGACCTGATGTACCTACCCTCTAGGTAGTCTTTTATCAGGTCAGCCAATACGACACAGAGGGAATCAAGGATTGAGCTAGAAGGCATATACATTAAGTGATAGTCATAATCACTTTATACTTTGCATGAAAGAAATAAACATCCAAACTGTTTAGTTGCATTCAATGCGATTAAACATTCGGGAAACATTGGGAAACATAAGCGGTTAACCATAAGTAACCACATACCTTTAAATGCATATTTCAAGATAGAAAGAGAAACCCAACCAACAAGCAAAACCTGAAATAAAAGGACAATTTTTCCTTTTATTAATATTCATCTAATTTTCATCATATTACTTAGGGTTTCAGTTCCTATTTTAGGGTTCCTTTAGAAATTAGGGTTTTCACTTCTTCTTTCCTTATTTTCATCCTTAATTCATTAAACTACATAAAACCCCTAATTTCTCAGTAAATTTCCTTTATTCAGTATCCAATTATCTTATTCTGCAAAAACATGCTTTTTATCTCCTTTTATCCCAAATTAGGGTTTCCATGTAAAATAACTCCCTTTTTAAGCATTACAACTCTAAATCTCATACTTTTGCATTCAAACTGATAATCATATTACCTTTATCATTAACAAAGTTAAACTTATCAGTTTGATCTATTGATTTACCAAAATACACTTTAATCATGCAATTAGGGTTTCTCACCAATTCTTCATACACTTTATTAACAAATTAAAGTACTTTTTGCAAAATAGACATAACTAGGTTCTCAATCTATTTTTATTGGATTCCTCGTATTTTTCTATACAATTTTCATATATTAAGTTTTCTCATACGAGTTTCCTAGCAAATTCTATTAATTTCGCAAGATAAATCATTTTTCTTGAATTTCTTTCAGAGATGCAAAAAAGTACCAATTATGTCGATCGTCGGATGTGTCACGGTTCACGGTGGTCCTCTGATCAACGGTCTGCGCAACGAGCCTCCACCCGGCCCTCCTGACTTACGCGCCTCGACGCCTGGATCGTCAGATCTCCCGAGTTCACAGTGGAATCACGATCAAGGGCTCCCGCCTTGATTTGGCCCGACCGTTCGATCACGATTGGACGAAGACTACTGCTCGTCTTCCTAACTTCAGGGCACGGAGGTGCCGCGTCAAATCCTCATCGGAGCTAGGGCAATTGAGAGGGAGAGAGAGACTCGAGGGTCTAGAAGCTACCGTTTGAGATCGTGAAGGTGCTCCCGACTCGAAGGACCCTTATTTATAGGGCACGAGGGCCTCTCTAGGGTTTCCCAACCCTACCGCCGTCCCAGACCTTAGCCCGATTGTGCGTTTCTAGAATACACCACGAAACCCATCAAATCCTAGGTCTAGATCCTTCGCCCGGACCTCCCGATCCCAATGGGACACAAAACGTGAGTGCTCATGCACTGCATCGGTCGGGAAAGCGAGGGGGAAAAACCCCTGTCGGCGCTACAGTCCGAGTCCCTCTGGGACTCTGGATGATGATCGCGATCCGTTGGATTAAAATCCAACGGTCAGCGTCGTCCGTGCTTAAACTAAAAAGGAAAATCAATTCCTAAATATTCAAGGAAAATGCTATTTTGATGATAACTTGAAAATTCAATAACTCTCAATCCTTAACTCCGTTTTATCTCAAATTTTGAGGAAAACTCGTTTATACTTTTATCTTTCCTTGTACCAAAATTGGAGTCATTATCCAAAGGAAATGATCCCTTTACTTCAGTTTCAAGTTATCTCTTATTTAATTGTATTTTCCACATATTCCTTATTTCTTTTGCCATTATCTAATTATCTTGAGTTCCTTGAACTCCAAGGAACCCTTTTTAAACTCGAAATCTTATTTTGGGAAAATATCTTATCCTTACAATCATTTCATTTTATTTTCCTCATATCTTCCTTTATTAAATGAAATTCCTTTTTCATTCCTTTTTGTTTTTCTTTTAATCTTCCATTGGGCTCCACGGCCTCAAAGGCCCAATAAGAAAACATACAAGTTATCAAACATACAATCCATTCAATCCATTCAAAAAATTCATCATATCAAACATGAATTTCATTTTTTCTTTAAAAAGAACCTTTATAATTTTATTAAATAATTTGGAGAAATCGAGGTTATAACATCCTCCCCTCCTTATAGGAATTTTGCCCTCAAAATTCACCAATCAAGCAAACAATTCAGGATATGCTTTTTCCATGTCCATCTTCAGCTCCCATGTGGCCTCATCCTCTCCATGGTGTTTCCAAAGAACCTTTACCGTCTCTGTATTCTTATTTCTGAGCTCTTTTACCTTAGTATCTATAATACTCAAAGGTAACTCAGGATAAGACAGCTTTCCTTGAAGCTCAATAGGTTCAATGCTCAACACATGGCTCAGGTCTTGCACATATCGCTTCAGATTGGACACGTGAAACACATCATGCATCATACTATATTGAGGGGGTAACGCCAAACGATAAGCCACCTCGCCAATCCGTTCTAAAACCTCAAACGGACCCACATATCGGGGACTCAACTTTCCTCTATTTTTAGCTATAGCTCGGAGCGGTCGGATTTTCAGAAAAAACATGCTCTCCCACAGTGAAATGCACATCAGTCCTCTTCACATCAGCATACAACCTCTGTCGATCCTGGGCTCTCTTTAGCCTTTGCCTGATCAAAGCGACTTTATTAGCATACACTTGGAGTTCATCTGACCTCAACAAGGTCCTCTCACCAACATCATCCCAGTGAAGTGGTGACTGACACGGTCTCCCGTATAGAGCTTCATATGGAGGCATCCCGATACTGGCTTGGTAACTATTGTTGTACGCAAACTCTGCTAAAGGTAAGTATTGCTCCCATGATCCACCCCAATCGAGCACACAAGCTCTCAAAAGATCCTCTAAGGTCTGAATTGTCCTTTTTGACTGTCCATCCGTCTGGGGGTGATAAGCGGTACTGAACTTTAACCTCATACCAAGTTCCTCTTGAACCTGCTTCCACAGTTTGGAAGTAAACTTTGGATCTCTATCAGATATGATGGAACTGGGTACGCCATGCAAATGCACTATCTCCCGAATGTACAACTCAACTAAGTCTGTCACTTTGGCAGTGGTTTTCAGTGCAAGGAAATGTGCTGACTTGGTAAGGCGATCCACCACAACCCATATTGCATCATGACCTCTCTTGGTCCGGGGTAAACCCACCACAAAATCCATGGTGATCTGATCCCATTTCCATTCCGGAATCTCTATAGACTGTTAAAGTCAACCAGGTCGTTGATGTTCAGCCTTAACCATTTGGAACGTAAGACAACTGGCCACATAAGCTGCAATGTCTCTCTTCATTCCTGGCCACCAGAAAAACCTCTGCATATCCTTAAACATCTTAGTAGTCCCTGGGTGCACTGTGTACTTAGAACCATGAGCTTCTTTTAAGATACGTTCCTTCAGTGGTGAGTCTTCAGGAATCCATATACGATTCTCAAGTATGATTCCTCCATCTACTCCCAAGGAAAGGCGGGTCTGAGGCTTCTTCATCAAGCCTCTCATCTTGTCAAGTTCACTACTGACCATCTGTGATGCCACAATTTCACTCAACAAATCAGACTGTATCTGAATGTTGGCCAATCGAACTCGATTACCTAATGGTTGAGGAGACCATTTCACCAGCTCTTCTAATCTCTTCCACTGACTAGACAGAACACTTGCACACCGAAGCTATTTCCGACTCAACGCATCTGCCACAACATTTGCCTTCCCAGGATGATAGGCAATGGTGAAGTCATAATCCTTCATGTATTCCATCCATCTTCGTTGTCGTAGGTTCAAGTCTTTCTACGTCAGAAGGTACTTCAAGCTCTTATGGTCAGTGAAGATCTCAAAAGTAGCACCATACAGGTAATGCCGCCAAATCTTCAAGGCATGAATGATAGCAGCCAACTCTAGGTCATGTGTCAGGTAATTCACCTCATTAGGCTTGAGTTGCCGAGAAGCATAAGCAACCACATGTCGATTCTGCTCCAAAACACAACCAAGACGCATTTTGGATGCATCAGTGAAGATCATGAAACCCTCATTGCCTGATGGTAGAGTCAAAACTGGTGCAGTGGTCAACGTTTCCTTCAGCTCTTGAAAACGAGTCTCACAAACATCAGACCACACAAACTTCACATCCTTCCGAGTCAACATGGTCAAGGGCAAGGCAGTCTTTGAGAAATCTAAAATGAAACGCAGATAATATCCAGCTAACCCCAAGAAGCTTCGGATCTCGGAGGGGTTCTTCGGTGTAGGTCAGTCTCGAACTGCTGACACCTTGGCTGGATCCACGGCGATTGTTCCTCCTGAGATGATATGCCCAAGGAAGATGACTCGGTCTATCCAAAACTCGCATTTTGAGAATTTCCCATAGAACTTATGCTTTCTCAGGATATCAAGGACTTTACTTAGGTGGTCTCGGTGTTGCTCTAAGTCATTGGAGTAAACCAATATGTCATCTATGAACACTATGACAAACGAGTCAAGGAAGGGTTGAAACACACTATTCATAAGGTTCATGAACACACTGGGTGCATTGGATAATCCAAAAGGCATAACCACAAATTCATAATGGCCATATCGTGTTCTAAAAGCTGTTTTTGGGATGTCCTCACTCTTGACTCTCAAGTGGTGGTAACCCGATCTTAAGTCAATTTTAGAAAAGACTCGAGCAGACTTCAACTGGTCAAACAGGTCATCTATTCGGGGTAAAGGGTATTTGTTCTTAATGGTAGCTTGGTTAATCATCCGGTAGTCTATACACATACGGAGCGAGCCGTCCTTTTTCTTTACAAACAGGACTGGAGCTCCCCATGGTGATGTACTAGGCTGGATAAAACCCTTGTCTAGCAATTCCTGCAATTGTTTCTTCAACTCGAGCAACTCTACAGGGGCCATTCTATAAGGTTCATGTGAAATAGGGCTTGTCCCTGGAGCTAGCTCTATGGAAAAATCCACCTCTCTCTCAGGAGGAATCCCGGGTAGATCATCCGGAAAAACATCTGCATAGCTCTTGACTACCTCTATTTCCTCTAAGGGCTGCACCTTGGGTTCGGGCTCGGTAACAACTGCTAGGAAAGCTTGACAACCTTTACTCATCATTCTTTCTGCCTTCAAGGATGACACATACAAACTGGTGGTGGCGTCTTTCCTACCTCTAATGACAAAGGGTGGGTGACCTGGTTCCCTAATGATCACTTTCTTTTCCCTACAGTCGATTTGGGCCCTATAAGTATAAAGCCAATCCATTCCGATGATCACATCAAAATCATTCATGTCAAGAAGGATAAAGTATGTAGGAAATTCACGATCTCAATATTTCACAGGTATCACCGGAGTTTTCAAAAGAGAGGTAAAGATTCGACCACTTGGGGTTGTAACATCTAAGACATATCCTAAATCCTTGATATCCAAACAAAGCATAGTCACAAGATTCCTCGAAATGAAAGTATTAGTAGAACCAGAATCAAATAATGATTTTACATTATGTCCCATGACTTCAAGCATGCCTACATTATTGTTCACCATACATTAGACTATCACATTCTTAACTTCCAAAACATAAAGAAAACTCTATGGGTTATTACCCTCAATCAACCAATTTGCATTTGCTTGAGCTTCCTCATTGTCGATGGCGAACACTCGAGCTTGCCTTCTTTCTCCAGCAGGTGGGGCCACAACTACTGGTGGAGCTGCTACTGGCGGGGCTGCCACTGGACCTGGTCCTTTTGGCTCTGGTAGAGGACAAGCAGCTTGGATATGCCCCTCTTGGTGACAACAGAAACAAACTCTCTTCTTGTAGTGGCACTCACCGAGATGGCCTCTTCCACATGAGCGGCATCGAGGTCGATTATTCTCTTGATGGGGTCTCCCTTTTCCTCCCTGTCTTCCCTTGGCTTGATGATGACTTGGACCCTTCTTATGATGATTTTTCGGTCCTCGGGTTCCCTCAGTGAAACCCAAATACCCCTTGGGTGGAAGCTGTGTAGGCATTACGATTCTCTCCATGTCTAAGGCAGTGTTGTAAGCTTCTGCGAAGGTTTTAGGTTTGCTTGCCATCACATGAGGCCTGATGGTAGGGTGAAGAAGCTCTATGAAGTGATCCACCCTCCTTTCCTCATCCATCTTGTACCCAAAACGTTCCAGGATCCGAAACTTGCGCCCAAATTCTGCCACAGAGGAATTTCCTTGAGTCATGTTAGTGAATTCCCTTTCCTTCTCTTTCTTAGCCGCAACCGGGACGAATCTGGAAGTGAATATGGTCTTGAAATCAGCCCATGCCATTGGTTCCTCAGTCAGATCTTGGCCTGGGATGTGAGTCTCCCACCATATCTTAGCCGCTCCTTCCAGGAGGTGAGCAGCATAGCAGATCTTCTTGCTCGGCTGTACTTCAAGCATGCGGAAACCATTCTCTATTGCAAGTATCCAAGCCTCTGCTTTATCAACCACCTCAGTCTTATCCTCTCCCCAGAACTTCTCTATGTTCAGCTTGACAAAGTCTAGGATGGTGGCTCCCACACGTGGACGAACAGGGTGTGGTTCACCATTCTCAGCTCTAGCTATGTCTCGGAGGGCCAAAGCACTAATAGCTTCTGTCAACTTCCTCTGTTGCTCTAACTACAAGATATCAGGGGTATGGATCATCATGGTGGGTTCTGAATCATTTACTGGGTCCTCATCCATCTGGGCTTCTTCCTCATACACATGCTGCTCTTCATATCCTTAATCTTCTTCTTGGTTCAGGTTACTAAATGGTACTGGGTCAGGGTTAGGGACTTCTTGAGTGACTTCTTCATGCCTCTTCCTCTTCTTAGAGGATCCACCCTTATGGTTCCTATTCCTCTTTTCAGATGACTCCTTTGCTTTACGGGGAGGCCAAACACTCTTAGCCAGTCTTCCGGAGCCCTCGGGGATAGCAACAGTCTTGGTCCTTGCCATCTACATAAGCATAACAAGCAAACCTTTAGTTTATCAATTAAACCAGTTATACTTATGTTCAATGATATCTCATTACATACCTTTTATTAATTTGTTGGAGGACTCTTAAACCCTTAACTTATTTTCCCATACCACATGAGTGTGGAGGAGAGAGAGAATCCTACTCTTAAAGCCCTAAAAGAGTATGTGATGAGAAGGGATGAATAAGATGAGAGAGTCCTAAAGGTATCTTATTTCGATTCATACCCTAAGACTTTGTCCAGGCGGTCACACGGGTCCGGGAGTCCTCATATTCCGACTAGCGGTGCGGAGGAAAATCTTGCCAGCCCCCGGTCGTGATCCCTTTCTAGACACCTCCATCTTTCGGATACTCCTCTAATAACTCCCTTGGGTTCTATGGAGTTTGTAAAATTTAATAATTACTAATGGTTACATGAAGAACCCAGGCTCTGATACCAAATGTTACAACCTCACCTTTCAGTAACTCCCAATTAAGGGAGACCAAGAGGATAAAGCCGCAACCATTTATTCCGGATCAAAGGTTCGACATATAACCATAAACAATTATTAAATTCTAACAGACTATATTGAAAAATGGTAATAAAAATTTTCTTTACATACCTTGAAAAGTTGGGAACTATCTTCTAACCACAACTTAACTAATCTATCTAATTCCTCCTTGTTCTTTAATTCTTGAATTCACAATATGTCATTTTACTATTTGTGCTTTTGAGGATTTTACCTAAAATGCCGACAAACAAAAACGAAGATCAGCCGAAGCTGGTATGTGGAGGGAGCAGATAATGTTCAACTAGGTTAACAATATAATCATTCAATTAATCATTTAACAATCAAGTTTACGTTTTAAGCCAAACTACTCAATCCATCTTTTCACAACTCTGTGTTGTCCCTATAGGACTTACATGGTACCTCTATTAAGGTGACTTGATGGACCTGCCCTCTAGGCAACCAAAGTCATTCATGACCCTACCCTCTAGGCAATCAAAGTCATTCATGACCCTACCCTCTAGGCAGTCAAAGTCATTCATGACCTGATGTACCTACCCTCTAGGTAGTGTTTTATCAGGTCAGCCAATACGACACAGAGGGAATCAAGGATTGAGCTAGAAGGCATATACATTAAGTGATAGTCATAGTCACTTTATACTTTGCATGAAAGAAATAAACATCCAAACTGCTTAGTTGCATTCAATGCGATTAAACATTTGGGAAACATCGGGAAACATAAGCGGTTAACCATAAGTAACCACATACCTTTAAATGCATATTTCAAGATAGAAAGAGAAACCCAACCAACAAGCAAAACCTGAAATAAAAGGACAATTTTCCTTTTATTAATATTCATCTAATTTTCATCATATTACTTAGGGTTTCAATTCCTATTTTATGGTTCCTTTAGAAATTAGGGTTTTCACTTCTTCTTTCCTTATTTTCATCCTTAATTCATTAAACTACATAAAACCCCTAATTTCTCAGTAAATTTCCTTTATTCAATATCCAATTATCTTATTCCGCAAAAACATGCTTTTTATCTCCTTTTATCCCAAATTAGGGTTTCCATGTAAAATAACTCCCTTTTTAAGCATTACAACTCTAAATCTCATACTTTTGCATTCAAACTGATAATCATATTACCTTTATCATTAGCAAAGTTAAACTTTTCAGTTTGATCTATTGATTTACCAAAATACACTTTAATCATGCAATTAGGGTTTCTCACCAATTCTTAATACACTTCATTAACAAATTAAAGTACTTTTTGCAAAACAGACAAAACTAGGTTCTCAATCTATTTTTATTGGATTCCTCGTATTTTTCTATACAGATTTCATATATTAAGTTTTCTCATACGAGTTTCCTAGCAAATTCTATTAATTTCGCAAGATAAATCATTTTTCTTGAATTTCTTTCAGAGATGCGAAAAAGTACCAATTATGTCGATCGTCGGATGCGTCGCGGTTCACGGTGGTCCTCTGATCAATGGTCTACGCAACGAGCTTCCACCCGGCCCTCCTGACTTACGCGCCTCGACGCCTGGATCGTTAGATCTCCCAGGTTCACGGTGGAATCACGATAAAGGGCTCCCGCCTTGATTTGGCCCGGCCGTTCGATCACGATCGGATGAAGACTGCTGCTCGTCTTCCTCACTTCAGGGCGCGGAGGTGCCGCATCAAATCCTCGTCGGAGCTAGGGCAATTAAGAGGGAGAGAGAGACTCGAGGGTCTAGAAGCCGCCGTTTGAGATCGTGAAGGTGCTCCCGACTCGAAGGACCCTTATTTATAGGGCACGAGGGCCTCTCTAGGGTTTTCCAACCCTGCCGCCGTCCCAGACCTTAGCCCGATTGGGCGTTTCTAGAATGCACCACGAAACCCATCAAATCCTAGGTCTAGATCCTTCACCCGGACCTCCCGATCCCAATGGGACACAAAACGTGAGTGCTCATGCACTGCATCGGTCGGGAAAGCGAGGGGAAAAACCCCTGTCGGCGCTACAGTCCGAGTCCCTCTGGGACTCTGGACGATGACCGCGATCCGTTGGATTAAAATCCAACGGTCAGCGTCGTCCGCGCTTAAACTAAAAAGGAAAACCAATTCCTAAATATTCAAGGAAAATGCTATTTTGATGATAACTTGAAAATTCAATAACTCTCAATCCTTAACTCCGTTTTATCTCAAATTTTGAGGAAAACTCGTTTATACTTTTATCTTTTCTTGTACAAAAATTGGAGTCATTATCCAAAGGAAACGATCCCTTTACTTCAGTTTCAAGTTATCTCTTATTTAATTGTATTTTCCACATATTCCTTATTTCTTTTGCCATTATCTAATTATCCTGAGTTCCTTGAACTCCAAGGAACCCTTTTTAAACTCAAAATCTTATTTTGGGAAAATATCTTAGCCTTACAATCATTTCATTTTATTTTCCTCATATCTTCCTTTATTAAATGAAATTCCTTTTTCATTCCTTTTTGTTTTTCTTTTAATCTTCCATTGGGCTCCACGGCCTCAAAGGCCCAATAAGAAAACATACAAGTTATCAAACACACAATCCATTCAATCCATTCAAACAATTCATCATATCAAACATGAATTTCATTTTTTCTTTAAAAAGAACCTTTATAATTTCATTACATAATTTGGAGAAATCGAGGTTATAACAGTGATGGTGAAATAACTTCCTTAATATGATCAAAACCTTAATGTGTTAATCGGTGTTTATCATAACCACATGGTTAATACTTTCTTATGCTAAACATGTGCATTATGAATATGATGAGGGTTAATCATAACTATATTCCTTGCATGTTGATGTAATAAAGGAATGTTCTTAATGTTAATATAACCCTGCTATGATTGTTTATGAATATCTCCTAGCTCATTAATGCAATATTGTGTTGATCCGGTGTATTATTGTAAGGCCCCTAAAATTGCTTAATGAGTTGAATAAGCTTAATTATCATAATTGAATTCTTATAACCATAATATAACCTTGTGATATGATTTGAAATCATAATACAAGCTTAAGTTTCAAATTTGGTCCAATTTGGACATTGTTTGAGCAAGTTATGCAATTTTATGCGCATTTTGGACGTTTCTATAATTTACCCAATTGAGAGGTTTTATTTGCAATTTATCACTTGCATTATGTTCCTTGGATATTCTCTCACCATTATTGATCTTTTTGAGCCATGGGGAGCCTATTTAAACCTTGGTTTGAAGGTGTTTTCTCCAAGGGAATTTTAGGGTTTACCCCTTCACAGATGAGCTACCTTTAGTAGCTATCAACTAATGAATTATTTGATTGGCTTGGAAATTTGACAAAGGAAATAGAAGCAGGTCTATATGGACGGTGGGGTATCTTATTGTGTGTGTGCTTGTATATTCTTAATAGTTTAAGGCCATAAACACATGGGGAAGCTACTTTTACACCTCATGCTTGCTTCCATCCTTATCCATGGGCTATATTTACCTCTTCCTTGCCCAAGTAAGAAACTTTGCTTGATTTCTATTTACTATAACCTGTAGCAAAGACTCCACTCTGTTTTTTTGTGTAACCAATTACTCTAAGGTAGAAGACAACCTCTTTTTGGATAAGAAGGTCTCCTAGAGCTCCATCTAGCCCATCCTAGGGTTTCCAAGGTCATCTTCTAGGGATTTTGACCAAGGAAAGTTGTTTTATTACTTCATTCTCTATTTATCTTGCTCTTATTCTTCCTTAGACCTTCCTCCAGGTTGGAACCTTGTTGTTCCATGGTATAAATTGCTCTAAAGCTCTAAAACCCTACCTTTCTTGCTCCTTATGCTTAGGGTTTACTCATTTGATGAAGAAAGGTGCTAGATGGACGAGTTCATAGCTTATGCTTGGATTTTATACCCTACCTGCTCGAGTTTTCTTCTATGTGGGGTTTCATCTTCTCATTATAGGCAATTTTTATAACTTTCTCCACGTTTATTGCTTACCATAAGCTTTCTAGTTCATGTTCATGATTGAAAATGATGATCCATGCACTGAAAAGCTATGCTCGACTTGGATTTCAATTTTTATAATGTTACTTATTCTGATTTCAGTTCTAGATGAACCTGTGATCATGTGTACGTTATTCATAAGGTATAATATGACTTGGATCAGGTTGATTTGGCAACTTATGGTGCTAAGCACCTATCAACCAATGGTCAATTTTAGGATTTAAAGCTGAATTCTGCTATAAACCCATGACCCGATGATGGTACCATTGCAACAACCCTATGGTGTTGTCTTCATGAAAACTGATGGTCAGGATCAAAGGTGCATGGTGACAACCTATGGTCACCCCCTGAGGTCAGGTTTTGGATCAATTAGAAGTTTAATGATCAACCATTAAGTACCCTAATAATGTTATCAATCAATGATGACATTAGCTTAATATTTGATGCTGATTAATGAATATAGTGTTGATCTAACAACCTATGGTGACTTAATGGTCACTAATTATGGTGGATCAGATCTCCAAAATCCATGATGAGTTAATCATATAGTTGTAGCATCAATTAAGCCTTAGACCAATGGTTTCTTGGGTCACTTGATGCAATGGTCGAACCTATACTGTAATTGATGGTTTTAACATATGAAATTGACCCAACAGTCAAGATCTAATGTTTATTCCTCCAATAAAGTGGAATGATGGCTAATGTAATATGTTGGTCCTAATAATGTGATTTATATGGTTTCCTTTATATGATCAACTTAAGGAGCTTACTTGTTGACAATGGATGGCTTATTTTAACTGAACAATTGATTGCGGGTTTTACCCTACTCTCAATGGAACTTTTTGTGTTGTTAATCAAGGGATGTATAGGGTTAGACGGTGAATCTTTCTAGATCACAAATCAAGGACTTCATAGGTGGTTTATCCAAGGTGTTTACTTATGTAAACAACCAATGGTCTTACCTTTTAAACATCCAATGGTTCTGGGTGACATTTTGGTATGGTGATATTGGTTGAATGATGATGGAACAAATGGAGGGTTACCCTTAATAAGGTGGTATTACCTATCCACTCATATGAATAGAAGGGATGATGACCATATTGTGTTGATATGTAACCCTAATGAGGTATAACTTGTTATACCTAGATTTAATATAACTAAATGATGGTAATTGAGTATGAACAGTCCTTGAATGGCTAATATAATCATGGAGTACTCTGACATTGTTGTTGAAACCCTAGTATGCTATAACCCGATGGTTACACCTTGATTTATGTGTGGGTTCATACTTTAGAATAGTATGGAATGTGATGGTGATGCTTCACCTTATGCATCCATGATCCAATGGGGATGTCGTGAGTTAGGGTTTGGGTATAAGTGCTGATTAGTAACATTGATATAATTTATCATGTTGAACCTAACTCTAATGCAAATAGATAAAGAGGAGTAATCATGTTTAACATTCTTATATGATGGAATGATGGTGGAATAACCTCCTTAACATGATCATAACCTTAATGCGTTAATTGGTGGTTATCATAGCCACATGGTTGATACTTTCTTATGCTAAACATGTGCATTATGAATATGATGAGTGTTAATCATATCTAGATTACTTACATGTTGATATAATAAAGGAATGTTCTTAATGTTATTATAAACCTGCTATGATTGTTTATGAATATCTCCTAGCCCATTCATGCAATATTGTGCTGATCTGGTGTATTATATGTAAGTGATGTTGTTGAACCTTGTTATAAGGCATGGAAAGATAATGATGATCTTGTAGGGAATAGTATGATGGTCTTAATGACCTTTGGGCATGGTTGAGCCCTGAATGAGGTGTAATCCTCTTGTGTTGATAAGGGTTGATACCCTGTGATATTGTGAAAAGTATTTATATCTTGTGATAGTATGATGACTAGTGTAGCCTCGTGAATGGCAAGTGAATAGTACCATGTGATGATGAGATGAGGAATTATGTTTCACACATTTTATATCTTTTGAAGTTGTAATATTTATATGCTGGTTAGAAGTGAATTAGAGTTTCTATGTCCACTTGTTTGATGCATCCTTAATTCACCCAATTGGTATAACTATTTAAGTGAAACTCTAATCATGTAGTGCCCTATGCCATAGGTCCATCTAAGTGTCAGAACTTGCATAATGGTGAAATGAGTATTCCTAAGGGAAAGCTTGACCTTATGTGATGTTGTGGCGGACCCGTACTAACGGGGGGTGGAGAAGATCTTAGGAGTCTGGATCTTCCTAGATCTTGTATGGCATTGATTTCAACTTAGCAGTGGTGAGTTGGATTTTGAGTGGTATCCTCAAATTCCTCAGGGCATAATAAAAGATGCAAGATAGCCGTGTAGCATATCTGTTTAGGGTTATACACAACACTTCATATTGGATGATAACCCTTGTTTGCTTTCTTTTCATTGAGATCATGTATAGTACAATAAGAGATAATAGATATGCTTATGTTGTAGTTATGCTCATGTTGTAAACATGCTTATGTTGTCAAATATACTAACACTGATGGTTAAGATGCTGCTGCTAGTTATGTTTAATATTTCTAGCCATGCCTATGTAATTAGAAATGCTTAAACTGCTAACCATGCCTATGTAGTTCATTGTGCTACGATGTTAGTTCTACTTATGATATATATCTGTTCCCTTTATTTGAGATACCAATATTGATAGCCATGCTATGTTACTCGACATATTCATGATGTCAGGGATGCTTATGCTACCAGATTGCTTGTGTTGTTAGCAAGGAATATGATGATAGTCAGATTAATGATAATGATTATTATTAGATGCAATTTGATGATATTTGAGTAGATATCTCTCCAAAGAAATGGATTTATTTGTTATCTATATATGCATTGATGATAATACTTGTTGCTAAGATTAATTGCTTAATCTATTTAGCATACTTGAACTGTTCAATCTACATTATTAAATACTCCAACTGCTTAGTTATCTACTATTTAAAATGTTGTAATCAATAAGCATTGTTGGAGGTTATATCTCTTGCTGAGACATGGGTCTCACCCTTGTGGTTCGCCACAATTTTTTTATGTAATCGGAAGTGACGAAAACAAACATGTAGTGGCAAAGAGGAGCTATAGTAATGAATCCTTGAAAAAGTTGATTGGATGTCTAGTGTGTCCTAGATTCGTCCCTGTACTCTCAGGTCCGGGTAGAAAAAAGTTTGTATATGGTGTTTCAAACGAATAGAAACTTTGGTAGCAAGTTAATGTTTGTTGTGTGGCATATACAAATACTGTTCTCCTGTGTATATATGTTGTGGCTAAAATGACAGAACAATTTGTATCAAATTATCATCATAGTATGGATATAAGAAAGATGTTGGGCTCTTATGCAAATGTTTCATAGCATGTGTTTACGTCGAAATCAATTTTAATTTACCCATATTTTTGGGTATGTGATTAATTAGTGATTGATTGTGTTTTATGTTTTAAGTATTCTCATTTAGTGTAATGGGTTCTACCAATTATATGTAAGTGATATTGTTGTGCCTTGTTATAAGGCATGCAAAGATAATGATGATCTTGTAGGGAATAGTATGATGGTCTTAATGACCTTTGGGCATGGTTGAGCCCTGAATGAGGTGTAATACTCTTATACTGATAAGGGTTGATACCCTGTGATATTATGAAAAGGATTTATATCCTGTGATAGTATGATGGTCTTAATGACCTTTGGGCATGGTTGAGCCCTGAATGGGGTGTAATCCTCTTGTGTTGAAAAGGGTTGATACCCTGTGATATTGTGAAAAGGATTTATATCTTGTGATAGTATGATGACTAGTGTGGTCTCAAATATGGCAAGTGAATAGTACCATGTGATGATGAGATGAGAAATTATGTTCCACACATTTTATATCTTTTATAAGTTGTGATAGTTATATGCTTGCTAGAAGCGAATTAGGGTTTGTATGTCCACTTATTTGATGCAGCCTTAATTCACCCAATTGGCATAACTAATCAAGTGCAACTCTAATCTTGTAGTGCCCTGTGCCGTAGAGCCATCTTCAGTGTCAAAACTTACTGGATGGTGAAATGAGTATTCCTAAGGGAAACTCAGAGCACATACTGTTGAGTATGTGGGAGTGGCAAGTTGAGGATATATCCTTGTCATCCACAATGTAGGTTGTGGAGGATGGCAATGATCATGCCTCATACATCTGATGTGATTGAGGACAACTGCGGTTGTACCTCAGGTTAGAGGGTTTTATATACACTGGTTTCTAGTGTTGTGACCTGTACCAAGGGCAGACTGGTGGTTAGTAGCTTGACTATATGCCACTGTGGTGGCAACTTTGACTGATATGTCACTGCCTTTTTACTCATACTGACTGAGGGGAAGAGATCTTAGGATACCGACACTCCTAGATCTTGTAATGAACCAAATAGCCCTTTGCAGGGGCCAGTTGGACTTTGGATGGTACAATTTAAATTCCCCAGGGCATAATAAAAGATGTAAGATATCTATGTAGCATATCTATTTAGGGTTATACACAACGCTTCATATTGGATGATAACCTTTGTTTGCTTTCTTTTCACTGAAATCATGTATAGTACAATAAGAGATAATAGATATGCTTATGATGTAGTTATGCTCATGTTGTAAATATGCTTATGTTGTCAAATATACTAACACTGATGGCTAAGATGCTGCTGCTAGATATGTTTAATATTTCTAGCCATGCCTATGTAATTAGAAATGCTTAAGCTGCTAATCATGCCTATGCAGTTCATTGTGTTATGATGTTAGTTCTACTTATGATACATATCTGTTCCCTTTATTTGAGATGCCAATATTGATCACCATGTTATGTTACTAGACATATTCATGATGTCAGAGATGCTTATGCTACTAGATTGCTTGTGCTGTTAGCAAGGAATATGATGATAGTTAGATTAATGATAATGATTATTATTAGATGCAATTTGATGATATTTGAGTAGATATCTATCCAAAGAAATGGATTTATTTTTTATCTATATTTGCATTGATGATCATACTTGTTGCTAAGATTAATTGCTTAATTTGTTTTGCATACTTGAACTGTTCAATCTGTTCAATTGATTATTAAATACTTCAACTACTTAGTTATCTACTATTTAAAATGTTATAATCAATAAGCATTGTTGGAGGTTATATCTCTTGCTGGGACGTGGGTCTCACCCTTGTGGTTCACCACATCTTTTTAGGTAATATGAAGTGATGAAAACAAACTTGTGGTAGCAAATAGAAGCTATAGTAATGAATCTTTGAGAAAGTTGATTAGATGTCTAGTATGTCCTAGAGTCATCCTTGTACTCTCAGGTCCAGGATGGAAAAGTTTGTATATGGTGTTTCAAATGAATTAGAATTTTGTCAGCATGTTAATGTTTGTTGTGTGGCATATACAAATATTGTTCTCCTATCTAGATATGTTGTAGCAAATATGATAGAACAATTTGTATCAAATTCTTGGCATAGTATAGATACAAGAAAGATGTTGGACTCTTATGCATATGTTTTTGAGCTGGTGTTGATGTTGAAATCGATTTTAATTTTCCCATATTTTTGGGTATGTGATTAATTAGTGATTGATTATGTTTTACGTTTTGAGTAATGTCGTTTAGTGTAATGGGTTCTCACATCACCATCCACCTCTTCCATTCCATTTCCTTCCACTTTCCACCACAAAGTCTAGTTTTGTAGGGCTTTCACCATATCCCATCCACTTTCCATGCCATTCCATCAATTTGGAGGATGAAAACATGCTTGGAGCTATTGTAGGTGAAGATTGAATCTGCTTTACCCACACCCATGGAGTTTTTATCTTCTCCTCCCTATTATTTTGTAATTAATTTGACAATGAGTTGATATCCCCCTTGTGGATCATTGTGGGTTGTTTAGAGGGGGAATATGTAACTATGTTACCATGTTGGGGAATATTTATGCATGTTACTTTAATTTCATTGCCAATGGCTATGTTATTTCTTGATCTCTCTCCTTATCACTTTCTTTGGTTGTCAAAGTTTTGTAATCACCTATGGTATAAACAAAGGAGTCATTATGGGCTTTTTGATGTAGGAACTCCTAAGTTACCTAGATGCCTTACCTAGTTTCCCCTCATTTTCCATTATACCTTCATTCAACTAGCCCTATGTGAGAGATTTAGGTAGTTGGGTATATTCATCTATATGTACTTAGCAAAGAGAATGCTAAGAGGTTAGATAGAGGATAATAGGTGGAGAGATACTATTTTTGTATACCTTATACCCCCCTTGACACTAAGTGTATTAGGAGAACCATGCCTAAAAACCTAGACTTGGATGACGTAAACTAATGTTTACCTATCCCTTAGTGAAAAGAGGCTAGTAAGGATGGATGAGAGTGATAGGGACTAGTTCCCCTATACACCACCATACCATCCATGACCAACTAATAGGATAAGACTTGTAACCTACATTGTCATTGTTGTTTGGTTAGGTAGCTCAATTGTTGGATATGTATGCATGAATTTGACCCATCTACATGGTTGATGGTTGCATAACCCTCGAAAGAGACCACTACCCTTGTTACTTGCTAAAACCGTAACTTGCCTTCTTGCTAGATAGTTTTCTCTTGCTCAGTTTAATTGCTTTCTCATGCTAGTTAGTTCTTGTTAGTAAATTCTTGTGTCTGATTGGATAGTTAGTTTCTCAGTGTTAGTTAGTTCTTTCTCTTACTTTTCTTAGTTGCTAATCAGGATTGCCCTTGTTAGTGTACTATTGATTGCTTGCTCTAGTGTAACTATTATTTTAGCATGTTTCTTAGACTTATATGTGTATAGTTAAACTATTATTTAATAGACCAGTTGTATGTATTTTGTTCTGGATCACAAACCTACTCCTCAACTCAATATCTTCCACTCTTGTGGTAAAAGAGGAGTTGCCAAGAGAGTACCTCCTTACTCTCCTACCTATCTTCTCAGATCAAGCAAGAAAGCATAAAACGTGCATACATAGTGGCCAACCATACATAAAAGAAGCAAGAAACCGATACTCACAAGGTAGAAAAACAAGCGACTTAGCATTTAGTACGAAATTATCATGTTCCATGCATTCTATGACATGGGAGTTACTCTCCCATGTCCAAGAAAAAGGGCCTACTCGTCCATGATGATGTACAATAGAAAAGATGCAGAATTTTCAGAGTTTAACATGGTTTAGAGGAGGAAAAGCTAAGAGAACCAAAAGTGTAACCCAAGAAGAGTAGAATTCCGACTTGGGGATGAAATTACACTCCCAAATCTACTCCAAACCAGACAAACTTCCCTCCCGAGAAGCTTGGTGGAGAGTAGAAGCTCTGTTGCACCTTCAGAGAAGAAAATGGAGAAGAAGAAAAGAAGAATGGAGGTTCTTTGGCAAGAAACCACCTTCTTCCACCCAAAATCTCCCTCCTTTTCTCTAGACTTTCTCTTGGATGAAAACCCTCAAGTTATGACCAGTGATAACCTTTCTATAAGTTGGTTTTGTCTTAAAAAATGAGAGACGTCATTTTTCAAATTTTGTGAAACTGACAGAGACACGACGTGTCTGCCTTTGGACACGTCGTGTTATATCTTTGACAATTTTCTCCAAGTGTAAGACACACGGCATGTCTGAATTAAAACACGCAGTGTTCGTTGCCAGAAACATATAGTCGACTCTGAATTCCCAGGTACACACAGTGTCTTTGGTGAATACATTATGTACTTTTTCTTTCCAGTTGGATGCATTGCTAACTGGAGTTGCACATGCCGTGTCTTAATTCAGACACGCCGTGTGCGATGCTATTTCAGTAGAAATAAAACTCTGAATGTCTACAAAGCGTGGAGAAGCCCCAATGATGTTGGAGTTGAGTTGGGCTATCTCTAATTTGATCCTTTTCAAGCATATTTGCAATGCACATCAGGCGATAAGCAAAATAACAAAAAGGTGGCAAGAATAATATGAATAGAGGCTAAATGAAAACAAAATGAACTGAATTTGTGTGTGAAATCATATAAGAAGTTGATGTGGAAAGCACACAAAAAATCCCCCTAAGCTTTAATCATTGCTTGTCCTCAAGCAAAATGAGCACATCCACACATATAAAGGAATATTCAAGCTCATGAATGGATTAAATGAATTGAAAATGTGCAATAAACTCAACCAACCATGTACATTAGGTTTATATTCATAGACATCACCTCAATCTAAACATCCAAGAGAGAATGGTTTTAGTTCAACAAGGGTGGTCACAAACTAAGTGAATAAATCAACTAAATGACATGAAGTAGAATTTGGATAATCAAGACAAACAACTAGTGGATGTACAACACAAAAATTTCAGCTATTATGGATACAAATGATGAAATATTAGCTAACTTTAACAATCTAAGTTGTGCTCTCTTCTAAAAAAATGAAAATGGATTTTTGGGATTCCGGCACTCGGCTGCTAATTTAGGCTTATGCGCACATGGAGTGCCGATTGGGGTACTATTTTTACCCTCTTTTGATTTCATAACACATAACCATCATTGTTGGATCAGACTCACACTAGGCTAGCATGATATGTGGGCTAAAAGCCATCTTTTATTGGGTAAAGGGAGAAAAGGATAAAAGAAATTTTTGCACAACACAAAAGAGTCAATTAGAATGTTAAATTAACAAGATTCCATTCATTGTTTTGCAAATTTTTCACTAAAAATTCAATTGTATATGTACTAAGGGTTTGGCAAGAGTATCTTGTATTCTAAGTAGTGTTGAAGAGTTGATTTATTCACTACAATTTGAGACCGTTACATGAATTGAACAATAAAAAATGTGAAAACTAAAAGTTCAAGCGACAATTATAAACCAAGATCATGTACATGGGGAATTTTATTTTTCATTTGATTCATGCATGCTCTTTACTAATTCTTTCATATGGCTAAATGGAGTACAAGGGACAAGATGGTTCAAGTGTACAAGGTAAAAGAGTTCACTTCATCACAATAGCCTCATTTCATATTAAACTTGCTGTGAAAAGGAATACAGAACATGAAACAAAATGAAATAAAGACTGACATGACTAACAAAAGAAAATGAAAGCAAAAACTACATTACGAGCTAGTTGCGTCCCCCCTAAGCTTGAAATCCGCAGTGTCCTCACTGCATCAATCAGACTTGTGGAGAAAACAACCAGATATCTATCATGGATAAAATAAAAAAGATGGGCCAGCACCCCCATGGTCTGGTGGAAAGAACTGGCTGACAAACTCATCATCAAGGACATCCATTGGCGTGGTATGTAGGACAAACTCGGGCTGCTAAGGCGGCTGTGGCTGATACGGTTGTGGGATGGAGTAGTGGCCCTATGAAATGTGCTACAAATCCGGGCGGTGGACCATGTCGTGCATCGTAGTATATTGCGTACCCAGCTGATCCAGGCGGCCGTCAATGTGATCAAAACACTGTTTCACATAGCCATATAGGTTCCTAACATCAGGCATGGCCCAAAGTAATCCATCTGTGTGCTAGTGGAGGGTGGTGGTGGAGCAGTAGGGGTTGCCTCAGTATCATCATCAGCTCTAGCTACATCAACTTCTTCCTCAATGTTCAATATGACTTTCCAGTTATCTTTGTTCTCCAATGTGATACGCTTAAGATCTAGAATGTTAATGTATTGATCATCATCAAAGAATTGCTAAAATTTGTTATCACTGTTGGCAACCCTTGAGATCAACCCTACAGAAAGAAGGAACTAAATGTCTACCATGTTTCTACCTAGTGCAGCCTCAAGACCTGTGAGATCCACATCTAGCTTTTGTGCTATCAAAGTGATCAAACCACCACACATTATGTCACCAGCGTTCCTCTTCTTCACTTTCTTAATGTCTAGGAAATGTGTAAGAATATAGTAAGCAACATTGATTTGATAATCATACATCATTCCCCACAAAAAGAAAAGATCCTATTTTCGAACAACCCCTTGAGTTTCTTTCTTAGCAAACACTCTAGTACTAAGAAGGCGGTGCATGTACTGAAAAATAGGGTTGTGAATAGCAGATTCCCTAGCTTGCTTAGCTTCATGGTGTTCCTCATCTGATATCTCAAATCAAAATTTGTCACTATGAAAAACAAGTGGATAACTAATTGCCCCATCGTAGTGGCACTCCAACATCTCACAGAAATGCCTGAAGGTAAGCTTAAAACCACAACCCAAAAGCCAGAAATGGATAATACCATAAGGTTCCAACTTCTTTTTTGGGTCTTTCTCTGTAGTGAGTGTTGTCAAAAACTCATAAACCAAGCGAGGGCCAGTGTTTGATACCGTGCAACAAATGTAGCTTAGCCCCAAATATTACAGGTGCATGAAGACCTCATCCTTGAAGTCGAGGGTCATGAGAGTTTGCTCACAAGTGAACCGCGTAAGAAGCACCCTCCTTGCAATGAGAAACTAGTACATCAAGTCTTCCTTAGGAGTGACCCGAAATTGAGTCATGGGATGTATGCCAGCACAGAGGAGGAGCTGGCACTGTGCTTGCGATTGGAGGTTTGCTTAATGGGTGCCATTGTTGCTGACCGCCTGAGACACGATGTGTGTGGATGGGGACACGGCGTGTGTAGATGTAGAAACTCTGACTCAATCAGGGAAACACATGGTGTGTGCGGATAGGGACACAGTGTGTGCCTGGAGAAATTTTGCAGTCTGAAATCGGGGACAATGACTCTTGGAGAAGATGGAGATGGTGGTTGGCAAAATCGCAGTGGCGTGGCTCAATGTAGATGACGAAGATGCAACTGCGGCTTGAAGAAAAGGACTTGGTGGTGTCTTGAATGGTGGGGAATGGAGGTGGCTAGAGTAGGGTGTCCTTGCGCTTAAGCTTGGATAAGAGGACGACGACTGCAAGGTGGACGGCGGCTAGCTACTGCTCGAAGAAGACACCTCCGAAGAGAACGGTGGTGGCTGCAAGGTGTGCTAAGGTACACGACCGCTAGGGAGAAAGGGGCAATAGTGTTAGGGCACACAACATCTGCAGAGGTCTCACACAGCTCAAATGAAGGCATGAATGGGAGAGGTGGCTCGTGTGCTAGGTTAAAAACCCATATCTTTGAAAAAAGACACGACATGTCTTGTGTAAGACGACATGTCCTTCGATAGAACTTCCTTTGTGCATTACAAGACACATTATGTTTCAAGAAGTACACGACATATCCCAATCTAGAAATTCAAATTTTGCCCTTTTTATTGATAACTACACGATGTGTTCAAATAAAGGCACGTCGTGTTATTTTCCAGATAACTTACGTTGCCCTTTGCTGCTGAAGTACACACCGTGTCTAAATGAGGACACGACATGTTGTTTTCCAGGTCGAGTAAAACCTTGAATCTGCTGGATAGTGACACGACGTGTCACTGGTCACAGAAGCATAGCATCCGAGCCATATCTCCAGGTACATGACGTGTAAAAAAAGACACATAAAGACATGTCGTGTCTTCTGTAGTTTCTACAAAAAATAGCTTCTCGTCAGCACATAAATAATGATAGATATGGTAATATAATTGTCTAAGTTATTACATTCATCCATGACAAGCTTATTTATGAAACTAAAGAGTGTTCTTGACTCAAATAACTGAAAAGAAATCTATCCTAATGTGGGTTCAACCCCCACGGGGTCCTCCATTTAGAGTCTGGAGTGAGACTCTTCAATATGTCGATTATGCATCTTAGAGGGAGCATGAGGCTCCCTTGTCAACTTCATCTCCAGAAGTGTATAACTTGCAGCGTAGCCCATTGACTTTGAACAATACATCTTTGCCTTGTAGTTAAACAACTCCATATGGAAATATCTTCATTACAAGAAAAGGACCCGACCACTTGGACTTTAGTTTTCCTAGGAATAGCTTGAGTCCAGAGTTAAACAACAACACTTTGTCTCCTTCCTTGAAATCTTTCATGTGGATTCTTTTGTCATGCCAAACCTTTGTTCTTTCCTTGTAGAACTTTGCATTCTCATATGCATCTTGTCAGAGTTCTTCTAGCTCTTGCAGCTGTAATAGACGTTTCTCACCAGATTTCTTCATGTCAAAGTTTAGGAACTTGATAGCCCATAGAGCACGATGTTCTAACTCCAGTGGAAGGTGACAAGATTTATCATATATTAGCTTGATTGGAGTTGTGCCTATGATAGTTTTGTAAGCTGTTCGATATGCCCATAATGAATCATTTATCTTCAAGGCCCTATCCTTCCTTGAGCTAGATAGGGTCTTTTCTAAAATGCTCTTCAATTTCCGATTGGAGACTTCTACCTACTTGGAAGTTTGAGGATGGTAGGGCGTAGAGACTTTATGCGTGACTCCATATTTAGATAGAAGATTATTGAATTGCTTCTCAACAAAGTGTGTGCCTCCATCAGAAATTACAGCTCTAGGAACTCCAAACTGAGGGAAAATGATTT
Organism: Alisma plantago-aquatica; assembly: GCA_963693085.1. NCBI lineage: Eukaryota > Viridiplantae > Streptophyta > Magnoliopsida > Alismatales > Alismataceae > Alisma > Alisma plantago-aquatica. Next base: position 559,115,693 of record OY856415.1, on the reverse strand, counting down.
TCAGGAATAGCTTGTTCACAGATTTTACATCTGGTGCTTGAGTTGGGATGGCCTCAACCCATTTAGAGATGTAATCACAAGTAACTAGGATATATTGGTAACCACAAGAAGATGGAAAGGGTCCCATATAATCAACTCCCCACACATCAAACACCTCAATATCTAAGATAGAGTTAAGAGACATATCATCGCGTCTAGATATTCCTCCAGTCCTTTAGCATTTATCACAAGCTTTGACGAAATGGTTGACATCTTTGAACAAGGTTGGCCAATAGAAACTGGCATGGAGAATCTTTGCTGCAGTCTTCTTTCCTCCAAAGTGACCTCTGTAAGGGGAAGCATGACATTAAAAAATGAGTGTGGCAATTTCCTCTTTAGGAACACACCTCTGGATGAGGCCATCACTCCCATGTTTGAACAATAAGGGATCGTCCCAATAGTAGAACTATACATCATGGAAAAACTTCTTCTTTTGTTGATATGTCAAGTCAGGAGGCAGCTGCCCTATAACAAGAAAATTAGCAATGTCTGCAAACCATGGTGCTTGTGTGGATGATAAGGCATAGAGTTTCTCTATCGGAAATTGGTCTTCAATAGGCAATAAATCTCCAACATCTGTAGTCAACCTAGATAGATGATCAACAACATTGTTCTCTGTCCCCTTCTTATCCCGGATTTCAAGATCAAACTCTTGTAGAAGAAATTTCCAGTGGATGAGATGAGGTTTGGCATCTTTCTTGTTGAGCAAATACATTATGGCAACATGATCTGTATACACGATTACCTTGGATCCTACCTAAGTACTATCTGAATTTTTCAAAAGCATATACTATAGCAAGAATCTCCTTCTAGGTGGTTGTATAATTGATTTGTGCCTCATCGAAAGTCTTGCTTACATAGTATATGACATGAAGCTTCTTATCTTTCTGTTGTCCAAGAACTACCCCTACTGCATAGTCACTCGCATCACACATCAATTCGAAAGGAGCACTCCAGTTCGGTGGTTGGATGATTGGGGCTAAAACAAGAGCTTCTTTGAGCTTGTTAAAAGTTGTATGACAGTCATCATTGAATATGAATTTAGCATCTTTTACAAGCAAGGAACATAATGGTTTTGCAATCTTGGAGAAGTCTTTAATGAATCTTATGTAGAACCCTGCATGTCCAAGGAAACTACAGATGTCCTTGAATGAAGAAGGAATAAACATATTCTCAATAACTTCCACCTTAGCCCTGTCAACTTCAATACCCTAATTAGATACAATATGGCCTAGTACTACACCAGATTGTACCATGAAATGGCACTTCTCCCAATTTAGTACTAGGTTAACCTTTTTGCAACGGGCTAAGACTAGTGACAAATTGCATAAAAATTGATCAAATGAGTCTCCATATATGATAAAATCATCCATGAATATTTCCATTATGTTTTCAATAAAATTGGAGAAAATAGCCATCATGCATTGCTGAAACGTCGCTGGGGCGTTACAAAGACCGAAGGGCATGCAATAGTAAGCATAGGTTCCATAGGTGCATGTAAAAGTGGTTTTCTCTTAGTCGGGAGGGTAGATAGGAATCTGGAAAAACCCAGAATACCCATCCAAGTAGAAAAAGTAAGAATGTTTTGCAAGTTGTTCACGCATCAAATCAATAAATGGCAAAGAGAAATGATCTTTGCGAGTTGCTTTATTTAAGCGCCGGTAATCAATGCACATGCGCCGAACTATGATTACATGTGTTTATATTAATTCGTCATTATCTCCCTTAATGACAGTTGCACCCCCCTTATTAGGTACGACATGAATGGCACTGACCCAAGGGTTGTAACTTATAGGATAAATGATACCAACATCAACTAGTTTAAAAATTTCCTTTTTAACCACTTCAAGCATGTTTTGATTTAAATGTCTAGGTGGTTTATTGGTAGGTTTAGCATCATCCTCCATGTTTATTCTATGCATGCAAATGGAGGGATGAATGCCATTCAAATCATCAATAGAGTAACCAAAGAAATCTTTATAGAAACACAATTCAGCAAGCAGTTTACTTTCTTGTTCATTGGTTAACTCATCATTGATTATGACAGGAGAAGTAGAATCAGAGTCAAGAAATGCATACCTCAGCCCTGGTAGAATGGCTTTGAGTTCTACCTTTATCCTAGCTACATTTTATTTGGCTTTATCACCAACAAGTGTAGTGTCTTCATGAATAGCATTTGATTGGACAATAGAGAGTACTCTAGAATTTTGAGGTTCATTGTTTGTACCCTCATCATCATCACAATAATTTAGTATCAAATTAGCAACATCATGATCTTCCTCCACAACATAATCAATGGAGTCTATAAAACAAAGTTCTTCTACTCGTGAAGGTGCATTCATGGCATCATATATAGAAAACTCCATGGCTTCTTCACCAACCCAAAGTGTAAGTTTGCCTTCTCGGACATCAACAAGGCATCCTACAATTCTCAAGAAAGGTCTCCCAAAAAGAATGGGATTGAAAGGAGCTTATACCATATCTAACACAACAAAATCACAAGGAATGTAGAGTTTACCGATTTGCACTAACACATCCTCTACTATACCTTTGGGATATTTGATGGAATGATCAGCCAGTTCAGTGGCCATCTTTGTAGGTTTCAGATCTCCAAGATCTAGCTCCTGCCACAAGGTAGACAAAATGAGACTAATGCTAGCTCCAAGGTCTACAATACCTTTTTCAAATGTGGTGTTGCTAATCTTGCATGGTAGAGTGAAAGATCCCAAGTCATCTAGCTTCTCAGGAAGTCTGTTTTGAATGATTGAACTTATTCTCTCAGAAAGCATGACTGTTTCAACATGGTCCACCTTTCTCCTCTTGGTGAGGATGTCTTTCAGAAACTTGGCGTATGATGGCATCTCATCTATAACCTCGACCAGTGGAAGGTTGACATGGAGTTTGTTTAGGATGTCCATGAATTTCCTAAACTTTGAATCCTCCTTCTTATTTGCAAGTCTTTGCAGAAATGGTGCATTTGCTTTGTAAGAAGGTGTTACTTCAGCTGTACCTTTTCCTTTGTCACCAATAGGGGTGTCAAACTTATCTTCATCAACGACCTCAACAGTCTTCTCCTTTGGTGGAGAAGGTCTTTGGATTTTAGCTCCACTCCTGAAGGTGATAGCATTCGCCTGCTGTCTTGGATTCACCTTCAGTTGGCTTAGAAGAGACTGCATTGAGTGTTCTTTTGCTGTGCTAAGGCTTGCTGGGCAATTTGGTTCTCCAACATCCTTGTATGAGTGGAAATGCCATCCACTTTTGCAGAGAGTTGGGCAATTGCATCCTTGAAAAGCTTGTCATTTCCCCTGAACTCTTCATTTTGCTGTGCTTGAGTGGAAATAAATTTCTCCATCATGACCTCCAAGGAAGAACTTTGGGGTTGTTGTTGCTGTAGGTAGCCCCTATTGTTGTTAAAACCCAGTGGGTTCCCATTGTTTTGCCGGTGGAAATGTTGTTGTTGCTGCCCTTATTGAAAGTTTTGAGCATTGCTTGTTTTTCGGTAAGATAAATTAGGATGATCTCTCCATCCCAGATTCTAGATGTTGGAATAGGGATTATATTGCTTGTTTCCCTATATCCCAACGACATTCACTTGCTCTTGGTTGTCTTGATTCATATTAGGATCAAAACAAGTAGAAGAAGTATGTCCGACGAATCCGCAAGCTTCAAAAATTACCTCAGCTGCTTGAACCTGCATGGTAGTCATCTTCTCAAACTTTTGAGTAAGAACATCACACTTGGCTGCAATCAAATCAACTGCATCAACACTGTGTTTTCCTCCTTGTTTCCTGATTGAGGAACTCAGTGAGAAGATGATTGTGCTTTTCTATTCGACCCCCATTGTCAATGGTTGAGTGCTATATCTTCAATGATATCATAAGCCTCCCTATAAAACTTATTCATTAAAGCTCTATTAGCTACGACATCTAATGTCATACATGTATTGTAGAACAATCAATTGTAAAACGTTTGAAGTAGCAGCCAATTGGTCAATCCATGGTGAGGGAAAAGGTGTTGTAGGTCTTTGAACCTCTCCCATGTGTCATATAGAGTCTCTCCATCCAACTGAGAAAAGTTTGTAAGCTGATTTCTCAGTTGAGCTGTCTTACTTGGCGGGAAATACTTTACAAGGAAAGCATTTAACAGTTGGTCCCAACTTTTGATGGACTTCTTAGGAAGAGAAAAAAGCCACGCCTTGGCTCTATCTCTTAAGGTGAAAGGGAAAAGCAGTAGCCTTATTCTATTGGAGGATACACCATTGATTTTGAAAGTGTTCATATACTCCAAGAATTCAACTACATGAAGTTTTGGATCTTCATTAACGGTACCCCCAAAACAGTTCTACTGGATCATCTGTATCATTGAAGGAGTAATAGAGAAGTTGTTTGCTTCTATTGTAGGTAGATCAATGGCTCCACAAATGTTTGTGGCAACCAGCATGGCGAAGTCTTTCAAAGGATGAACATCCTCCATGGTTGTATCTTCTTGTGTGGCTCCTTCAAGGGATGAAGAAGATGGTGATGGTGACGATGGAACACCCTCTAGTAGTGGTTGCTCTTTTCTTCTTGCTCTCCTCAAACTTGAAAGAGTGCGTACAATTTTAGGATCTAGAAACGCAGATGGTTGAAGACCCCTCTGTGAGTGACACATACAACCTAAAAAGAAGCAAGAGATATTGAGAACACAACTAAAAGGTATATGAAATTTCAAAAATGGAAGTGGTGATCTAGTCTTGAATACTAATTAGCACTTGGTACTCTAATTAGATTAATCATAGCTTCCTGCCAACAACACCAAAAACTTGTTGGTTGTTTACACTAACAAGTTTCAATCATATAAATGATCTTTTACTCAACTAGCCAATTCCCGCAAGTATACAGGAGTAGTTATAGTCAAGATCGAACACAAGGAGCTTGGTAACCAATTAAATGCAATAGTGCTAAGTTTCAACCATCTAGATCTTTTTCAAGAATGATTTGTTGATTAAACTACATTTTTTAGAATTAAACTAAACAGTAAAAGGATCACAAAAGGGGTTTGATTTCAAATATGAAACAATCTCAAACCTAGGATTTCACTAGCACATCATAGCATGAAGAATGGAGCACGAAATTTAAACATACGAAGAACTTGATTTAAAGGAGAGTTGTATGTTATACTTCACCGCCCGGTGCAAATACAATGATCCTAATTCCATACAACACTCTCGTGTATGTATTTCGTTCTGGATCACAAACCTACTCCTCAACTCCATATCTTACACTCTCATAGTAAAAGAGGAGTTTCCAAGAGAGTACCTCCTTACTCTCCTACCTATCTTCTCAGATCAAGCAAGAAAGCATAAAACATGCATACACAGTGGCCATCCATACATGTAAGAAGCAAGAAACCGATACTCACAAGGTAGAAAAACAAGCAACTTAGCATTTAGTATGCAAATTATCGTGTTCCATACATGCTATGACATGGGAGTTACTCCCCCATGTCCAAGAAAAAGGGCCTACTCGTCCATGATGATGTACAACAGAAAAGATGCAGCATTTTCAGAGTTTAACATGGTTTAGAGAAGGAAAAGCTAAGAGAACCAAAAGTGTTACCCAAGAAGAGTATAATTCCAACTTGGGGACGAAATTCCAGTCCCACAGCTACTCCAAACCAGACAAACTTCCCTCCTAAGAAGCTTGGTGGAGAGTAGAAGCTCTGCTGCACCTTCGGAGAAGAAAATGGAGAAGAAGAGAAGAAGAATGGAGGTTATTTGGCAAGAAACCACATTATTCCACCCAAAATCACCCTCCTTTGCTCTAGACCTGTTCTTGGATGAAAGACCCTCGAGTTATGACCAGTGATAACCTTTCTATAAGTTGGTTTTGTCTTTATAAATGAGAGACGTCATTTTTCAAATTTGCTGAAACTGACAGAGACACGACGTGTCTGCCTTTGGACATGTCATGTTCTGTCTTTGATTGTTTTCTCCAAGTGTAAGGTACACATCGTATCTGAATTAAAACATGTCGTGTATGTTGCTAGAAACATACAATCAACTCTAAATTTTCAGGTACACACCATGTCTTTGGTGAACACGCCGTGTCCTTTTTTTTCCAGCTGGATGCATTGCTAACTGGAGTCGCACACGCCGTGTCTTAATCCAGACACGCCATGTGTGATGCTATTTTAGTAGAAATAAAACTCTAAATGTCTGCAAGGTGCAGAGAAGCCCCAATGATGTCAGAGTTGAGTTGGGCTATCTCTAATTTGATCCTTTTTAAGCATATATGCAATACACATCATGTGATAAGCAAAATAACAAAAAGGTGGCAAGAATAATATGAATAGAGGCTAAATGAAAACAAAATGAATTGAATTTGTGTGTGAAATCATATAAGAAGTTGATGTGGAAAGCACACAACACCGGTCCATGATGGGCATAAGGAAGTAATGAAATTACCAAAAGTAGATGTGGCTGCGACCTGGGGGACCTAGACATCTTAGGTTCTTCTTCTACTCTTGAACATGTTCTTCCAAAAATTGGTTCACAAAGGCTTGATCCATAAATTTAGGGTCCACGAGCTGCTCATGCTCTGGGTGGAGGGGGAACCATAACCAAAAACAAGATATACAAAGGTATTTTTCAATTAACATTGAGTATATGCATATAAACATATTTGAGCATTATAAGGTACGCGAGAAAAATGAGGAGTGTTCCTAATACAATACGAGTATTACATCATATAGGTAACTTCAAGAGCATATACTTTAAAAGGAAATTAATGAAAGCATGAGATAATAAAATTATGAGATCATTATAATCATTTTGAAGATCTTGCCCAATAAATCACAACAATAATAATCTTTGCACATGTGTTAGACTAAGTCAATCTATTGTAGGACCAAGACACTATATGATCTTGATCCAGGGAGAAAGGAGGATGAAAATCCCCATCCATCTAAGGATAACTAGGAGTAAAACCCTATTACCCAATACATAAAAGTGGGACACATGTCTAGTATACATGGTTATACAAAAGTATCACTACTCTAGATTACTTGTATAATAAACAAATATGCAAATTTATATGGAAAGATGAAATGATTCCACAATCATCCTATTCAATGATATCCGAGGTTAAGAAGGCAAGAGGGGTAATAAACCTAACATCATGGGATAATTTCATATTTTAAGAGAAATAAAACAATTATGTCTATGAGATATAGATTTATGCCAAGAAGGAGAAATACACAAAATATGCCTCATTATGGTTAGTGGGTTAACAATCATGTTAATTCTCAAATTTAAGTAGGGAAGCACATACCTCTTAGACAATATCTTTATTATTATGATTTTGAAATTTGAAAAATTTTCAAATAATGCCCCCACATTTGGTTATGGACTAACCAAGCATGATAGGAAATTCTGACATTTAAGCTTTTAAATGTGATGTGGGTATGAATTATTCAAGGGAAAAAAAATCAACAAATTCCCATGCATGATGCGACAAAATAAAACCAAAACGAGGAGCATATATTGTCATTTCAAGTGATTCAATCTCGCACAACTATTGAAGAAGAGGATGTAGTGAAAACCATAAAGTACCCATGTGAGGTTGATAATATGATTAAAAGGGTGAATGTATCTAGTTCATATTTGATTAGGTTCTTCTTCCTTGATAAAGGATCAAGCAACATCAAGCTTGAACAACCTGACAAGATGTGAGAATATGATCAATGTAGTGTGAGAGATGATGCTAAATAGTTTTGTCATGATCAACCATATATGAAGATCCAATGATGAAGTTGGGAGGTGCATAGATAAATGTGATTGCTCCTAGATGCGATAGAGAGACAACCAGAGAGAAAAGTTGAGAATTCAACATGAAACAAAGAGGGAAAACATTGTGTGAAATACCTCTAAGTTACAAAGAAGGTAGGGGAATTATTCTCACTAAGCCAATTTGGATGGAGTGCTCGAGAATTTCCAACGTGACTTGAAGCTTTTTATAAAAGAACATGAGGTACATTGTGGGAAACTAGGGAGAGTTAGGGTCAATTGAGAGGGGTAAAAGATGGAGGCGAGTTTAGAGAAGGTTTTTGGGTTATATAGTGGCCATGGTTATTAAGCTCGAGTAGTGTATTTGAAGGTTTGGTAAAGAACTAGCGGCACAACCCTGGGATAGATTTGAGTGTTTCATCCTTGAGTAATCAATATGTGCAATTAAAAGGTAGAAAGAAATATAAATTGACAAGGAATAATTTTTGAGATAGGAAGTTGAAATCAATGAAATTTTAATCGAGAAATGGTTACTGAACCAGACTGATGAAGGTAGGAGATGAAAGCCAATTGTCCGATCAATAAGTGTACAAAATCAAGACTGCTCGATCACACATAATGCCAGTAAAAAATCAATAGAACATCACTATATTGACTAAATCATGACATTAAGCTCATCAAAACCTTATTAACTTTGTATTTCTCTTTGTCTAATCAATTAAAGGGTATATTTTACATCTTGTTGACTTGAGATTTTGTAGGTTACCTAATTTGACCATGAGGAATGTGAATTTGGATTCATTTCATATTCTAAAAACATTTGAAGCTATATTTGATTGCATGTATTACACATTCATTAATGTATAAACTCCTCTCCATCAATCAATTACATTTGCAATGAATATATTAGCTTTATTTCTTTCATCCTCTTATCCTAGGAATATTCTCATGACTTAAAACTAATAGTGGGGTATTTAAATAAGAATCTCTTCTATTAAGCCTTATTATTATGATTATAAACTTTAGATCCTCAATGTATAAATTATTAAACATGTAATTTTTGGGTATAATGTTTCTTAAATCAGGAATAAGGAAGTAAATGCTATTTTATTGGAAAGAGGCATAAGTAAAGGTAAAGGAAAAGTATGGTACCTAATATTGGGCATATTACAACACACTACCCTTAAAAAGATTTTGTACCCAAAATCTCAAGCGAAGATGGATGGGTGAGTGCAACATTTCATCTTTTAGCTCCCAAGTAGTCTCATCTAGTCTATAATACCTTAGAGGACCTTTACTAGCTTGATGCATTTGTTCTTAAATTGCTTCACTTTGGACTCTAAGATCTTTACTAGAAATCCTCTCGCAACTCCATTGGCTCTATAGATAGCATGTGTGAAGGATCTTTCACTTACTTTTTTAGAACAAACATGTGGAAGACATTGTGAATCTTGTAATAAGTGGGAGGAAGGGCTAGAAGATGGGAACACTCCTCAATATATTCAAGATTTCAAATGTCCCTACATATCCGAGGCTTAACTTGTCTTTCACCTTGGATCTTGCAAGTGATATGATCAGTTCTATTTTTAGGAACACATAGACCCTTGTTGACTTGAGAGTTATACATTTCCCATATTTTGATAATGACTTAACCATTCCATTCCGATGTATCTAATATGTTTGTTCAAGATTGATTTTAGGCTTTAGGTACATGAAAAGGATCAAATTACACAAGCCCTAGCTTGTTCAAGTTCAAGTCAAAAGCAATGCAAGTGTGCAATTTGGGAAATCACTCCAAATGACCTTATATGAATTTTGTAATCACTTGTATTAATGATATGACTTGTAACTAATATGAGAAAAAATTAGGGACACTTAATTTCAACGTTTGATCACTCAAATATCAATTTGGAAAATTTGTCACATGTTGTTTATCGGTCGAGTTAAAAACTCGATCAATCTAGTGATGGATTTTCTGGAGAGACCAATTGATCGAGTTACACATTCATAGAGCTCGACTGATCGATCAATTAAGTAAAATTGATTGTGACTCATCAGTCGAGTTTCCCAGAACAAACTCAACTGATAGTTTGAAAATTGGCTTTGTCACTTAGTGGATCGTTCTAGTTATCTTTATTGAAACTCGACCAAATGTACTAGTTTAGGTAAAGATCACCAAAAGAGGGCTCCACAAACCCTAGATGAGAGTAGATCTGAACCCCAGAAGCTCCAACAAGAAGATCAATTGTCTTCTTCCACCTTGGGCACCTCCTCCACCACCAAGTAGGGGTAAGATGAGATTTCGGGAGGATAGAAGAGATAAGGGACCAAAAGTTTCGTTTGTGAGCTTAATTATAGGTATATAAAGCTTAAGGATAAGGGAGAGAAGAAGCTTGAGGTGTCCTAGTAGCTCTCCATGTGTCCATGGCTAAGAGCTTCCAAAACCATGCAATAATAGGCCCATCAGTTGTGGGATTTTGATGGACCACCAGATGATGACCTCCCAGGGTGGGCATCAGTTTCCAACACATAATAACCATTGGTTCTTGAAACCCTAGCTTACTAGGTGATGAACCATGGTTTGATCATCCTTTTTAAGTGAAGCATCAGTCCAAGTAAAACAAAACTAGAAAACCATCAACCTAAGGCCTTCAGGATGACTATTGATTGTCACCACCTGTTGGTGATCATCAGACGTCAACCAAATAGGGCGACAATAGGTTGATGGCCTCTCAAGGTGGCTTATCCATGAAGGGGTAAACCCTAAGTCACCATTGAAGAGAAACACATCCAAAACAAGGTACAACTAGGCACCCAATGGCCCAACAATATCAAGCATGATAAAAAATAATGCAAGGAACATAATGCATGTGACATATTGCAAGTAAAATATCTCATTTGGGTAAATTGTAGAAAAGTCCAAAATGTGCATAAATTGCATAATTTACTTAAACAGTGTCCAAATTGGACCAAACTTGGAACTTCATCTTGTCATAAGATATAAAAATACCTCAAAAGGTTATTTAAGGTTTAAAACACTCAATTATGATAGTTAGGCTTGTTCAACACTTTAAGCAAGATCAGGGGTCTCACAACCATAAATCCCTAATAGGGATTTCCCCCCAAAATCCAAGGCAAACAAAGATGGATACCTCCTATGTAAATCATCCTATTATCATCACATGACTTTTCCCATATCATGGTGATGTCACAACACTCTCATAAGAATCATGGTCTTCTCCCTCAATTCCTACATGTCTTCATCTTTGTTTAGCACAAAAACCACCACAGATTAAACATTCTCATGCAACTCCACCTCCATTGTCTGTATCACTTGTCCATAGCTGGGGTGACACCCCCTCAACTATGGAACATAGAAATTGTTGTGCCACCTGTGCAACTCTGGTAGTACTTCCATCTTGAAACTCTATCTATCATCCCAAATTGTTTCCAATTATTGTTGAGTTATTATATCCCTTACTGTAATCTGTCAGCTATATCAACACATCTCCCAAATTCCATACTTATTTGCTGACATATGTACACTTAAATATGATCATGCCATACCATGTTCCTTATTTGACTGCTATTGTACATTCCTTACCTTATTTGGATTTATACAACATACTTCAGCAGACATTTCTAAATCTCGAGAAGACACTCTTAGACAACCTCAAATTCATCCTTGTTGAATTTTATACCCACTTCCTTGCTATTTAAACAATTCAAGGGTTTTAAAAAAGATACTAACCATCTTTGAACTACATTGAGATGTTACCAATTAAAGATTTCCACACTCATAAGGACATGCCCTGAGTACTCTGCTCATCAAGTCCATAAATATTGTTGATATATTGATTAATTTAAATTGTACAATTATGATCTCATGATGAATATACAACTAATGTCATCCACTTTGAGTCTTATCCACTGATATCCCAACCTCAAGTCTATCTGAAATAACACTGTAACACATGTTGGCTAATCATCAAACTATCTATCTCTGGGCAGTGGTCTTGCCCAACTGTCAGAAGCCCATATACAACATTAAGGAATCACCCTCCTTCTTTCTAAAAAAATTTACAAAATCTCAACATAAACTCTCTCTATCTCTCTAAAGGAGAGGAACACTAGAAAGCTCATTTGATACATGCCTTCAAACTCAGGTACTACAGGTACACCCTAGATACTAGGTCTCATCACCTTGGTATCCACTTCATGTTCTATAAGGAACTCACATCCTTATCTCATCCACTTTTCCACCAACATAACCTACTCAAAACGTATAAGGGGAGTCTTTCCATCTCTTGGAAGACTCAAAAATAATACTCATTACAAACATTATAATATTGTAACCATAGTCCCATCAACCACATGCTATAACAGTCTATACATCCCCATGATTACAACAAATTCACACGTACCAAGTGGCATAAGATCCACTTGAAAGATGTGCCCCAAAAAGAAATACAACAAAGGGAAACACACTTCCCATGACACATCAACATTGTCCAGGGGTTGCTAGCAAGGATTTATTGATTTTATGTTTATTATGCTGGTTACAACTTCTTATGTATCATTTTACTTTTCAACTTTGGTTCCTTGCCATCTCCATAGGAATTATCGAGATAAATGTATCTCATTGCTCTTTTTCTTGTTAACTATACATAATTCTTATGTAAGTCCTCTCATGATATCATGTTCTTCAACCACTTACCAAGAGGTAGATCATCATATTTCACATTTTCTTCATTAGGCATAGATCATCTTCCTTTAGTTTCTTTCACATATAATGAAGATTTTATATTAACACTTTCTTACACACATAGGTTAGTCTGAGATTAACTCAAGTTCCACTTTATCCATCTGTCATTATTCTTATCTATTTTCTCATATCATACATATCACATGATTTCTCTCCATCTTATGTGGATTTTATACCTTAAATCACTTTATTAGCATAGATTTATCTCTCTTTAACTTCATTTTATTCTTGAATTATATCTTCAAGAACTTCTCATTATCTTATTTGTATTTAGATTTAGGTTTCATGATGTCATATCTTTCTTTTGTAGTTACCAAACATACATGTTTTGATGGGTTACAATGTAAATCTCATCTTCTTTTGAGATATTTTCACCATGATTTCTTATTCATTATGCTCTTTAGATTGTTTCAAAATGATTGCTTGATCAGAGTAATCAGGAAAGACAATAATCTAAGAGTTCCACACTTACCCATTCATCAACATTTGAATGCCTATCAAGGGCACCCAAATACTGAATTCAGGTAGTATGCACCATGTTTTTATGTCTTGTTCCTATATTAAACATCATCTTAGTCCTAAGTCCTAGTGTCCCTGTATACTCAACAAACCTAGAGCTCTAATACCAAATTGTGGGAACCCAACACACTAAACAAGTTTACACAAAACACGATCGATCACTAATTAAACACATACCCAAAAAAAAGGGTAAATTAAAACCAAATTCAAAATTATCACATTGCTAAAAAACATTTGCATTGGCACCCAACATCTTGCTTGTATTCATATTACACCAAGATTTTGATACAATTTGTTCCATGGCCTTAGACACAACATATATATACAGGAGTACATTTTCCATATATGTCACATAAACAAGCATCTACATGCTAACAAAAGCATGATTCGATTGAAACATTGTATACAAACTTTCCTACCCGAACTTGAGAGTAAAGGGGCAACTCTAGGATACACTAGACATCTAATAACCTTATCTAAGGTCCATCATCACATATTTTCCTCAATGCCATGGGTTTGTTGTCGCTACTGCCGATTACCTAAAAAGATGTGGTGACCCACAGGTGAGACCCATGTCTCGACCAGAGATATAACTCTCAACACTGCTTATTGATTACAACATATTAGGTATTTAAATAGTTTAAGAAGAGTAAACATGTCAAACAAGTAGGCATAATAAGGATTTTATTAACAAGATACACAAAGGAGAAGATGAAAATTATCATCATTAGACCGACTGTCATCATATACCTTGATAACAATATAAGCAGTCTAGTCGCATAAACATCTCTAGCATCATGAATAAGTCTAGAAGCATAAGCATAGCTATTTGGCATGTCTAATAGATTGAGCATATCCAATTCATAAGTAGAGCTAACAACATACACACAATTATTTGCATCAGCATGATAAGCACTTTAAGTATCTCTAATCACATAGGCATAGTTAGCAACATACTCTTAACTCATAGTGTCATTATATCTGACAACATAAACATGTCTATAACATGAACATATATTCTATTTCTCATTGCACTATACGCCATCTCTATGTAAAGAGAGCAACCGAGGGTTATCATCCAATGTGAAATATTGTATATAACCCTAAACAAATATGCTACACGATTACATTACATCTTTTATTAAGCGTTGGGGAGTTTAAGTCGTACCACCCAAACTCCAACCGACCACTACGAAGTGCTATTTGTTTCATACAAGATCTAGGAGACTCAACATCCTAAGATCTCTTCCTCTCGGTAAGTACGAGTATTAAGCAATGCCACATTAGTCAATGTTGTCACTACCATGACATATAGTCAAGCTGCTAACACCTAGTCTGCCCTTGTTACAGGTCATGACACTAGTCACCAGGGTACGCGAAGCAAAACCCTACCACCTAGGATACATTTGCAGCGTACTCAGTCACATCACATGTACAATTATCTGAGGCATGACCGCAATCATCCTCCATAACATGAAATTGTGGATGACAAGGATATACACTTAACTTGCCACCCCTGCATACTCAAAGGTATGTTCTCCGAGTTTCCCTTAAGAATACTTGTTTCATCATCTAATAAGTTCTGACACTGAAGATGGTTCTAAGACACAGGGCACTGCATGTTTAGGGTTTCACTTGATTAGTTATGCCAATTGGGTATATTAAGGTTGCATCATACAAGTGGAAATACAAACCCTAATCCATTTATAGCAAACATAACTGTAAAACAATTCCAGAAGATATGAAAAATGCAGAAAAAGTGATTATAACCGTTGGTGAGTTGTTTTGAGCAAGAATAGATCCGTTGTAACTTGGAAAATAGCTATATTCTGCCCTTAAGTGATCCCACACTCAAGGGAACACCCCTATCTATAAATAGGACCCCTTGGAGTTCATTCCAAGTTTTCTCATTCATGCTATTCTAAGTCCTTACTATCATTGAGTGTGTTGCAACTCCTTGAGCCCCTTTGTCTCTCTAATTTACATAGCTTTTCATGATTATGAGTGAGTTAGGCTAGTTGTAAGAGATCTACTTCCTTGTGCTTGTAAAAATCTCATTACATTCCATCTTCCCTACCCCTTTTCTCAAAGAAGCAAAGGTGAAACAACCTACTCTGAGTGAAGGTGAAGTTGTTGCTGTTCTTCTTCAAGGTTGAAGAAGAGGTGAAGATCTTCTCCAAGTGAAGGATAATAGAAAGGCCAAGATTCAATAAGAATGGGAAAATTCCTTCAAGGCCAAAGACTTGATGCAAGTGTGGGTAAGTCCTTGTTGAAGGATGAAGACATCTTGATCAAGTGGGTAAGTCCTTGTGTAGGTAGAAGACTCTTGTCTTGAATGGGTAAGTCTTGGTTGCATGGTGGTCTCCTTGTATCTCTTGTGAATGGAGTATAAGTATACACAAATTTCAGAGTCCTAGAGGTTGACCTCTCTGGTAATGGATTGACTCTCTCCTAGTTTAGAGAGTGAAACCACTCTAAACCAACTTGTCCAAGTACTTATTTCAATTTATCTCATCCTTGGTATGCTTTCTTAGTTAGGACTTCAAATTGCTCTTAAGCTATTGGTTTTGATTGATATAATTTGAAGGTATAACTTATCTTGTGAGAATTTTGAAGCTCTAGTCACCCCCTCTAAAGCCCTAGATCCAACAAGTGGTATCAGAGCCAAGGATCCTCTCCAACAATCTCCCACAAAACGAGAAGATGGGTGGAAACCTACTTGGTTCAATCAACCTAGAGGGAGGCTTCTCCATGAATCCTTCGGTCCTTGACGAAACTGACTTCCTCTATTGGAAGAGGTGCATGAAGTTCTACATTCAAGGCATGAACTTTGATATGTGGAAGGTGATGATCACACAATACAAGGAGCCAACTAAAGTTGTTTTGACATGGAATGAAGATGCACTAAAAGAAGCTTAGCTCAATGCCAACACCATAAGCATCCTCTATGAAACCCTTACCCCAACATAGTTCAACCACATCCCATCTTGGGACACCACCTATGAGATTTGGGATAAATTGTGCATTATCTATGAGGGGAAAAAGCAAGTCAAGGAGGCTAAGATATACATGTTAAACATCCTCCTAGAGAACTTCAAGATGGACAAGAAAGAAGGGATTGCAGAGATGTACTCTAGGCTCAATGTGATCATAAATTCCCTAGATACTTTGTGAAACACTTTAGATAGAGGTGTAATCAACTCCAAGATCTTGAGGACTCTACCAAAGAGATGGGAGTCAAAGGTGACCTCCATTTAAGAAGTGAGGAGCCTTGGTGACAACCCAAATGAAGAGCTCATTGGCAACTTCCAAGCTCATGAGCCAAGGCTTGACAAGCAAGAAGAAGTAGCCAAGCAAGAAGAGAAGGAATCCAAGAAGATAAAAGATAATGCTTTGAAAGCACAAGAAGGAGGCGGTCATCCTTAAAAACCAACTTGATTGCTGGACATCTCCCTCCTCCTCTAATGAAGATGATGACCCTAGTAAGCATGAAACCAACTACACCAAGGGCAATCACTTTAAGGGAAATCAATCCTCCTCCTCTACTCCTAGATGCTACAAGTGTGGACAAAAGAGACACTACAAGAGTGAATGTCCCAAGTCAAGAAAGTCACACCACAAGGGCAGATCCAAGAAGGAGGAAGAGTACAAGAAGGAGAGAAAGTACAAGAGGAAGGAAAAGAAGGAGAAAAGACATAAGAATGCAGCTCATGCAGCTTGGGAGGAATCATCCTTAAGTGGCTCTAGCTCCAAAGAAGATGGAGTGTACCACCTTGCACTCATGGCCTCTACTAGTGAAGAAATTGGTGAGGTAATTGAGGTAAGTGAGATAAGCTTGCATGAGTTATCTAAGGAAACTCTTATTGATATACTTGTTTCTACTCGTTCTTCCTTTGCTAAATGTAAATCTAAAAGAAAAAG
Source organism: Alisma plantago-aquatica (assembly GCA_963693085.1). Lineage (NCBI taxonomy): Eukaryota > Viridiplantae > Streptophyta > Magnoliopsida > Alismatales > Alismataceae > Alisma > Alisma plantago-aquatica. Next base: position 559,098,684 of record OY856415.1, on the reverse strand, counting down.
GTTAGAAAAAATTATTGATGATTTGTATCCTAAACTTGAAATTCTTAAACTTAATGAGAAAACTCATCTTGACAACATTGATAACTTGCAAGGACAATATCTTGATCTTGAGCTCCAATACAATGGTGTTGAAGTAGAGAATGGTGTCTACCTTAAGAACATTGAAACTCTTAAGGAAGATAACCAAAAGTGCCTAAATGAGCTTGAAACTCTTAAAACTGAAAATGCTGAATTTAAGCGTATTATTGATGCTTGTAGGGATGTTTATCTTAAAGAAATTCAAGTGCTTAAATATGAAAATGCTAGGTTGATTGGTCAAGTTAATGATTTATCTTCTAGACCTATCTTACCTAGTAATGATATTGCTTCCATTTCTCTTGAGAAAGATTCTTATTTGACTAAAGCCCTATGTTTAGAGGTGGACCTTGTTCATGATAGAGATGACATTGCTAGTTTTTCCTCAACTATCATATCTCTTAATGATGACAATCATAGACTTAGGGCCTCTCTATAGAAATTCCTTAAAGGAAAAAACTCCCTTAATGAAATCCTTGACCATTCTACCAAACAAAGTGGTACTAGTGGTTTGGGATTTGTAGGGGGAGCACCTAAGGGCAAGAACAAAGCCAAAGGTAAGAAAAAGAACAAGGAAACCTCCTTTTTTATTGGAGAGTCCTCTGACATGAAGAACCCTATGATTTTTTCTCATTGCAAGTGTGATGATCATTACTCTACTTATTGTCCTTATAAGCCTAAGGGGACCAACCCAAAGATGAAATGGGTCCCAAATCTAACTCTGGATCCTAAAGTTTGAGTTGGGTACTGACACTCTCCTTTCTTGCAGGAAAAAGGTAGATGGATTGTTGATTGTGGATGCACTAAGCATATGATAGGTCATATAAACCATTTCAACAATTTCACAAAAAATAAAGGAGGTTTAGTTACCTTTGGGGACAACAAGAAAGGTAAGGTTAAAGGTGAGGGTGATGTAGGTGAATACTTGTGTATCAAGAATGTTCCTTTTGTGGACGACCTACATCACAATTTAATTAGTGTAAGTCAATTAGTGATAATGGTTACCTTGTGCTATTCACTTCTTTTGAATTCTTGATTATAGATTCCCTCACCTATCAAGTCATATACAAGGGAACTAGAAGCGGTAATCTTTATGTCATTGTGCTTGACTCTATTAAGACTGTTGTTGGTAGATGCCTAGTAGTCAATTTGAATGAGATTTCTCTTTGGCATTGTTGGCTTATTCATGTAAATATTCATCAGTTGAAGAAGTTGAGCAAAAAGGACTTGGTCAAGGGACTTCCCAAATTGGATTTTAAAAAGGATGAGGAATGGCAACCTTGTACCCAAGGAAAGCAAACCAAGTCCTCCTTCAAATCCAAAGGAGTCCTTAGTACTAAGAGAGCTCTTGAACTTTTTCACATTGATCTATTTGGACCAATGATAACTCAATCACTTCGTGGTTCCAATTATTGCCTTGTTATTATCGATGATTTCTCTAGATGTACTTGAACCTTCTTTCTCATTTACAAGAGTGATACGATTGATGTTTCCTCAAGTTTTTGTAAACTAGTTGAGAATGAAGCTTCTTTCCGGATCGTCTCCATCCATAGTGATCATGGGGAAAAAATTGAAAATGATCTTTTTGAATATTTTTGTCAAGAATCTGGCTATGCACATAACTTCTCTTCAACTCGAACACCTCAACAAAATGGGGTTATAGAGAGGAAGAATAGGTCACTACTAGAGATGGCTTGGACCATGCTTTTAGAGTATGACACTCCAAAGAAGTTTTGGGCCAAAGGCATTAGTACCTCATGTTTTGTGCAAAAATGGGGTTTTACACATCCATCTTTAAAGAAAACCCCCTATGAGATATGGCGTGGTAGAAAAACTTCTATCGAGTATTTCCAAGTTTTTGAATGTCCTTGTTTTGTTTTGAATATGAAAGATTCTCTCGACAAGTTTGATCTAAAATCTTACAGGGCTTTATTCTTGGATATAACACTACTAGCAAGGCTTATAGAGTGTTTAGTGTTGATCTTGCTAAAGTAGAATAATATATAAATGTTAAGTTTATTGAGACTAACCCCTCTATTCCCAAAGATATTGTTCCAAATGATGATGTTGTAGGTGAGGTAATTTCTATTCTAAAAGAACTCAACATCACCCAAAAGGGAAAAGAGGTGGTAACTCAAGAAGAAGAGAAAGATAAAGAGAAGAAGGATGCAACTCCCTGATTTACAAAGAATCATCCAAAAGAGCTGATTTTAGGTGATCCATTTGAAAGAGTGAAGACACGGGCTGCATTCAACAAAGAACAAGCCAACAATGCCTTCATTTTACAATTAGAGCCAAAGAACATCAAGGAAGCTCTTGGGGATAATGAATGGATCCTATCCATGCAAGAAGAGTTGGAGCAATTTAAAAAGAACAAAGTATGGACCCTAGTGCCAAGACCAAGTGACAGAAAGATCATTGGCACCAAATGGGTCTATCGCTACTAGCTAGATGAAAGCGGAAAAGTGGTAAGGAACAAAGCAAGGTTAGTGGCTCAAGGTTACAATCACCAGGAAGGTATATATTTTGACGAAACATATGCACATGTAGCTAGACTTGAGTCCATTCATATGTTGTTTGCTTTTGCTAGTTATAAAAACCTTTTTCTATATGAAATAGATGTTATAAGTGCATTTTTGAATGGTACAATTGAGGAGGAAGTGTATGTTGCACAACCCCCGGGCTTTGAACATGATAATTACCTAACCACATTTATTTGTTGAAAAATCTCTCTATGGAATCAAACAAGCACCTCAAGCTTGGTATGAGAAACTAAAGAATTTTTTGTTAGATTGTGGGTATATCATGGGCAAAGTAGATTCTACCTTATTTATAAAGCACACCTTTAACGATTCTCTTATTATTCAAATATATGTTGATGATATCATTTTTGGAAGAACTAACCTTGATCTTTTCAAATAATTTAATGATCTTAAGCAGAGTGAATTTGAGATAAGTATGATGGGTGAGCACACATTATTCCTAGGCTTTCAAATCAAGCAAACTAAAGATGGGAACTTCATCAACCAAGGCAAGTACACAAGTGAGTTACTAAAGTTCTTTGGGATGGAGAACACCAAGCCGATGGACACACCAATGTCAAACACCGCCAAACTTGATAAGGATGAAGAAGGTGAGAATGTAGATGAGAATCTCTATAGAGGTATGATTTGAAGTTTACTTCACTTAACTGCCTCTAGACCTGATATAATGTTTAATGTCGGCTTGTGTGCTCATTTTCAATCAAATCCTTAGAAATCACATCTTATAGTTGTTAAGAGGATTTTAAGGTACTTAGCCAAAACTCCAAATTTTGGTCTATGGTATCCAAATTCAAGGGACTTTACTCTTACAGCTTATAGTGATGGGGATTAGGTAGGATACTTGATTGATAGAAAGTGCACAAGTGGAACTTGCTTTCTCCTAGGACCATGCTTGGTGTCTTGGTTCTCTAAGAAATAGAGCATAGTGGCATTATCAACCACTGAGGATGAATACATTCCAGCTGGGAGTTGTTGTGCCTGGGTCCTATGGATGAAGCAAATGCTCTAAGACCTTAACATTCATTTTGATGCTTCTCCTATCTATTGTGATAATACTAGTATAATTAACTTGTCATATAACCCTATATTTCATATTAGAGCTAAGCATATAGAGGTTTTCCATCATTGTCTTTGTGATCACATTGCCAAAAAGGATATCTATATCACGCATGTGGACATGGAAAATCAGTTGGCAGACATTTTCACTAAACCTCTAGCTAGAGAGCAATTTAAGTTGACTAGATCTAAATTGTTGATAACTGCTTTGAATGAATATGACATGCCTTTTATCTACCTATCATCTATTCTATATGCTTTGCCTATGTTTTGATCATCTTTGCTTGCTAATATGCTAAACATCATTTTTCATGTTCTTTTTGCCTTGTTTTTCTCTTGCTTTTGAGTATTTTTCGCAAACGCTTATTTTATTGCAAAATGGTTCCCAATGACAAGTGATATGTGCCTAAGTATGTTTAAAATGCTAAATGGACTTAAAAATAAATTTAATTAGCACTCTAATAGCTAGAAATTAGAATATCTAATGTTGGTTCAATTAGACCATCGGTCAAGTTGCCAACTGGACCGATCGGAGGCCAAGAGCTTTTTTAAAGAGCTTATCAGTTGAGTTTTTGAGTCACATAACTCGACCGATGACCGGTCTAGAGCAAAAATAAGTTAGGCTCGAATGACTTTTCTCCCTCTCAACTAGATAAAAATCAATCGATCCAACCTCTTTCTCCCTCAAGCTCTCAACCCTATCCTCGACCTTCCTCTCCCTAGCCCTAGTTCGACCTAGATCGACCTCCCTTTACCTCTTTCCTATCAACCTTAGGTGTGTGGATGGGTTTTGGTGGTGTTTCTCTTGATTTTTCTCTCTTCATCCTCTCCACTTTGTCTCCATGGCGTCCAACAGGAGAAAGAGGGCGGCCCCAGCTGGAGCACCATCATCGTCCTCCAACTCGCATCTCATACCCTTTGATGACACCTTCTTTGTCCCCAATGAAGCTCTCAATAGGTATAAGGACCTCATACCTAGGAATCCTTTTCCATTCCATGCCCTTTTTGAGACATCCACTCATAGACAAAGGGTCATTGATCAAGTAGCCGAGTTCCTTTACAATCACCATCAATTCACCTTGTGTGTCGAAAGCTTGTGCTACAACAATTCCATAACCAACACAAAATCCGTTCATGAATACTATGCTAACTTGCAATGGAATTATGACAAACTCGTACCACTACCCAATACTCAAGTAGTCCTCACTTCCATGATCGCTAGGAAGAAATTCCAAGTCTCTGAGGATACCCTGAACATCTTCTTTTTGGGTACTGAATTGACTGACACCTGGAGGAAGGACTACCCCAAGTATTTTGACCTAGTTGAGCCTGAGGCCTTCTACAAGCAATATGATCTTACTCTCCATGATATTCATAAATTCTTGAAGAATCCTCAATTCCCATATAGGAAGAAGTATGCTCTTCCCTCCTCTGCCTTAGACCTCAAGAACCGCATACTTGCCTTAGTTGTTAACTGCAATATTCATATAAAGAAAAATTAGAATGAAATTGCAGAAAATACTACGATAATTATGTACTGTCTCTTGAATAACATAGGAGTCAAGTGGGCAAGATATGTTCTCTACCATATGACCTACTTTGACCCAGGTAAGAACACCCGTGGCACCCACCCACCCTACCCAGCCCTGATTTGTGGTCTTTTTCAACTTGCTAGTAGAAAATCTCTTTTCCATGACCTTCACTACAAACCTACATGGAAATGAGTTTACATCAGTGAGACCACTCTTCAAAAGTCTATGCCTATCCCATCCTCTACCACACCTACTGCCTCCACCACTACCTTTACCCGTGCACCACCACCACCTCAGCCTTCCCGACCTGCTCGTGCCTCATTCCATGTATCAAATGAAACCCTTATGGGTTACATGATGCATCAATAGGCGTACAACCTTCAGGTTCAGAATCACATGAATAAAGACCTCTGTGCCATCATGTCAACCATACACCTATCATGTGCACACCCATATCCTACCTACCAGCCCTACCCAGGAGGTGAGTATGCATCCTATGCATATGATCACTTTTACCCAACCCCTTCACCTGTTGCTTCCGCTACTACACCCTTGGGTATTAGTGGATCTACCCCTAGAGTGCTACCTCCGACTGCTGGCCCCTTGTCCACCTTGCTTTCTAGTCTTGGTACTTCTGCTCCTTCGTTCCATAGGCCAATGAGATTCATGCTCTTGGCATGTCTTGGGCTGAGCAGAATGCCCGTGGCCCGATTGTGGTTTTGGTTCTCTTGCTGATGAGGAGATGCTAGACCGGGCTGATGATGAGGCTGTTGCTGCTGATGAGGAGGCTTCTGAGGATGATGAGGATGATGATGTCTATGATGGCTTTGCTGGTGCCTCTAGTGATGAAGGTGATGTTTCTGTCTCTATTGCACCTTCAAATGGAGATGATGACTACAAGCCAGAAGCTTCTGATGACGATGTTGAAGATGTGGACATAGATGACCTAGATGTTTAAATTTTCTAGTTTTTAGTCTAGATGTTGATCATATATATCTTTCTAGGCTATTTTGTATTAAAAAATATCTAGGCACATTTTCTGAGCTATACTATTTTATCATCTTGTTTTTATCATTTTGGCTTGTAGTTATTTCTAGGACCATGCTTTCTGGGTTGTAATCTTAATCCTTTGTACACTTACTCTTTGATTTACTATATCTCATGAGTTGGTTCCATGTTTACCATATTTTGATTATGACTTAGATTGTGTGTTTCTCTCATCTCTGTTTGATGTATGCTTTGAGATTACATGTTGTGGATGCATGTCTAGTTGTGCTTGGAGAAGACCTATTTATGTGCTCTTCTACCCCCTTCCTTTTTGATAATGTCAAAAGGGGAAGAGAAGTTCAATGTTTTGAAGCTCAACCATATTGATTTTATTGTCTATGTGATCCTTTTCTTGTTCATTATATGCCTTATCATGTGACTTTCTAAAGGACCGTATAGTATATATGTCATGTTGCTTTGTGTAGATAGATTAACTATGTAGGTAAGAGTAAGCATAGATTGAGGGGGAGGAATTCACATTGTTCAAATCATGAACCCCCTTACAATTCATAAGGCAAAGGTATAACTTTACATATCCTTTTCAATTTGATTGAGGAATGGTTTGTCATTGTCAAAAAAGGGGAGTATGTTAACTTGAGAGTTATACATTGACCATATTTTGATAATGACTTAATCATGCCATTCCTATGTGTCTAATATGTTTGTTCAAGATTGATTTCAGGATTTAGGTACATGAAAAGATCAAATTACACAAGCCCTAGCTTGTTCAAGTTAAGGTCAAAAGCAATGCAAGTGTTAAATTTGGGAAATCACTCCAAATGACCTTATATGGTTTTTGTAATCACTTGTATTGACGATATGACTTGTAACTAAGATGAGAAAAAATTAGGGACACTTAATTCCAACGTTTGATCACTCAAATGTCAATTTAGAAAATTTTTTACAAGTTATTTATCGGTCGAGTTGGAAACTGGACCGATCTAGTATTGGATTTTCTAGAGAGACCAATCAATCGAGTTGTATCATAGAACTCAACCGATCTATCAACCAAGCAAAACTAATTTTGACGTGTGGGATCACCCCCTTACTAAAGAAAAATTGAAGAATAAAACATCCATTCCAAACACACTCAAAGGTATGCTAGAATAGGTGCAAAATTTTCAAACTTCAATAAATGGTATTCAAAACAATCAAAGTATAGCAGTGGAATACAAATAATGACTATATTCAATTTATCACAAGGTTACAAAAGAACATCATAATCTCCTGCAAAGGGTTTACATGTATCACTCAACATAAGGATCTAGTAGAGGGAAATCTAAACCATAACAACTTTGTCTCCAAGATTTAACACCTTAATCTAGTCTAAAACTTCATGCCTTATCATCCAAGTCCTTCACCTAGGGTTGGAATCATACCCCATCAAGAAGAGAGATGACATCAACAAAGGCTGGTATGTGCATACTAAATTGGAAAATTGAGCAATATATGGAATAAATGACATCAAAGTGTAAAGGCTTCCCATGAAAAAGATAAGGAAAACCCAAGTGGGTATCAAGAGAAATGATTTTCAATAACAAAAGAGATACTTGCCATAATTAAAACAATAAATTTCTGCCATACTAGCACATGTAAAGAAAGTAGGGCACACCCCCCTACAATCATCATCAACCTACATGTATGTGAGATAAGCATAGCCCTAGAAAAATATAAAGACAAAGGCGGCCAAGTCTCATAAACTTGAAACCTGATAGAGAAAGCGATACTTCCAATCACCCAAATATATAAAAACATGGGCCAAGAATCATGCATCTTGACTTGGGTATGAGGTTCCTTTACATCCCAAAAAGCAAGAAATATCACATCTGCTCGGCAGGAAATAACACATCTACCATAAAAACCAATGCAATTACACTACTCTAGTGATACTGAATCACATAGCATGTTAAATGTAGAGGCAAGTAGAAAGTATTGTCAAAATATATAAACTAGTCACCACATAAGTGACCAACATATACATCCACCTCATAATTGGGAAAAAGACATCACATGTCATCTTTTAGAGTTCCATCATGAACAAAGCATAAGATAAGAGTTCAAAAGAATATCTATGTTCACATGATCAATATCAAATAAGGTAGTTCACATGAACCATGATTGTCAAAAGAAAAGACATTATGTATAGGCTAATGTCCATAGGACAAAGAGAATGTATAAGAATAGGTGAATTGCTCAACATAGAAGAGTAGGGGATACATCATACCTCAACTTCAGAGTCTAAATAGTACAAGTCAAGCCTAGGCCCCCAAAGAACCTCTAGGGAAGGTGGACATGTCCAATAAGTAAGGTTCCCAAGCTTAGAGAGGCTGGTTTCTCCAACAAATCTCCTATCTCGAACAAGAAGCACCTTCTCCACTTTAGAGGTGAAATACCCTAACAAAAGAACATGGAGATGAGGTGTTTATGGGTTCTAGGTGGGGTTTCACAATGGAAGGCCATGGTTCTGACCTAGAAGAAGGTGGAAGGAAGACTAACAACATGACAATAGGGAAGGAAAGGAGGATACTTACTAGTTTTGTCAAAATCACCAAGGAGGAGCTTAAGAAACCCTAAATAGAGAAATTTGGAACCCTAGGAGCCTTTTTAACCAAGTTAGGAACCTCCTTTTAACTTGGGACAACACCTTCATGGAAAAATAGAGTAGGAAGGATGCTCTAAGCTAGAGGAAAGAAAGAAGAGCAAGAGTTTTCAAATTTGGAGTTGGGAAGGGGTAGATATGGCTATATAAAGAAAGAGGTCAAGTATGAGGTGTCTATGATACTTCCCATGTGTCATGTATAAGGGTGTCCATGGAAATGCAAGCCTTTATGGATAAGGAAGAAGTCAAGTACGAGGTGTCAAGCTACATTCCATGTGTCCAATGCTAAGTGTGCCTATGGACATGCAAACCTTTATGGATAAGGAAGAAGTCAAGCATGAGGTGTCCATGGAGCTTTCCATGTGTCCTTAGCATAGGGATTTCATGGCCATGCAAGAGGACAACTCATAGAGGCTTCTTGAATATCAAAAATTTAGTTTATGGATACTTATAGGCCATCCCAACTGACCTCCAATCAAAGAAATAACCCCATTGGTTGATAGCTTCTAAAGATAAGCTCATTTATAAAGAGAGTAATCCCTAAAATGCCATTAGAATGAAACAACTTCAAACCAAGGTGCAACTAGGCACCCTATGGTTAAAAAACTCGAGAATGGTAAGGGAATATATAAGGATTATAATGCATGTGACAATTTGTAAAGAAAACCTCCTAAAAGTCCAGAATGTACCTAAAATTGCATAACTTGAACAAACAACATCCAAATTGGACCAAACTTCATCCACAAGTTATCTTTGATGTGTTGAATATTAATTTTCAATTATTACCATTTTTTAAAGTTATATAATCACATTATTAATTACTTATGCCTTTTCCTCATTTTCTTTCTCCTAAACTTATCCTAATATTTCAAGGTGGTCCATATTAGATGAAATTTGGCATTTAGGCTAATTTTGATATGTAGATTTCAAATTTGAAGTTTGTTTCTTATTTTTATGAGATATTTCATATGGCCCATTAATTTCCCACTATCTAAATTATTCATCTAATTAAGTTTCTTATCTTCATATTACCACCAAAATGAGTTTTGTGGCATATTTTATGTATCCATTATAAACCTAAGATTAATGTTAGAACATTAGGTTACATTAAGGTGATATATACATGTATTAGCTCATTGGGGTTATACTAAACATCTATTTAGGTCTAACCTTCAACCTTGTTTGGCTAAGTCCAAAATGTCAACTTACAGGGTAGGGTCCGAGATCTAGTATGTTACAGAGGGGTAATGAAGGCCTTCCAGCACACAACAATAAGCTATGATAATTGTTGTCTTCTCACAATTGTGGTAACATGAGAACCCAAGCAAGTTCTACCTGTAAAAGGGAGGAACAATAAGGGAGAGACAATTGGGAGAGCAAGACGATGCTAGCACATTGACTAGAAGGGACAACTTCTTCTTATCCATTCATCTAGAATGACAGGAGGTCTCGGTGGTCCGCGTGGACTACTCTAGAGGCGAGGAGGCCTTTTCCACCCACTAGGAGCATGCATTTAACCGCTGTCCATGGTGATCAACTAGGAAGTATTCGTTGACATCCACCCAGATGCAACTTAAAGAAAGAAGCACACTACAACAATGGATTATCGTTAAACTTGCTCCATGACTAGATATAAACCTTACAACCCTCTTTCCATATATATAGTATTGGCATGATATGCTATTTAAGGGGAATATGAAAGTAAAATTGTTGTTTTTGCTGCCATATCTGATGTCATATTTCCCTACAGTGGTATCAGAGCCACACCAATATACTATGCTATGGGATTTAATCAATATAATTGAATTTCTATGTTATCATTTATTTTACTGCATATGCTGCAAAAATTTAAAATGACTTATGTGCTTATCCAATTAAATACCACATGGTGTCCTAGATAATATATATGATATGATATATATGCAATTTGCACATGTTGCCCTAAACGTTTGCTTTGATGGTGGATCTAAGCATGATTATGGCCAATGACCCCCTAGACCTTTATGCTTGGTTGGATGGTTGTTATTCCTAGTTATATCTCTATTTGCATACTTAGACTCACTCTCCTTTTACATATGTAAAAGTAGTAATTCCTTCCTTCCTATGCTCCCATTGAATGTAACTCAAGGTTTCCCTATTACAACGTAATGTGTTAAATCGGATTAGAATAGTTTTAATTCCTATTATGGAGATGAAGACATTCTGCACCAAACGAGCCATTAGTTTGAGAAGACAAACTAATCGGCTGGAGGACCGGGGAGGCAAGACGATAGGAGCAGCCAAACAAATCGTCTGCCCAACCAATCGTTTGGAAGTGTCCAAAAATCACTTGGACTGTAGACCAGACGACCATTCCAAGGGACCAACTAACCAACCAAGAGGCAAACCGATCGGTTCAAGAGTTGAATTGATCAAACTGGATTGGTTCAAGCATAGATCTTCATCAACCACATGTTTCATCTGATGTAGACCTTAGGTGGTAGTAATTTCTTGTGGATCCAAGGAATTATAATAGTATGGTCGTAAACATCGCTCATGTTTTTACAATTGCATGTTTTTTTTGGTAGTTATAGCATGTATATGATACATACTATAAGTATGTGGTGATTGTATATGTATTTATATAAATAGAAAATCCCTCAATAAAAAATATTAAGTCTTAAATGCTTTTCATAACCAACACAAATGAAAATCTTGATCGACTAAGTGTGGGCACGCCAAGCGTGGCGATGACCATATTGTGGAAGTGTGATGGTAGTTATGTCGTCCTGCCAAGCAGGGTGCAGTATTATTGTGTGGGATTTTGAGTCAGACTTAACTAGGCGACCTTAATGAGATTAATTACCTAAAATCATGAAGATGACTATGACAAATAGTTGTGCATACCATATATCCAAGAATTGTATTAGATTCAATTGACAAAAGTTTCCTACCTTAATAATAGGTTATGGATGCTGGCATTAGCTGGGTAATGATTCAATTGTTTTGGATATTATAGTTGTGCATACCATATATCCAAGAATTGTATTAGATTCAACTGACAAATATGCCTACCTTAATAATAGGTTATGGATGCTGGCATTAGTTGGGTAATGATTCAATTGTTTTGGATCTTGTCTCACTAGAAGGTTGTATGCTGCAATCTTCTAAATTTATATTTTAGGATATCAATTTGATCAAAATAGTGGGAACAATAATTAATTAAATGTCTAATTAAACATTGTCAAAATTTGTTTTAATGATATCAAACCAAAAATGTTTTTGATAAATTGTAAATTTTTCTTATAGAACCAAATGGCAAACAAATCATCGTTGTAATCAGTTCTAAAGAATGACAAACTTAACAGGACAAATTTCCATGACTAGTTTTGGACTTTGAGAAAGGTACTCAATGATGAACATAAGCTCTATATCTTAGATATACCAATGCCAGAAGAGCATGCTCCTGATGTGCCTAGGGTTGAGGTGGAGGCCTATTAGAAGCATACCAACGATGCCTTAGAAATTGAGCACCTTACTCTATGTTGCATGAACCATGAGTTGCACGAGAAGTGTGAAGACATGGGGATTCTTGAGATGGTAACACATGTTAAGAACGTGAACCATAATCATGCAAATCAAGAAACATACAATGTCTCAAAAATGCTATTTGAGTGGAAGATGACAAAAGGAGATCCAATAGAGACCCATGTGCTCAATATGATCAGGCATGTGGAACATATAGAGCAATTATGATTCCCTTTGAGCCAAGAGTTGGCCATGGATATGATTCTATAATTGTTGCCTGAATCATATATCCAATTTATCGAGTGTTATTACTTGAGTAACATGTTCAATATACCGTAAGAGTTGCTTGGCATGTTGATATATGCTGAAGTACAAATGAAGAAGGACAAGTCCATGATGATGATTAGTGGAGTGTAGTCCAAGGGTGAAAGCAAAGCAAATAAGAGTTCTGAGGTCAAACTGAAGTCCAAGTCTTCAACACTCAAGATAAGGAGAACAAAAAATGAAAGAGGAATTTTTCCTTTGTACTTGAAGGGATTCAAGAAGATGAAGCTGATGATAAATATTTCCACTTCAAGTATATAAATTATTGAGATAAATTTGTCTACTTTTTCATTTGGTACTAGATACCAGATGTGGATATCACATATGCTCAAATATATATAATCTAAAAAGAAGTAAGCCTTTATGAAAGGGCGAGGTGGAACTGCACTTTGCAAATGGAGCAAGAGTTGTTGCCACTGTAGTTGGAACCTTTAATTTATCTTTGCCCACGAGGCATGTAATAGAGTTAAGGAACTGCTATTTTATACATGCCATAGATAGAAACATCATTTATGTGTCTTGTATGGAAAATGATGGATATGAATTTCATATAAAGAATGGTCAATGTTCAATTTCAAAAGATGAGTTCTTTTATGCAATGCCCCAATGTCTTATGGTCTTTATTTGCTGGATCTAAAGACAAATGTTTATAATGTTAATACAAATAGATTAAAACTTGATAACTCAAACAAAAAACATATCTTTGACATTATCGTCTAGGGCACATGAATGAGAATCACATATCTAGACTCCATAAAGATGGTTATCTAGACTCTTTTGATTTCAAGTCAATAGAGACATGCGAGTCTTATTTGTTGTATAAGATGACCAAGACTCCCTTCACCGGTAATAGTGAGAGGGATAGTGATCTATAAGGACTCACACATACTGATGTATGCGAACCTTTTTGAACAAATGCTAGAGGTGGTTATCATTACTTCAATAGATTTACTGATGACTTCAGTAGGTATGGTTATGTTTATTTGATGAAACATAAGTCAGAAACTCTTGAAAAGTTCAAGGATTTCATGAATGAAGTACAGAACCAACTTGGTAAAAGTATTGAGCAACCTCATTTTGATCGAGATGGAGAATACTTAAGCCAAGATTTTGAGTACCTTCAAAGAGGCAATGATATCATATCATAATGGAATACACCTGAAACATCACATCACAATGGTGTATCAAAAAGAAGGAATCACACATTGCTAGATATGGTGCAATCAATGATGAGCTTAGATGATCTTTTGACTTCCTTCTGGGGTTATGCTATTGAAACTGTCACGTTTACAATAAACCATGTACCATCTAGATCAATTTAAAAGACACCATATGAGATGTGGTATGGAAAGCATCCCAATGTGTCTTTATGAAGATTTGGGGTTGTGAAGATTATGTAACAATGTAGTTTCTCAAAAAGCTTGTACCCAATTGGATAAATGTTATTTTGTTGGATATCCTAGGGAAACTGAAGGATACTAATTTTAACTCCATTTGTCAACAAAGTGTTTGTTTCCAGGGATGCCGCATTCCTAGAAAAGGAATCCATTTCCAAAGGAGGAATCAGTGGGAGAAAAGTAGAACTCAAAGAGGTTCGAGACCAACAAGAAAGCATTGAACCTATAGAGGTACAAGAGGAACATAGAGAGTTGAAAACCATTACATAATCTCAAATTCCTCATGTAATACAAGAACCTTGTAGATGTAGTAGGACACACCTTGAGCCATATAGATTTGGTTATCTCTATCTCAAGAAGGCGATGAGTCAGTCATTGATGATGAGCCAAATACCTACCTAGAAGTTGTTAAGGGACCATAATCTGAGAAATGGATTGAGGCCATGAGATATAAGATGGAATCCATGTACACCAACAAAGTATGGACGTTAGTGGATCCACCTAAAGGGGTAAAACCCATAGGGTGCAAGTGGGTGTTCAAGAAGAAGATCGATATGAATGGTAAAGTACAAAGTTACAAAGGTTGATTTGTTGCAAAAGGTTTTAGACAAGTTCAATGTTACAACCCCAATTTTGGGTTCATATGAAGAGAAATGTAAACTCTCATATTGGACAAATAATGATGTAATTTCATTTACAATAGCCTTGCTTATTGTATTGTGGGCTTTATTGACTATTGGGCCCATTAACAAGGAAATTCAATTAATTAAGAAATCGAGAAAAGTAAGATGTGGAAACCTCTAGAAGGTAAAGAACTTAATCCAAAGGTGGATTTTGTGCCACATGGGTTCCTTGGGTTCCAAGGAGTCCGAAGTTGCAAAGAAAAGCAATAACAAAAGAAAAGATTAATAACGTATTTCTTTATTAAGAAAGAAATTGAAAACAATAGTAAAAGGTGGAAAATAAGTGAAAAGAGGTATAATCGAGTTATCCTTGGTGGAGTTTCGTATTCCAAGGATTCCTAATGATAAAAGGAATACTAATGAGGAAAATAAAAGAGAAATAAAGAGAAATCCTCAAAAATAAATATTTTAATGAGAAATACACATGATAATAAAGAATAATGCATTTAGATGCATCTAGAAGGATAATGAGTATCCAATAAAAGGATTTCTAAATAATAGAGTTTCTTGAGATCCAAGGAGTCCCAATGAAGAGGAAAGAAAGAGAAAATACCAAAATTGCAAAATAAGGAGTTAATGTGAGTATGCAATTAATGTATTATGTGGTATTGCTAAAAAGAAAGTAATTGCTTAAAGGGAAATAGGATTTCGTTCCTATGGATTAAAAGGGCAAGTATAAAGAAAATGAAAGAGGAATTTTGAATTCCTAATATCCATATAATAGGAGATAATGATGAGAGAGAGAGAGATGTTTGCTTCACAACCAAGGAAAGTGTGTTTCCTTTTGAGTTTGGGACTTGAGTCCTCATGAGGCATGCCTTAAGGCTTCATACTTCACCCTATATAAAAGGAGAGAGAACCCTGGGCTGAGTCTAGGAGATAAACCCCACGTATCCTCCTTTATTTATATTCTTCTTCTTGTTTTTGGCATATACACCTTAACCTGGAGAGTATAAGCTTAAACACATGAACCACGAGAGCCATGGCATCGTATCAGTGTCGTGACGTTCCTTTGAAGGCCTGAGATGATCGATCAATGACTCGTTGCTCCTGCATGTGCATAGCACCGCCGGAGGGCTGCAGCAGGGCTGCGTCCTGCAGGCCCAAGCACCCGCATATACGGCCATCCTGGCTGTGGGTCGGGGCATGGAGGAGAGCGGCAGTAGGCTCCAGAAGTAGGGGGGCCGTCACTGGTGGTCTTTGGGTCTGGGAAGAGGAAGACGAGCGACACCAACCTCTGCTAGGGCGTCCGCAGTCGGAAGACGCGAGGAGGAAGAAGACAAAACATATTAGATGGTTTTGCCCTTCGCGGGCTGAAGTAGCAGATGACTTAACCAGGGGTATTCCCATAATCTAGTTATAAAACTCAAGGCAAGCCGCGTTGCATGCATAGGGTGACGTGGCAGATCCGGATTGGCTCAGGTGAGGTTTTAATGCAAAATTCATAACTAAATATCCGTAGCCCGAATGAGTACGCATAAAATATGAAAGTTGTTCAAAAAAATGAGAGGAATCCATTAAAAATATAATTGGAGCCTGAATCTGCTTTTCATTCGAAAAGTAATGGAAGTTGTTAACTTTAATGTATTAATGGTTACGAAACCCTATTTTGATATAATTAATGTGATTAGTAGGGTTTAACTGATGATTAAAGTTGATATTAACCTGTTAATCATAAAGAGATACATTAAGATCGAAAAAGATGAACTTTGCATGTAATTCGTTTAATTTAGAGTTTATGGGCATAAATAGGCTTTAATGGGCCTGGAAACCCTAATGTTGACTAATTCAACTATTAATGGCTTTAATTGATTAATTTCATGATTAAAGTTGGAATATGCTGAATCTAAGCTATTTCGAGCATTAAAGTTCCTAATTTGTGGATAATTACCCTAAAAGTAGTAATTAGGGTTTTCTCATGAATAAAAGATGGAATAAATTGAAGATTGAGTTCATATGTTGTTTATACCGTAATGAACTATGAATTGATGATAAACGCGTATAATGATCTTGTCATGGAATAAACAGATAAAAATAGTATCTTTAATGAAAAAGAAGCTTTATTGATGATTAATGTGCCTGTAATATGAAAATAGGGTTATATCTTGTTAAGATAACCTTAATGTTAAAGAATAAACGAGATAATTAGGGTTTAATATGGTAAAAGATGAAGGAACCCTAATTGTAAAACAAAACCCTAAAATGGATACAGAAACCCTACAAAGTGAATCCAAGTTAATAAAGTAGGTTCTTGATAAAGTGTGTAATAAATAGAGTACATATTCTTTTCAGGAATTATGTGATTGTTGAATTACTTGGATTGCATGCTTGGTTGGATTTTCTTAATGCTTCTAAAATCATCAAATCAGGTATGTGGTTACGCCTATGAATATCCTGAATTAGATTCCCGTGGATTGCCGAGGATTTTATCAATGTTTACATCATGGCTTGAATTAATTGTTGGATGAATTTAATTCATGCAAATTATAATGTGAATATGACTATCACATAAGAGATGTGCATACTAGCTCAGATCCTAGTCCCCTCTGTAGCTTTATAGATTGACCTAGTAAATGGATACCGATGGGGTAGGTCCATCAGGTCATTAAATGACTTAGTAAATGGCTACCAATGGGGTAGGACCATCAAGTCATCATGAGTCAGGGATTGGGCTACCGTGGGTAAGGCCATGCAACTCCATAACCCTAAGAATTGGCTACCCGTGTGGTAGGGCCATGGGGGTAAGAATCTACCACATGAGAGAGGTAGTATCCATGTCCATTGTAGGGACAACACAGAGATAGGGGATAGGAAAGGATTGAGTAGTATCGCTTAAAACGTAATTTTAGATGTTAAATGATATTTGGATGACTACATTGTTAACATAGTTGCACAATTATTGTTTCCCCCACATACCAGCTTCTTGCTGACCGACATTTTGTTTGTCGACATTTTAGGTACAAATGAAAAGAACAAACAGTAAAGCGACATATGTGGAACTAAATGAGAAATAATATACACAGGAGGATTAGATAGATTAGTATCTTCATGGATAAAAGTTTAGAAATCCCAGCTTTTAAAAGGTAAGTAAAGTTTTTATTTTATACCAGTTTTCAGTTTAGTAGTAGAATTTCATAATTATTATTGATTATTTGTCGAACCTTTGATCCTGTTAATTGAATAATGGCTCTGACCTTCAGGTCTCCCTTAATTGGGGGTTAGCGGGAGGCTGGGTCATTACAATTGGTATCAGAGTGACGGTGCCTCACTTAATCTTTAATAATTATTAAATTTTACAAATTCCGTAGAACCCAAGGGAGTTATTAGATGATTATCCGAAAGACACATGTGTCTAGAAAATGATCATGACCGGGGGCTGGCAATATTTTCCTCCGCACTGCTAGTCGGAATACGAGGACTCCCGAATCTGTGTGACTGCCTGGCCAAAGTCTTAGGGTATGAATCGAAATAAGATACCTTTAGGACTCTCTCATCTTGTTCATCCCTTCTCAACTCCAATTATATTAATGACCTTAAGGATTAGGGTTTCCTCTCTCTTCCCCTCACCCTCTTGAGGTATGGGTAAGGTTGATAAGGATTAAGGAATCCTCCACCAAATTAATAAAAAGCATGTAAATAAGATGTCATGGACATAAGCTTAATAGAGTAAGCGTAAAGGAATAGATACATGCTTAGGTCGTATGACACAAGTTGTCATTGCCCTCAGGAGAGACCTGAGGATAGACCTCCTTGATAGGAGGATGAGTAGAGAGAGTTAGTCTTGGAGGTAGATACCTCCATAAAAAGTAGAAACCTAGTACATCCTTTGAGGAGGATGGTAACCCTAACCCTAAGTGAAGGTTAGAGGGAGAGATGACATGATGAGTTAGTTGTCTTGGTAGACCAGATGTTTGGATGGACATGCCTTTGGGATGCCATATGAGCCATGAGAGGTTGGATGACCTAGCACTTTTAGCAACCCAACCCTGGTAAGGGTTGTATAGGTTTGAGCGAAGGATAGCTCCTTCATGATGAAGTTAGAAAGGAACCTATAGAACCCTATGGGCTTGTGCAAGTAGGGTGTAGCTTGCACCCAGAGTATGTCAGTAGTGCTGACAGTAGGATGAAACCCTGGACAAGGAATCATGATGGATGTCTTATGAGATAAACATAAAGAGCTAAGGATAATCTTGAGCCACACATGAGTTGAGCAAAGGCTTCACCCAGGTAAGGATATGCTGGTAAGCTTGAGCCAACTTCATGTAGTGAGGCTGGATGTGGAGTTAGATCTAGAGAGAGAAAGCAGGACCCAAGAAAGAAGGTTGGAAGCTTAGATTCAGAGACATGAGGAACAATGAGGAGTTGAGGATGATGCGAGCTAAGTGGATGATAGTGGTTGCCTTATGCTTGATCCCTGGAGGCTGATGATGTCTTGGTTGCCATGAGAGAAACCAAACCCTAGAGAGAGGATGAGTCTGCTGGTACCTCTGTGCCTATGGTGTAGGTGTTTACCTCCTGAGATAGGGAGAAGAGTTTCTTAGACTTGGAGAGGTTTAGTAACAGGATGTGAGGCCTTATACCTAGTTGGTTGTCCTGGAAGAGGACTCAACTCTGAAGTGTTGCTCAAATGAAAGGATGACATACCTTGGACATGCTTGATTCATGGTTAAGAGATCAAGCATGCAGTTGGACACCCAAAGGAGGACCTAGGGTTTCTAGGCCTAAGAGGGGAAGCAATGTATCTGATGTTCATGATGAGATTTGAGTTTCTATAGTTTCGAGCATGGTACTCCTCATGTTTATAGGTAAAGGAAACCCCTTAAGTTAAAGGTATGTTTGATGAACCCCTCACAACTAAGTTTATCTAACGTTGAGGAAAGAGAACAAGCATGACCTAGCAGGGTTTAATAGGTGGTCTGCTTGTACCTTAGTAGCTGCTGGGTTAAGCATGCTCATGTGAATGTAAACCCTAGGGACGCTTGTGACCTTTGTTATCAAGGTGTAGTTTCCTCCCATCCTGGGAGAGTGACCCTTTGGTAGGGAGTTTACCAGTTGGGTGGTTTTGAGGTAACCTAAGGAGGTTTCATAGGATCTTGAGAAGCTAAGTGAAGAGTACATGGCATGAGATTGAACCTATAGACCCATAGTTAATCATCTCTAAGAGCATATGGATGTATTACCATGGAGAAAACCGGTATGGGGCCTGACCAAGGTAGGCAGGTCGCCATGATCCCTAAGAAAGGATGAAAGACAACCCAAGAATGCAGGAAGAGAGATGATGAACGCTTGGGTACGATTCTGAGTAGAACATGTACTATAATAGAATCCTAAGTCCATCCTAGGGTTAGATAGGGATAAGATCGATGGAATAAGGAGTTGCCTAATTCCTTAGTTGCACATGACCATAGGGTCGGGAGGTAGCAACTATCATTGTCTGAGGGTCATGGGTTAGGAGACTGATCACCTTCATGAACTCATGGGACCCAAAGGGAAGATGAGTAGGACACTCTCTGGATGCATAAGGGAAAAGGGATGACCCCAAAAGTGCCGGATCCCTATAGACCTAGAGGAGATGACCTAGGATTGTGCTTGGACCAAGTAAGTTCGAGACCAGTTCTCCATGGAAGTAATGTGGATGTCATGGTGTTTGTAATATAGAGACATAAGCTGCATGTTTCAACTTAGAATTGAAGTGTACTGACAATGTGAGATGTATCATCTCTACTCTTGGAACAGGAAGAACTTTGTGTTTGAACGGCTGCCAAATGCTTATTTCCTCTTGTTATGGGAGGGAGAGATGGGGCAGTACGCACGCCATACACCAAGGATAAAAGATGATGCGAGTTGGAACGTTGCTACAAGGAATGAGGACCGTGATGATAACATACCTCGGTGGAGTGAATAATACATGGATGATTTACAAACACTAAGAGAAGTAGTGTAGTCAGCTTAAGAGGATGTTTTATCAGGAGCTATGTGGAATTTGCAAGTTAACCAAGGTTGAGTTTGATCACCATGAGGACGAACTAAGAGTTTCTTGATGAAGGCAAACTTAGAGTTTGAGATGAGATGATAAGTGGAATACAAGGAGGTGTATGTTCTCAACAATACCTAACACCTAAGGATAAGAAGTGGTAATGAATGCTCAGGTTGAGATATAGTACCTAGTTTAGCTGGAAGCTAGACGAAGTTGAGGCTATTAGGCTAACCTTAAGTTGAGAAAAGGAGATAAGTCTGGCTAACACTCAGATATAATGAAATATATTGAACAAGATTAGTAGTTGTTTGGATTGACAACCTAGTCCTTGATGTGGTAGAAGAATGGTTGTAAAACTCTGGATACACTTCTTTGGATAGGGATGTAATAAAACCCTAATGAGAGTGGTTTAGGGCTTCCGAGGAATCGACCTTGTGGAATCATGACATACAGGGAATCATGATCACCATACACCATGAAACTACAAAGATAGTAAGTGATAGTAGCACTTTGGATGCTTAAAACAGAGTTGCATGTAGCATGTGGCCATGCAAGCTAGGAGGAGAAGGACGAACACCAGTAACCCTGTACATGGATATAAAGTATAAAGAGTTCCCGAGAGGGAATGGGAGTTCATCACTGTGGATGTTGTGAGTCTCCCCTGCACCAAGGAAGGTCGAGATCCAATATGGGTTATGGTAGATCGCCTTACCCAGATGGCATGAGAAAGGAAGAGTACTGTCACGGGAAAGATTCGGTTGAACTACTTAAGAGAGAAGATGGTTCAACCACACCATGATGCGAGTTCAAAAGTTCTAGGATATGACCAAGGTTCACTTCCATGAGGTGGAAGTAGATACATGACGAGCTTGATGATAGTATAGTTTATCACCCCTAACTAATGAACAGTTTGATTCAGACTAGAAGGTCTGATAAGAGCAAGTGTGCTTGTTTAGGGTGATACAAAGAGGCAGTTCTTAAGATGTGATGTTAACCACCATAGTCTTTATCGGGATGCAAGAAGGGGGTTGTGTCGGTCACCACTTCATTAAGATGATGTTGGTGAAGGAGGCCTCGCGAAGGTCGGAAGAGAACCATAGTGTGTGTAGGTGAAGTCTCTTTGATCATGCAATGGCCGAGAGAGAGCTAGTGGTGAAATGAGTCACGAGCTGATGCAAAGAAGACTGACATGCAGTTCACTATGGGAGAATATGTGATGTGAAAATCCGACCCCTCTAAGCTTCAGTTGAGAAAACTGAGTCCCCGATATATGGGTCCATTTGAGATGGATTGGTGGAGATGGTTGTGTTTAACCTTGACCCTCAGGAATAACATGATGTGTAATGTGTTCCATGAGTCCGATCTAGAGCACTATGTGAGGTACCCAAGCCATGTGCTGAGCCCTGAACCTATTCAGCTTTTGAGAGGCTGAAATATCCTAAGTCACCTATGAGGGTACAATATACCAAGGTAAGAAAGAACTCAGATGGAAGAATATGAGATGATAAAGGTTCTTAGGAAGCACTATGGAAAGGGTAAGGCCACATGGGAGCCATGATGGACATATGAAAGGTTTAATCTGAATTGTTTGTTTACTTGATGGAATTTTGAGGACAAAATTCCTATAAGAGGGGAAGGATGTTACCACCCCAATTTTGGGTTCACATGAAGAGAAATGTAAACTCTCATATTGGACAAATAATGATGTAATTTCGTTTACAATAGCCTTACTGATTGTATTGTGGGCTTTATTGGCTATTGGGCCCAATAACAAGGAAATTCAATTAATTAAGAAATCGAGAAAAGTAAGATGTTGAAACCTCTAGAAGGTAAAGAACTTAATCCAAAGGTGGATTTCGTGCCACATGGGTTCCTTGGGCTCCAAGGAGTCCGAAGTTGCAAAGAAAAGCAATAAGAAAAGAAAAGATTAATAAAGTATTTCTTTATTAAGAAAGAAATTGAAAACAATAGTAAAAGGTGGAAAATAAGTGAAAAGAGGTATAATCGAGTTATCCTTAGTGGAATTTCGTATTCCAAAGATTCCTAATGATAAAAGGAATACTAATGAGGAAAATAAAAGAGAAATAAAGAGAAATCCTCAAAAATAAATATTTTAATGAGATATACACATGATAATGAAAAATAATGCATTTAGATGCATCTAGAAGGATAATGAGTATCCAATAAAAGGATTTCGAAATAATAGAGTTTCTTGGGATCCAAGGAGTCCCAATGAAGAGGAAAGAAAGAGAAAATACCAAAATTGCAAAATAAGGAGTTAATGTGAGTATGCAATTAATGTATTATGTGGTATTGCTAAAAAGAAAGTAATTGCTTAAAGGGAAATAGGATTTCATTCCTATGGATTAAAAGGGAAAGTATAAAGAAAATGAAAGAGGAATTTCGAATTCCTAATATCCATATAATAGGAGATAATGAGGAGAGAGAGATGTTTGCTTCACAACCAAGGAAAGTGTGTTTCCTTTTGAGTTTGGGACTTGAGTCCTCATGAGGCACACCTTAAGGCTTCATACTTCACCCTATATAAAAGGAGAGAGAACCCTGGGCCGAGTCCAGGAGATAAACCCCATGTATCCTCCTTTCTTTATATTCTTCTTCTTGTTTTTGGCATATACACCTTAACCTGGAGAGTATAATCTCTAACACGTGAACCACGAGAGCCATGGCGTCGTATAAGTGTCGTGACGTTCCTTTGAAGGCCTAAGATGATCGAGCAATGACTCGTTGCTCCTGCATGTGCGCAGCACCGCCGGAGGGCTGCAGCAGGGCTGCATCCTGCAGGCCCAAGCACTCGCATATACGGCCATCCTGGCTGTGGGTTGGGGCATGGAGGAGAGCGGCGGTAGGCTCCGGAGGTAGGGGGCCCGTCACTGGTGGTCTTTGGGTCTGGGAAGAGGAAGACGAGCGGCGCCAACCTCTGCTAGGGCATCCGCAGCCGGAAGATGCGAGGAGGAAGAAGACAGAACATATTAGATGGTTTTGCCCTTCGCGGGCTGAAGCAGCGGATGACTTAACTGGGGGTATTCCCGTAATCTGGTTATAAAACTCAGGGCAAGCCGCGTTGCATGCATAGGGTGATGCGGCAGATCCGGATTGGCTCAGGTGAGGTTTTAATGCAAAATTTAACTAAATATCTGTAGCCCGAATGAGTACGCATAAAATATGAAAGTTGCTCAGAAAAATGAGAGGAATCCATTAAAAACATAATTGGAGCCTGAATCTGCTTTTAATTCGAAAAGTAATGGAAGTTGTTAACTTTAATGTATTAATGGTTACGAAACCCTATTTTGATATAATTAATGTGATTAGTAGGGTTTAACTGATGTTTAAAGTTGATATTAACATGTTAATCATAAAGAGATACATTAAGATCGAAAAAAGATGAACTTTGCACGTAATTCGTTTAATTTAGAGTTTATGTGCATAAATAGGCTTTAATGGGCCTTGAAACCCTAATGTTGACTAATTCGACTATTAATGGCTTTAATTGATTAATTTCATGATTAAAGTTGGAATATGCTGAATCTAAGCTATTTCGAGCATTAAAGTTCCTAATTTGTGGATAATTACCCTAAAAGTAGTAATTAGGGTTTTCTCATGAATAAAAGATGGAACAAATTGAAGATCGAGTTCATATGTGGTTTAGACCATAATGAACTATGAATTGATGATAAATGCGTATAATGAGCTTGTCATGGACTAAAGGGATAAAAATAGTAGTTTTAATGAAAAAGAAGCTTAATTGATGATTAATGTGCCTGTAATATGAAAATAGGGTTATACGTTGTTAAGATAACCTTAATGTTGAAGAATAAACGAGATAATTACGGTTTAATATGGTAAAAGATGAAGGAAACCCTAATTGTAAAACAAAACCCTAAAATGGATACAGAAACCCTAGAAAGTGAATCCAAGTTAATAAAGTAGGTTCTTGATAAAGTGTGTAATAAATAGAGTACATATTCTTTTCAGGAATTATGTGATTGTTGAATTACTTGGATTCATGCTTGGTTGGATTTTCTTAATGCTTTTGAAATCATCAAATCAGGTATGTGATTACGCCTATGAATATCTTGAATTAGATTCCCGTGGATTGTCGAGGATTTTATCAATGTTTACATCGTGTCTTGAATTAATTGTTGGATGAATTTAATTCATGCAAATTATAATGTGAATATGACTATCACATAAGAAATGTGCATACTAGCTCAGATCCTAGTCCCCTCTGTAGCTTTATAGATTGACCTAGTGAATGGCTATCGATGGGGTAGGTCCATCAGGTCATTAAATGACTTAGTAAATGGCTACCAATGGGGTAGGACCATCAAGTCATCATGAGTCAGGGATTGGGCTACCTTGGGTAGGGCCATGCGACTCCATAACCCTAAGAATTGGCTACCTGTGTGGTAGGACCATGGGGGTAAGAATCTACCACATGAGAGAGGTAGTATCCATGTCCACTACAGGGACAACACAGAGATAGGGGATAGGAAAGGATTGAGTAGTATCGCTTAAAATGTAATTTTAGATGTTAAATGATATTTGGATGACTACATTGTTAACATAGTTGCACAATTATTGTTTCCCCCACATACCAGCTTCTTGCTGACCGACGTTTTGTTTGTCGGTGTTTTAGGTACAAATGAAAAGAACAAACAATAAAGTGACATATGTGGAACTAAATGAGAAATAATATACACAGGAGGATTAGATAGATTAGTATCTTCATGGATAAAAGTTTAGAAATCCCAGATTTTAAAAGGTAAGTAAATTTTTTATTTTATACCAGTTTTCAGTTTAGTAGTAGAATTTCATAATTATTATTGATTATTTGTCGAACCTTTGATCCTGTTAATTGAATAACGGCTCTGACCTTCGGGTCTCCCTTAATTGGGGGTTACCAGGAGGCTGGGTCGTTACATTCAAGGTGTTGACTATGAAGAAACCTTTTCTCTAGTTTCCATGGTTAAGTTCATCAGGATCATGCTTCCCATTGCATCATATCATGACTATGAGATTTGGTAGATGGATGTTAAAACCACATTCCTTAATGGGAATATTATTGAGTATGTGTACATGACACAACCCGAGGGTTTTATAAATCCAAAGATGCAAATGAATTATGCCATCTACAAAGGTCAATCTATGGATTGAATAAAGCATCTTACAACTAGAATCTTCTATTTGACAAAATAGTCAAAGAGTTTGGCTTTAGACAAAATGGAGATGAACCATGTTTTTACAAGAAGCTTAGTGGGAACATGATTGTATTCCTCATATTGTATGTGGATGACATACTATTGATGGGGAATGGAATCCCTACTACACATATGGTAAAGACCTATATAGGAAATACATTCTCTATGAAGGACTTAGGTGAAGCATCCAACATCTTAGAAATCATGATCTATAGACATAGATCTAGAAGGCTTCTTAGACTAAGTCAGAGCACATACATTGACAAAGTGTTGAAAAGGTTCAACATGGAGAACTCAAAGAGATGAAACCTACCCATGTCTCATGGTGTTACTATCTCTAGAGCTCAATGTCCCAATTCTTGTGAAGAAAGGGAATACATGAGTAGGACTCCATATGCATCTACAATTGGATCTATCATGTATGCAATGTTGTATACTCATCCCAATGTCTCATATGATTTAAACATGATGAGAATATATCAATCAGATCCTAGTGATGCCCACTAGACTGTCGTGAAGAACATCCTTAAGTACTTAAGAAGAACTAAGGGTCAATTCCTTGTCTATAGCGGAGATGAAGAGTTGGTGGTAAAAGGTTACACCGATGCAAGCTTCCAAACTAACAAAGATGACTACAGATCATAGTCTGGATTTGCCTGAACAATGAAGTTGTAAGCTGGAAGAGTTCCAAGAAAGAGGCAATACATGATTCTACAACAGAGATCGAGTATATTGTTGCATCTAATGCAACAAAGGAGTTTGTTTGGATCAAGAAGTTCATCTTAGAACTTGGGGTGGTTCCAAGCATCAATGATGCAATTGAGAAATATTGTGACAACAATGGAGCTATTGCACAAGCTAACGAAACCATTTCACATCAACATTCCAAGCATATACAAAGATGATTCCGTCTCATACGAGAGATTGTACAATGAGGAGATGTGAAGATTTGTAGAGTACCAACTCAGAGCAATGTGTTTGACCCCTTGACAAAAGCATTTTTGTAGCAGAAGCATGAAGGTCATGTTAGATCACTTGTGATTAAATTCATGAGTGATTGGCTATAAGTGCAAGTGGGAGTATGTTGGTATGTATGCCTAGCGAACCAATCATATGAAGATTACACTGGCATATCTTGTAAACTATTTAATTAATAATAAAGGAAATCTTCTATTAATTCTATTTTATTCAGTTATGAGAAGATGATGTAATATAATAAATGTCTAAAGAATGATGTTATTCAATGAAGTATGTCTTCAAGTTGAGAACCTGAATAATGAGATCATATAGATGGTAAGAATATATACATTCTTGTTATGTCCCTAGTCAGATGTTATTATGGAAGTCTGATAGACAACAATAACTCATAAGACTAGAGTGTGTGTTGGTTGATGACAAAATCTCATTAGTCATGATATGTGATATCAAACCAAACACATAGATACTTGTTAGAGAAAATTGTATCAGACAAACCCATCTTGAGAGTGATGCATGGAAACCATGATTGGTAGTCAGAACCATCTCTCATAGTGATGGTGGTGATTCTGGTTCTTAGACCTAAAATCGCTACGCTGATCACATGTTGTTTGATGTACTTTGATATTATCAAACATGTCCTTGAATAAGGGTTGTCATAAAGATGATGCTCAAATGCTTTGTGACAAATGGGGAGTGACTGTGAGTGATGTAGATGGGATTTGTCCCCCCTACAGGAGTTTGATATCATGGTCACTTGATACATGAGATTGAGAAAAGCATGTCCATGCACATGTGAGTCAATCGATGATATCGAGCTTGCATATATTTGAGACAGTCTGGTCTAGTTCAAGGAACACAAATTGAATGTTGAGAGGATGATGATTCCATGCCTTGAGTTCAATCTGGATATCATAGACATAGGAACTATACGATCATTGTAACACTAATCACAAATTATAGGTTGAAGATGTGCTCTAACTTTCCAAATTACTTGGGTAGCGATGATTTCTCTCTAGACACCACTCATTGATTATGATGCCTTAAATCAGTTATGCACATTCATTGCCAACGTAACTTGGGACCTATAGGGTCACACACATAGGATACACCTGGAATAGGAGTTTATTCACGAATGTGGTTTAAACTTGATTGCTAAAGCGTTAGGTATTCAATTTAAGTAGGATTGGAAATCGAAACTCTAAAATGAATGGTTCACCAAGTGAACTGATTGACTCAGATGTTTGAATCGACTAGTTTAGGTTGTGAACCAACTGTTTGGTTGATCAATGTGATTGGATCAAGGATTGATCCCGATGTCATGTTATTATTAATCAAATATTAATTGCCAATACAATTGCAATTGAGAAACACTGTGAAACAACCATTTCAAGGGTTGAAACAACTGCCTCACCAATGAATCGACCGGTTCAATGGTGATAGGGATATCATTCACATGTTCCAAAAAATTAATGAAATTGTCTCTTCGACTCCCAAATGATTTGGTAATCCTGACCCTGAACCTCCTATAGATAGAGGGGTAGTGGAGGTCTTCCATAGACACAACAAAAAGCTATGACAATTGTCATCTTCTTATAGTTATAGTAATGTGAGAACCAAAGCAAGTTCTACCCATCAAAGGGAGGAACAATAAGGGAAAGATAATTGGCAGAACAAGTCAATGCTAGCACATTGACTAGAAGGGACAACTTCTTCTTATCCGTTTATTTGGAGGTTCTCACTGATCCACGTGGACTACTCTAGAGGTGAGGAGGCCCTTGCCATATGCTAGGAGGATGCTATCAATTTCCATCCATGGTGATCAACCAGAAGGCCATCGCCGACATCTGCCCAGGTGCAACTTGAAGAAAGAAGCACACTATAACAAGGGA
Organism: Alisma plantago-aquatica; assembly: GCA_963693085.1. Classification (NCBI taxonomy): domain Eukaryota; kingdom Viridiplantae; phylum Streptophyta; class Magnoliopsida; order Alismatales; family Alismataceae; genus Alisma; species Alisma plantago-aquatica. Next base: position 559,069,858 of record OY856415.1, on the reverse strand, counting down.
TTATCATCAGAATTTCTACAGGACCAGGTATAAACCTTGCAACCCTCTTTCCTATTACATATTTGTTTACAAGATCTGCTATTTAAGGCAAATATGGAAGTAAAATTTTAGTTTTTGCTACAATATCTGGTGCCATATTTCCCTGTAGTTCCTACTCAAAAGAGGGCTATATCATTTGGGTAAGTTCAAGAGTAAATAAAACAAGAAAACATCATTGAGAGAATGATAATAAAAAGAATGAGAAATTCATACGATATGAGAAATAAAATGAATATTCTTTAAATTTTAAATAGATCCAAAAATAGAAGTAAATAGTGAAATGCACATTGATTAGCATAGAGACTAGTAACATAATCGAAAAAATAGGTTAGAGACCTATATATTCCAAACCAAGGGCAAGATGACTAAAACCTCATTGCTGAATAAACATAGAATGGTAGGAGGACTAAAACCTCAATGCCTAGAAGTAGGAATAAAGCCTCAATGTCTATACATTTAACAAGTGGCAGGGGGAATAAAACCCCAGTGCTTGGCAGGAGGACTAAAATCTCAATATCATGGTAAGACGACTAAAACTTAAGTGCCTAAATATATGGTATATCTAATTATACATATGACTAGTAAAAACCACAAATGCATAGTATATCATGCAAAATAATAAGCCAGTTCAGAGTATAACAAGTATAATATGGACGAAAGAATCCAAAATATAACAACTGGGGTCAAATAACACACGTACATGAAAAGCAGGATTTCAACAATCATCAAAAAATAAATATGTGAATATTATTTGAGATTCAGAAAGAATTCAAGAGATCTAAAAAGAGGAGTATAAGATATAAATGATTGATAAAAATTAGGATTTAGTCATGATATGCCAAAATACAATGTGTAAGATGAACATACCTAATATTCATGGCTAAATGTTAACTCTATTGGTACATTTTAATCCATGTAGACAACTTTTCACCCTAGAAACACGTTAGGTATGTTAGTTGAGTCAAGGAGAGCATGCATATACATTCCTATTATAACTACATCCATTGTTGTTATCCTAGTATTTCTCACTTGATGGAATTTTAGGGCTATTAGTCTTATTTGGTGAATAGGTGCTCCATCATATATCTATTAATGTTCCAATTACAGTTATTACATGTATACAATTCAACTTTAAGGTAGGCTATAATATTTTGTCTTGCATAGTCATCCACGTTCACACATGTATCACCTTCTAGTTAGGGACTATATATGGGTGATTAGATATTATACACACATATCATTCTCGTACCAAGTCACATATTGATATTTAAGGTCAAGATTCAACATTTTCGATTTGCATCCACGTTCCTTATTAATGTGACCCTTCTCAATATATCACTTACAAGACTAGTTCTTATGCATCCAATTACTTAAATACATGATGAAGATGATGACTACATTTAACAATTTGGGTATAGTCATGTCATATTATATCTAGGGTTTTGTGTATGGTTTGATAAGTGATTATCTTATAGAAGATTGGACATATGAGTTATCAGCTAGCATATGAAGTAACATGATAGTCACTATAACGAACTAAAATACATGTGTAATCTTAGTTTAGCCTTTTCCAAAGCTTTTCCTTTCATTTCTATCCTTGATGTTGAATTAGTGGAAATTATAATGGTTTGGTGTACATTTGTTCTCAATATTTTACTTTATAAGGAGTTAAGCACAAATACCTTAGTGAAAGTTTACTATTGGGTTAAATTTGCAAAATATCCACTTAAGAGGGATAAACATAAAATATAATCGATCTAGAAGTTTCTATGGCCTTTTGTGTGGGAAAAAGAAAAGAAAACCCTAAAACTAAGATAATGTGACATTAAATGAATGAATTTTCCCATTAAGTGAAAATAAGAGTAATTTGCCTAAAAATCATAAAAGTGGAACTCAAAAGATAATTCTAAATCCAAATTCATTTTATTTGAGTATAAGTTTGCTTAGGTAGTAAGTTTCACAACTTTTAAAAAATTAGTAAGTTTAACTGTATTAATTAAATGGGAAAATAGGAGATAACTCAAAAATAAAAAATAAAGTCATGAATGTCTCCAAAAGTAATAATTTATACCAAATTCGTTATCTACACATTAAAATATGCCTTTGGGTGAATTTCCACTCAATTTGGAGAATACTTTATTAAAAGGTGAAATTAGGAGAGAGAAACTTAGAACCATCAAAATATTAAATAATTGTACAAACAACTCCCACATGTGAAATTGATGGCAAATTTGTATCCAAGGAATTTAATGTGACTTGTGAGTGAAGTTACATCAAATTTGGACAATCTTATAACCATTAATGAAGGAGGAAAGAGAAAATAAGATTTGATTTATTTAATGCATTAAAATTCCTAAAAGGAAAAACTAATTGCATATTCGGATTACTCATATAAAAAATAGGCTAGGTGTCAATTTTTATTTAATTTGGAGCATGTTTTCGCCCTCAATGGAGGAGAGAGAAAAAGATTAAATAAAATAGGAGCCACTTTAGTCCGATTAAGATTGGGAATGCAATAATGTGTCACACTCCTATTCCTTTTATTTTTCACTTTTTCACACTAATGAATATACTTATCACTCTCACTTGATCGGATAGCTGGGAGCTCGTCTCCTAGCTCGCGACTAACAAGGAAAACATGACACTTCACATTGGAATTTCACTTCGAGATTTCTCGATCTGTAGTTGATGTTTTTGTGAGATTTTTGATCCCATACTTTCCTCATGTCATTTCGCACCGATTGGTCCCAATATTTTGGTATTTTATCAATGATTTGAGAAATGCCCAAAGTTGGTCGTCGAGCTTTCTCACCACCATCGTGCTTATATCCCTAGAGCAAACCACACCTATAAATAGTACCCTCTATACCTTCATCTCCTTTTACCAAACTCTCCTCTTCCCTTGATTTCCCCATTGATTGTGTGTGGATGCCAGGAAGCTTGGATAGGACCCGAATTTGCATCAGACACTGCTCGTTCTCTACTCGACCTCAGGTCAAATTGTCTACCTCAGTAGGTTCGTGGTGATCTACTTGTTCTTTTTGTGTTCTTGTTCTCGAATTTGATCGACTCTCATGGATTTGTCCAAATTTGAGCTAAGCCATGGAGAGGACAACAAGGGTGATGAATCCCCTATGTGTTTTTCCTCTCCTACCCTTGTTTTCTGTTCTCTTTTGTTTTTCACTTGAGGGCAGTACTATCTTTTCACCACCGATTGCTTTGCTTTGAGAGAGTCAAAGCTGTGCCTCTGACCCCTGACTTGGCCAACTCTGATTGGGCCAAGTCAGTAATGTGGGCCCGTTCTTTGCTCTCTCTTTGCCTCTCTATGATGGCTTGAATGACGTGGCACTCTCTAATTGGTTAGAATAGAAAAAAATCATATCTTTTTATTCCTTTGTCCAAAAATTAAAAGAAAATATGTTTTAGCATCAGAAAAATGTAAGATTTCTAATAAAAATGTTTATGAGACTTGGTTTTGAGTTTTATTAGAAGATGTTTTCTAAAAATGAATTTAATAGATAAAATCACTAAAAAATGCACTTTTAACCTCATAAATCCAAAATAGACAAAATTATATATTTTCTTAATCAAGAGAACCTAATAAGATCAATGGTGATAAATTTAGAGTCCAAATCAAGGTTTTGTTCAAAACATCCAAAAGTTAGGGTTTCCTTACCTTTATACATATGTACAACTCTAATACATGGTTATATATTGAAAATAGGAAAAGTCAGCTTTGGAAATGATTAAAGTAGTGAAAGAGAAGTAATTGTATATCATTAAGAAAGGTATGTGATTTCCTTACACCTAAGTTGGAAAAAAATTGTAAACCCTAACCTAGTTTCCCTAATGAGGCTTCTATGAAACCCTAATTTTTCTTTTGATAAATCCTTTCCTATATTTGCCTCAGAATTAGTTTTATTTATTTCTTGGGTCTTATACCCCACTACCATGTCATTATTTACTTGATGCTTATACTTGCCATAGTTCTTAGCATGTTGATTTTATTAGACTATTTAACTAGTGTAGCGGTACTTTTATACAACCACCCATAGATAGGGCATGTGTAAATTTGCCCAGGGGAATGTGTTACTCTCCCCAATATAGAATATTTGTAGGTGATTGGAATGTGTTACACTCCCTCACCTATTGGTTGAGGTTAGGTAGGTGCCTCAACCCTACATAGTTTAGGTAGTCAATAGTAATCATGCATGCAACCTTTTTACTATTTTTGTTATGGCAATCATCTTCTTATTTATGCCTCCTACTTATGATTATCTTCATCTTATGATGAAAACTTAGAGTCTTTATTTCCATGCTATTTTCTTATCTTTTGTCCTTATTCATTTTCTCTAACACATACCTTGTTTTCTTTCCCTTTTGTTGGGTTCTTTCCCAACCACCTAGGGTTATATCAAGGTGTTGAACAAGGTCAAGGTGACCAAGTTTAGGAGGAGTAGATTCAAGTTTTGCAATCAAGGATGACTAGGTTTCTTATTTCTAGATCCTATAGTTTCTTTTTAGTTTTTCCTTTTCAAAGAAACTCATGTAGTGAATTGAGTTCAAAAAGCAACGTAATAACTTAGTTTCTTTCCGCTGCTATTGACATTTTACATGTATCTGAAACATGCTTATTTACTTGGATTATTATACATGCATTCTACAATTTCTCTTTTTCTTGGAAAAAGTAGATGTTTTATATTTCCTTTAAATTTTGGTAAGGAGGTGATATCACCTCTTTACAAAATGGTATTAGAGCCTGTTAGGCAACTAGTAGGGCATAAATTGAAAGCAAGGGTGACTAGAATGGATCAGGGTCTGGGGGCTGGCAACATTTTCCTCTGTGCCACTAGCTTGGTTTATGAGGACTCCAAAATCCGTATGATACCTTCCTGGCCTATGCTGATACTGAATGCCTAAAATAGTATGCCTAGAGGCAATAATAGTCTTAGATATCCTTGTTGTCTACTCGTATTATCTTATGTTATACCCTTATCTTTTAGGAAGGGAGATTTGTTTGGAAACATGAACAACTCTTTAAAAGCCACCTCTAGCAACACCAACAATCGAGATACTCCAATGACTCCCTCCAATACTCGGAAAGTCCCTACTGCCCCTGCTGGCACCCCTCTTCTGACCCCTCAGCAAGAGCTAACCATGTTGCGCCAGCTGCTCTCGAATACCCTGTTAGGACAACTGTCCAATGTTGCAGCTACTGCAGCTAAGCCAAAGGAGTTCACCCTTACAGACTTCATCAAGACACAACCACCATACTTCAAGGGCGAGAGTGAGCCAAACATGGTGGATAAATCTGACAAGTGGGTTTTGGATCTAGAGCATACCTTTGAGGGCATGGCGTGTCCTCCTCACCAGAAGGTTCGCTTCGCTCTAGCACGGGTCTAGTGGATGGGTATCTCTTGTACCCATGATACTTCAAGCATGACCTAGGAAGAGTTCCTCAAAATTTTCAACGAGAAGTATATCTGCCCCACCTATCTATAAAGGAAGGAAGCAGAGTTTTACAGTCTATGTCAAGGAAGCATGAGAGTCTCTGAGTACGTGCAACATTTCCTTCTCCTGGAGCTCTATGATGTGGACCTTGGAGCTGAAAGAAGATCAACCGTGTTCCTTGAGGGTTTAAGCTACAACGTAGGATGCAACCTTGTTCCATAGTTGTTGTTGACTTTTCAAAAAATGGTGGATAAGGATTTGGTGATCGAGTCCTAAGTTCCAGTCTTTTGGGTACAATTGCAACAACAACAAGAGAAAGAATGTTGGTGGAAACCTAGGGTGCAACAAGTGCAACTGTTGCTCGCGTTCTCACCTGCCAGGAAGATGCCCTGCTGGAAATGGTCAACCCCATAGAGATGATCGACCTGCACCCATCTGCTATGAGTGTGGTCAAGCTGGATACATTCGACCTAACTTCCCCAAGCTTGGGCAGGGACCAACTCCAGCTCAGCAGCCTACTCAGGAGCCTGCCCAACAGCCGCAATAGTGACATAATCCGCCTCCAAGAAACAACAACAATCAGAATCGACAAGGCCGAAAACAACCTATGGAAAGGTGGAATGGAAGGGTATTTGCCCTTTAATGTTGAGGGAGCTGAAGGATATAATGAAATCATCAAAGGTACCTTACATCTTAATATGCATACAGTTAAAACACTCTTTGATTCTAGTTCATCGAATACATTCATATCAACTGAGTTTGCTACCATGTTAGAGATAGAATCAGAATATATGTATCATGTATTAGATGTTAAAACCCCTAGTGGTAGGATCTGATCTTATTATCTCAAACTCCCAACCATGGATCTCTCTATCTCTATGTTTCCCTTAGATTTCATCTTGCTTGACATGACCACCTTTGACGTCATTCTGGGGATGGATTGGTTGAAGAGGTACAAAGCTATTTTGTTTTATGAGGTATTGATGTCTAGTTTATTGCATCCTGTTGAGGGAAGGATGTGTGTCAAGGGTAGGAAGCGAGAGGATTGAAAATTTGTCATCTCCACCATCAAAGCTGAAAACCTTGTCTCACAAGGGTGTAGAGCATTCTTAGCCTCTATCGTCCTCGATGATCTCGACCACATAGATGTTGTGAAGGACTTCCCTGATGTCTTTCCTGAGGAGTTTCCTAGTTTGCCCCCAAACCGTGAGGTGGAGTTTTCCATTAAGCTCGCACCAGGAACTTCTCCTATCTTGAAGACTTCTTATCTCTTGGCCCCTACAAAACTCGCCCAGCTTAAGCGGCAGCTTCAGGATCTTCTTGACATGGGCTTTGTGTACCTTAGTATTTCACCATGGGGTTCCCCTGTCTTGTTTGTGAAGAAGGATGGTTCATTGCGTATGTGAATGGATTATCGTATGCTTAATCAAGCGACAATAAAGAATCACTATCCTTTGCCTCACATTAGTGATCTGTTCGACCAGCAGAAGTCAAGCACTATGTTCTCAAAGATGGATATGTGAAGTGTCTACTACCAGATGTGAGTGAAAGATGAAGATGTCCCAAAGACAACTTTCAGAACACATTATGGGCATTATGAGTTTCTAGTCAGGCCTTTCGTCTTGACTATTTCCCCTGTTGCTTTCATGGACTTGATTAATCGAGTGTTTCATCCTTACCTCTATCACTTCATGTTGGTGTTCATCGATGATGTTTTGGTCTACTCTGAATATGAAGAACAACATCATGAACATCTACGAACCGTGATGAACACATTGATAGAAAATCAACTATATGCTAAATTCTCAAAGTGTGAGTTCTGGATCATGTGATTTCTTCCAGACATATTGTTGTTGATCCTACAAAGGTAGAAGCTATGACTAAGTGGAAAGCTTCTAAGACTCTGTCTAAGATTCATAGTTTCCTCGAATTATTAGGTTACTATTAGAGGTTTATCAAGAGTTTTTTTGAGTTGTCTCTTCCTCTGACAAAGTTGACAAGAAACGAATCAAGTTTGTGTGGACACTTGAGTGTGAGGACAATTTTCAAAAACTAAAGAGATGTTTGACGTTTGTTCCTGTTCTTACTTTATCTATTAAAGGAAAACCCTACATCATCTTAAAAGATGATTCTAAAAAAGGATTAGGGTGTGTCTTGATGCAAGAGGATCGAGTGATCACCTATGCTTCATGCTAGTTGAAACCTAATGAAGAGAAATGGCCTACACATGATTTATAGCTAGCAACTATCATGCATGCTTTAAAGATCTAGCGACACTATCTGTATGGAGTGAAGTTTGAAGTTTTCTCATATCACAAAATCTTGAGATATCTTTTGACACAGAAGGATATGAACCTGAGGCAATGAATATGCATGGAGTATCTCAAAGACTATGACTTTACCATCACCTATCATCCCGATAAAGCAAATGTAGTTGCTGATGCTTTGAGTCGAAAGAAGAATGCAGTATGTGCTGCTATGAACTTGGAGTATGTTTCCTGTTGGAAACTGTAGCCTGATGATAAAGAAGATGCTGAGAAGTTATGTGTTCACATGGCTAGTTTATCCATTACACCTTCTTGAATCTCAAAAGTTGTTGCTACATAACTTGAAAGTTCTGATCTTTATGAGATGAAGGCCTTATCTGAGAAGCCACAGTCTGACTTTTTAGTTGGAGTTGATGGTATTATTAGTTTCCATTGAAGGTTGTGGATACCTAAGGTCGGTGGTCTAAGACAAAAGGTTTTAAGAAAAGCCCATGGGTCTAAGTGCACAATACACCGTAGTACTACCAAGATGTATAAGGACTTGCAATGAAGTTTTTGGTGGAAGAACATGAAGAAGGATATCACTCTATTTGTTGCCAAGTGTTTGACTTGTCAGCAAGTCAAGATCAAGCATCAATGACCTGGTGGTCTTCTGAACCTGCTTGAGATTCCAGAATGGAAATGGGAGAAGATTACTATGGACTTCATCACCAGTTTCCCTAAGACCAGGAAGGTTTTGATGCTATGTGAGTGGTGATTGATTGACTTACAAAGTCCGCTCACTTTCTGCCTTTCAAGTCCACTTACAAGGTTGATGAGATGGCTCAGTTGTATACAGATTGGATCGTTCATTTACATGGAGTTCCTAAAGTGATAGCATCAGATAGTCACCCAAAGTTAACCTCTTGTTTGTGGAGTCAGATTCAAGAAGAGAAGGGTACTGACTTGCATTTCATTACAGCCTATCATCCACAAACTGATGGTCAATCTGAAAGAATAGTGCAAATTCTGGAAGATTTGCTTTGTGCTTGTGTTATGGATTGGTGAGGTGCATGGGATAAGTTTCTTCCATTGGTTGAGTTTGCTTACTATAATAGCTAACAAGCTAGTATTGGTATGCCACCTTATGAAGCTTTGTATGGAAGACTGTGTCATTCTCCGTTACACTAGGATGATGGGGGAGAACATGCTCTAGTGAAGAGTGATGATATGCATATGATGATAGAGAGGGTTTAGTTGATAAAGAAGCACATGAAAGCTGTATAAGATCGACTGAAGATGTATGCCGATAAGAAAAGGTCTGATGTGAGTTTCCTAGTAGGTGGCTATGCCTTCTTGAAGATAAAGCCTGTACATTCTATTACAAGATCTAAATTCAAAGGCAAGCTTAGTTCCTTTTATGTTGGACCATTTGAGATCTTGGATAAGGTTGGAGAATGTGCATACCATTTAACTCTTCCTCCTACCTATGATAAGATCCATAATGTGTTTCATGTCTCTATGGTGAGAAAGTATGTGAATGACCCTTCTCATGTACTATCTATCTAGCCTTTAGAGATTCAAGAGAATCTAACTTATGAAGAGTTACCATTGAAGATGCTTAACTCCCAAGTTAGGCATTGAAGAATAGGAAATTGAGTTGGTGATAGTCTTATGGTAGTATCATGGTTTGGAAGAAACCACTTGGGAGCTTAGATATGAGATGCTACATACTCTCCCTTCTCTTTTTGTATGAGATTTCAGGGACAAAATCCTTTTTAATGGGTGGAGTGTTGTAATGAACTGAAATCCATGTGTAATCTTAGTTTAGCCTTTTCCAAAGCTTTTCCTTTCATTTCTGTCCTTGATGTTGAATTAGTGGAAATTATAAAGGTTTGGTGTACATTTATTTCAAATATTTTACTTTATAAGGAGTTAAGCAAAAATGTCTTAGTGAAAGTTTACTATTGGGTTTAATTTGCAAAATATCCACTTAAGAGGGATAAGGATAAAATAAATTTGATCTAGAAGTTTATATGGCCTTTTGTATGGGAAAAAGAAAAGAAAATCCTAAAACTAAGATGATGTGACATTAAATGAATTAATTTTCCCATTAAGTGAAAATAAGAGTAAATTTCTTAAAAATAATTAAAGTCAAAATCAAAAGATAATTCTAAATCCAAATTCGTTTTATTTGAGTATAAGTTAGCTTGGGTAGTATTTTTTTTGAAAGGGGACGGGAAGCCCTATGATTGGGGCTCCCCATAGTCTATTAACTTGCTAAATCAAGGTTTACAAGAAGAGAAAAGTTCAAAGGAAAAGACTGAGTAAAACAAAAGCTATCTACCTGGCCCCTACGTGTAGAGTTGGCCACCTCATGGGCACCCCTATTACACCTATGACTGACATGACTTAAGCTACAAAAAGAGAATAGAAGTTGTAAGGAAATAATGTCTTCAGAAATGACTCCTAGATAGTCCCTTCGTGTCTTAATTCTGGTGCATGCATGGACAACCTCCAAGGAGTCCGTCTCTACCTCCACTCGGTCATGACTCTCCTTCCTTGCCCATAGTAATGCTGCTCGCACTGCTAGAGCTTCAGTGATGGTGACGTCCTTCCCCGAGTTTACTTTCTCCCCCATAACTCCCACCAGGATACCCATGCCGTCTCTGGTTACCATTCCAATCCCTGCCCTCCCATCCTCCCCTACTGAGCCATCCACATCCAATTTTATCCTATTCCCTACTGGCTTCTTCCAAAAGCTACGTCCCCTACTGACTGGCACTGCGTCGTCACCCCCGTCTCTCCCTTATTGGATGTCGTCACCCCCCTCTCCCCTATGCTGGACGTTGTCATCCCCGTAACCCCTCCTCTGGGCACCGTCACCCCCGTCTCTCGCCTGCTGGTCTTTGTTTCCCCATCTCCCCTCATCTGGACATTGTCGACCCCTGCTCGCTGCTGTTGGACGTTGCTGCCCTGGACGATGCCTCCTCCCTTTCGGCCATGAAGCTTGCCACCACACCTCACCATCGTCAACACACCCCAGAAAAGGTAGCCACTATGGACATCACTGCTCTGGAACGTCCTCATGCACCTAGCCCTCCAAACCGTCCACATGGCAACAACTATGATTTCAGTCTCTTACATGGATGTCCTCTCTAACGCTGCACCCATAGACGAGCTAATGTCCTTGTCCTTTGTTTCTTCCACCAAAGCTTGCACCTCTCTCGATGTCTGGTCCCATACTTCAATGACATTTGTACAACGAAAGAGCATATGGGGTATAGACTTTTTCTTTATCCCACATAACATACATGTGCCGTCATCCAATCAATGTCGATCAAAGAGGCGTTCTCTAGTTGCTAGGCACCCCGTACATATCCTCCAAAGGAAGTGGGCTGTTTTGGGGCTCCAACCAGCATGTCATATTCTTTTCCACAGCGTGTCACTTTGTCTAGAAGTATAGTTCCTAGCTTCCTCTTTTCCTAGCAATCCAAACCAGTAAGCAGAACAGACTGAGTACTCCCCATCTCTTGAGGGCCACCACATCCACGTGTCCCTAGGCCTCTGCAAACTAAGATGTATGGCACATATCCTTTTTGCATGGCTGTCTGAGAAACATTCTTGAACTCTAACATCATCCCATTGAGAACCATCCTCTTTCATGAGCTCACAGAATGTGTTATAATCTGGGCCATCCTCCCATCTGTAACATGCAAGCGTGTCATCCTCCCTAGGCAACCAATTGTCATTCCAAATATTCACATCAGCCCCGTCTCCCACTCTCCATTGTACCCCTTCCTTTAGGAGGGCCTTCACCTCCCACATACTCCTCCATGTGTAGGTGGGGTCATGACCCCGTCTGGCTTCCCAAATGGACGTCCTTGAGAAATATCTGGCTTTAAGAACTCTTGATGCAAGTGTTTCCGAATTGTTGACCATCTGCCAAAGTTGTCTCGCTAAGAGGGCTTGATTAAAGGTATGAAAATCCCTAAAACCAAGCCCCCCTGCCGCTTTGGTCTGCACATTCTGTCCCAGCTCATCCATGAAAGTTTCCTCTCTTTATCCTTTGCTCCCCACCAGAATCTAGTCACCATCCTATGGATCTCAGCTATGGTACCCGCCGACAACTAGAAAATGCTCATGATGTATGTGGGAATGGCCCGGGAAACCGCTTTGATAAGAACCTCCCTCCCTATTTTAGACAACAACTTTTTTGACCATCCCTGAAGCTTTCTCCAAATACTTTCTCTAATGAAGTTGAACACCTATTTTTTAGACCTTCCCATGGCTGTTGGGAGGCCTAAGTAACTGGCGTGTCTGTCCACCTCTCTCACACCCAAGAGATGCCTCAACTCCTCTCGTTTGTCTGCCTCTATCCCTTTGTTGAAAACAACCTCTGTCTTGGAAAAATTAATCTTTTGACCCGATGCCTGTTCATATTGGCTGATGATCTCAGCTATCTTCAGGCATTCTGCAGTGGTTGCTCTAGCAAAAAGAATACTATCGTCTGCAAAGAACATATGTGAGATACAAGGCGCACCCCTACTCGACTTTATACCTGAAATGCTTTTACCGTGCGTAGAACGCAAGTGTATGCATCAATGTAGTACATGCCCTTGTGAGGCCCGAGTCGAACTCAGGGACATTAAACTATCAATAGACTACTACTAACTGTTTTCGTGATTAGCTAAACCTATTAAAAGAGTTTGAGTGTTGTTGTAAAATTAAAAAGAAAATAAAATAAAACAAACCAATCGATTAAAGGTTTAATTTAATCAATTCAAATGGATATCTTTAGGATTGCGGTTTCACCGCGGGTTTTCATTGCATGAATTTTTATATAGTTAAACAAGTTCATCTCTCAATCTAGGTAGTGGCCTGTAATCAGAATTGCCCACTGTCATGGTATAATTCACTACCTATGTCTAGGTCGGTTCCACCGTCGTAGTAACCTATATCCTAAACTAGGTGCATTAGAATCGACCTCTGGGTTTCCACCATTAACCTTACTCACCTTGTTCAAGGGATTTGTTAATTAATGTGAATTTCGTCTCTTTTCAATCATTAATTCTTCTTTCAAAGTAATTAAAGGCATTAGATTATCATTATGATAATCAAGCATAACAATATAATTGAGAAAACAAAATTATACCATGAATTTAAGAGATAAATGATGAATTACTATGATAAAAATGTCATACAATGCTTCCACGGGCTACTCCCAGTCCTAAAGACAAAGGGGATTAGCCCCACATGTTCATCTCAAAGAAAAACATGGTAGAGAAAAGGGGAAACATGGAGAAAAATGTGAATAAGTAAGGAAACCCCTGAACGGAGAAGATCCAAGCATTCCTCGACGTGGAATGCACGCTCTACAGCCTTTCGGCGGTAGAAAATGTCTTCTTCGGCTTCCGGAATGACTGGGGCGTGCTTCTGGGCTCTGTTCTTCTCTCCACCCCTTCTCGGGACGTGTGTAGTGGCTAATGATGTGATAGATTGCTCCTGGCCACCGTCATTAGGTATAATCCCCGAGTTAGGTTGCAAAAATATCATAGCCATCAGATTTAGATCGATCTGAAACAAACTTGCATCTGACGGTTTCGATACCATCGACGTGAGTCGATGGTATCGACCCTACGCGATATCGACAAGTCTTCTTTTCTTTTCTTCGTTGCGCTTGCTGCTGACTCGATACCATCGATGAAGGTCGATGGTATCGACACCCTTAGGCATCAGTTCTATCCCTTTACCGTCGCTAAATCTTCTGGGGTCGATAGTATTGACTCTATGGTCGATAGTATCGACTATCTTCTCACCAGAAACCTGATAGTAACTCGATACCATCGACACAAGGGTCGATGGTATCGACTTTATGCTGCTCCTTGCGGTTGGCTACCTGTAGCTATGTCGATGGTATCGACAGCCGTCGATAGTATCGACAGCTGCAGATATGCATTTTTCTTGAAATTGCAACACAAAACCACATAAGCCGAAATAAAACATATTATTGTAATCATTTATGCTCAAAATAATAAAATAAGGGAGAATTGATGTTGATAAGGCTCATAGACCAAAGTAAATGACTTATGCAATATTAACCACCAAAATGACCAATAAATGCATAAAACACAAGTAAAACAAGTCTATAAATGTGACTCAAAATCATCGCATCAAACTCCCCTAAGCTTGAACATTGCTCGCCCTCGAGCAACTAAACTTTAGAATAGAATTGCGAGGGTCAACTAAAGAACAGATCATCACAACAAACATCACTATATGATTCCCACCAGACATTCACATACTGACCCTTAGTAACCACGGAATGATAATTACCCTAAAGGCGACAATGATCATCCATAAAAGATATCTACCTCAAGATTAATGAACACCATCATATAAGGTAGTTAACATAATAAACTTCGCCGGTCCAGACTCGGTGCATCTTGTGATCTCCTATTCTAAGTTGCTCGCCCTAACTACTATCTACATGGAAGCATCTCTCATGATATTCACAAATGAGGAGAAAATCACAGTGGCCTACCAATTCGAGCAACGGGTGGATGGAATGGGTGGCTCATGGAAGAAATGGATGCATTATACGATTCTAACATGCACAAAGAAAAAATGGCCTAAATGATGCATATGCAAATGAAAATGCCCTAATGCCAACATTTGGGTGGAATGATGCATGCACTATCATTCTATCTCTAGGTGAGATGGAATATCTAAGAAAACTACATCATCTACTTATCCTTCTTAATATGTAGTGAGAACATGTTCCTTTCTCCCTCTCATTCCTATTTATTTCTCAATTCTTTTCTTTGTCTCTTTTTTTCTTCTTTAAATTTTTCTTCTTGTTTTTTTTTTCTTTTAGGGCCCTTATATCCATAAATGACAATGAATTATTTGTCGGGCTCACTTCTTGTTGCACAACTATATACTTGAAGCATTCAGAAGGTATGGAACAAGTTTATCATCTTTAATGTTTCAGAAGAAATAAGATACATGATGTACTGTATGCACAAGAATGTGAGTGCAACTACAAAATGATATTATGCAACTAAATGATATGCACCTAAGGATAATGTGCATGTGTAGCTAATCTATATATATATATATTTTCATGCAAAATATGTGAGAATAGTTGCAATGCAAGTCCTATCTACATGAGATGCAATCAAAGAGATTAAAACCGTAATGTACTTCCAGTTCTTAAGGTGGAGTATGAAAACAATGCGGTGGATAGATTACAAGACTAATTGACTGAACCTTTGTAAATTATTATGTGTCCCTCCTTATTGACATGTGTAGTAATTAAGAGGTTTCTCTCTCTTACTTCAAATTAGAGTCTCATTATCATTTGATCAGTTTAGGCTCAAACAACCAGTTTCGTCCACTTTTCATGAATCCTAGGAATGTACAGTTGTGATTTCCTATTTTATAGTTAACAAACCCAATCATTTCCTTAAGTTATGTGCTCAAGGTTGAACAACACAAGCTTGCAAAACACTAATTTTTTTTAAATTTGCCCCTGATTCTCATGTACAAGCAATGAGATGACACATGACTTAAGATATCCACAATTACACTAGATAGAGTGTGGATCCTACAAACAAACTAAAAATTGCAAGAACTAAAAGACAAAAGACAAAACAATAAAAACTAAAAACTAAAAGATAGAGCTGTTCCAACTCCCCCCTAAGCTTGAATCCAATTATGGCCTCATAGTAAAAAACAACCTTAAAAGGTGGAACAGAGATACCGATCATTCTTCCGGAGGAGGCAGGTACTACGGGGCCGAGGGGTCCCAAGATGGGTACTGCCCCTGAATACTCGGATCCTACTGGGGCATAGGCGGATGTTGTGGATACCCCCCAAAGTAATTCTGGCTCCAATAATGATCGTAGAAGGGCTGCTACTGCATCTCCATCCTATGCAACCTGTCGTGGATGTGCTGTTGGTTGTTGAGGAGGAGGCGCTCATTTTCAAAAATAGCCCTCTGGTTATCTAGCAGCCGATTCGTCGTATCCTAAATACCGGCATATGAAGCTGTGTGCTGTAGCTGGGTGTGCTGGATCTCTTGCAGCATCGTATACATCCCTTGCATGGAGTAGACATCCTCACTTTGCTATGAGGGCTGTGGTGGCAGAGGCTGCGAAGAAGAAGATGCACCCGGATGCATGCGGGGACGCTTCCTGGGTGCCACACGTACCCGAAGAGGAGTGAAATCCTCCTCTTCCTCTTCATTCTCATCGCCGTCATTATCATTGTCGTCGTTGCTGCCATCTTCATCTGAGCTCTCGATGGCGATGACAAGCCATCAAAAATGCTTAGCGCCCTCAATGTTGAAGACGGGGTCTGGAAGTGAATACTCTTGATAGGCGTGATTAACATGGCAATGTGCATATGCCAGGCCATCACGAAGCAGGATGAGGCTGGAGCAATGCAGATGCAGTAGGTTGACTTTGCTCCGGTTGGAGTGGGGAGTAAGCTGGGAGAAATTTAACCCAAGATAGTGGCATATAGTGTGATGAGCCCTCCAATGTGGATTAGAGCCTTCCACGTACTCCTCTTTACAGCCAACATGCGTGTCAAGAAAAACGCGCCCCAATTACATTCTTCTCACTTCAGCAACTTGTGTAGGAAAAACAAGTCTGTCTCTTGAAACTTGCTGAGAGACAGATCACCACGAGTGAACAAGGTGGTGCAGAGCATGCAGTGAAGAATCCACATGAACGGATGTTCGAAATCCACCACCGCCACATTGTGGTAGCTCACGGATTTTCCGGGCACGGATTTGCTAGGTGGCACAATCACTAACTCAGCGAAAATGGCATCGAAGTCTGTCCTGTTGTCTGGCAGTCGGTACTGATCTCGCCCATGATTCCAGTTGTAGATGGAATTGAACTACCGCAGGGTGAGAGTGTAATCATTGTTGTACAGCTAGAAAGAAACACGGCCCTTGATCCATTCCCGATCAGTTGCGATAACATCGTTTGGCACGACGCATATGTCCAGCGACGCCATGAACTCTACCACTAGCTCCTTGTATGTCGGCCATTCACCGAAGAATGGCTGGCTGTCGGCATGGAATTCTATCTCATCAGGCCTCCTGCTCGTATGCCTTGCCTGCCCCTTGAGAATGTAGGCAAGATTGGGCTCAAACCCAAGATAACGAACCATGTCCCGATCGACATAGCGCGTGGGCTCGATCTTTCTCTTCATCAATTCCTCGTAGACCTTCTTGACCTCCGCAGAAGGATGGACAATCCGCGGACACGGAATAGATGCAGTCAGTGGAGGAATGAACACTGGGATCTCCATTGGTGTCGCGTGTGAAGAAGATGCGCCGGCGGTATGCACCGATGTCGAAGAAAAAGGGATAGAAGATGGAGCTCGGTGGAGGTCGGAGAAGACAATCTCCACTCGGTGAAGGCTCATGGAAAAACACACTCCTTGGATGCTCGTAGCCGGGCTCCGATCACTCAAGAAGACGCTCGGCACAAGTGGAGGAAGAAAGCTCTAAAGGTGTGACGTCATATGACGACAATCCATCCCTTTTATAACTGTGGCCGGCGCTGCTGTATGACCGTCGATACCATCGACACGAGTCGATGGTATCGACTCCTGTAGCATAATCCGTCTTCCGCTAGTATCGATGGTTGTCGATAGCCTGATTTGGGGGCCCGGATCGATGATGCGTCGATACCATCGACAGGTGTCGATGGTATCGACCGATCCCACAGATCGACTCTCTTGATGCAACGATCGCCGTTGATTTCCTCTCATGGATCGGTGACATGTCATGTCGATACCATCGACGCAAGTCGATTGTATCGACTCTTTTTAGGGCAAACACCCTTACGAGGCCCGGCCGCCGCTTTCTGCCTGTAACTGGGTCGATACCATCGATAGGCCCGTCGATGGTATCGACTTCATTGAGACAATTTTTGTCTGAATATCTTCAGAGATCTCACGAGTATCGACGCCCGTGTCGATACTATCGACCTCATTTTGGCGAGCAACCTGATGGTATGTCGATACTATCGACGTGTCCATCGATGGTATCAATGCAGAGAAATTTTTGCAGCCTCCCACCTGTGCCCATCTCGATACCATTGACACAAGGGTCGATGGTATCGACCTTGACTTAGTCCTGCACATTGAACAAACGATCAAGGTATGATTTTTACACTAAAAACAAAATCAAATCAAACTAATCTACAAATGTGGAAGAAACTAAATGAAACGAATGATGCCTGGGTTGCCTCCCAACAAGCACCCTTATTTAACGTCTTAGGCTAGACGAAATCAATCTCCTCATGCATCTAGAAGTGCAATGAGTTTGACCTCATTCACTTTCCTTGTGTAATCTTCACCGAAATACAACTTCAATCGTTGTCCATTAACCAAGAATGTTGTCTCGCCATCACTCACCATGATTGCGCCATGTGGCCTGACCTCCTCTACAGTGAACGGTCCACTCCATCGGGATTTCAATTTCCTGGGATGCATCTTCAACCTGGAGTTGAACAAGAGTACACGATCTCCTTTCTTGAAGACGCGCATCTGAATATGGCGATCGTGAATCAGCTTTGTTCACTCCTTGTAGATCCACGAGCTTTCATATGCATTCATCCTCAACTCATAAAGTTCATTCAACTCAAGCATCCTCTTCTTTCCCGCTTCATCATAGTTCAAATTCAGCTTCTTCAGTGCCCAATGCGCTTTATGCTCCAATTCCACCGGCAAATGGTAGGCCTGACCGTAAGCCAACCTAAAAGGTGTAGTGCCTATAGGTGTCTTAAACGCCGTCCTGTACACCCAAAAAGCGTCCGGTAGCAAGATGCTCCACTTCTTTCTTGTGGAAGCCACAATGCGCTCCAAGATCTTCTTAATCTCCCAATTGGAGATTTCCACTTGCCCCTGTGTCTGCGGGTGGTACGGAGTACCAATGTTGTGCTTTACTCTGTACTTTCTCAACAGTGCTGCGAAGTTCTGATTCTGGAAATGTGTACCTCAATCACTAATGATCATTCTTGGTACACCAAACCTGTAGAAAATGTGTTCCTTAAAAAACCTGCACACTATGGAGACATCATTAGTCCTAGTGGGTATTGTGTCTACCCACTTCAATACATAGTCAACAGCTAATAGAATGTACAAGTTAGAATTGGAGGACACAAAGGGTCCCATAAAATCAATACCCCACAGATTGAACACCTCGACCTCTTGAAATACATTGTGGGGCATCTCCTATCTTTTTGAAATGTTACCCGCCCTTTGGCAGGAATCGCATTGCCGCACATAGTCATAGGCGTCCCTGAACAAAGTAGGCCAGTAAAGACCACTCTCTAGTACCTTGGCCGTAGTTCTAGAACTTGCATGGTGGCCACCTGTTGGTAGAGTATGGCAATGACGTAAGACACTTTCGTATTCCACTTCCGGTACACACCTGCGCAACACACCATCCCTGCACTGCTTCAACAGAATAGGGTCATCCCAAAAATAATATCGTAAAGAATGGAAAAATTTCTTTTTCTCTTGGTATGTCCAATCATCCGGGACAATTTTGCAGGCGAGATAATTAACAATGTAAGAAAACCAAGGATCTTTCGATTTCACAGATAGAAGTTGTTCATCAGGAAATGTCTCAGTAATGGGTATATGCAAATCCTTCTCATCTACCCTTTCCAACCTTGACAAATGGTCCGCAATCACATTTTGTATTCCCGCCTTATCTTTGATATCAATATCAAATTCTTGTAAAAGTAAGATCCACCTAATCAGTCTAGGTTTGGCATCCTTTTTCTCCATCAAGTACTTAATGGTGTCCATCCATACCATGACTTTAGATCCTACAAGATATTGCCAGAATTTTTCAAAAGCAAAAACAAGGGCGAGAAGTTCTTTTTCAGTTGTCATGTAGTTTAACTGTGCGTCATTTAAAGTTTTGGACACATAGAAAATCACAGTGGGTTTATTGTCCACACGTTGTCCCAAAACAGCCCCAACTGCGAAATATGACGCATCACACATCAATTCAAACAGCTTGGTCCAGTCCGGTGTTTGCACAACCGGTGCGGAAATCAGTTTTTCTTTAAGCACGTTAAACACATGTAAACATTTTTCATTAAAATCAAACACAACATCCTTTTCCAACAACTCAGATAATGGTTTGGCGATTTTTGAAAAATATTTTATAAAGCGGCGATAGAAATTGGCGTGACCTAGTAAACTCCGTACCCCTTTAACCGAATTCGGTGGGGGCAATTTGGAAATCACTTCGATCTTCACCGGGTCTACCTCCAACCCCATTCTAGACACTTTATGTCCAAGCACGATCCCTTCACTGACCATCATGTGGCATTTCTCCCAATTGAGGACCAAATGCATGTCCTCGCAGCGTTGCAAAACCTTGTCCAAATTGTATAAACATTCGTCAAAGGACGCACCATAGACGGAGAAATCATCCATAAAAACCTCCAAACAACATTCAAGCATATCAGAGAAAATGGCAAGCATGCAACGCTGAAAGGTTGCCGGTGCATTACACAGACCAAAAGGCATACGAAAGTATGCAAATGTTCCGTAAGGATAAGTGAAGGTGGACTTCTCTTGGTCCTTAGGATCAATGGAAATCTGATTGTACCCCGAATAACCATCGAGAAAACAAAAATGAGATCGACCTGCTAATCGCTCTAAAATATGTTCAATGAATGGGAGAGGGAAATGATCCTTAAGCATAGCAGCATTCAATCTACAGTAGTCTATACATACACGCCACCCGATTACCAAGCAGGTAGTGACATGTTCATTTAACGAATTATGTGTAACAATAATTCCCCCCTTTTTAGGGACTACCTGTGTAGGACTCACCCACGTCAAGTCAGATATAGCATAGATGATACCTGCAGAAAGGAGCTTGATCACCTCCTTCTTTACGACCTCCATCATGCTAGGATTTAGTCATCACTGTGGCTGAATCACCGGTTTGGCTCCTTCCTCAAGCCGGATCTTGTGCTGGCACAATGTAGGGGAGATCCCCTTGATGTCTGCGACTGACAACCTGAATGCACCTGGGTGGTTCTTCAACACAATCAACAATTGATCTTCCTCCTTGACACTCAGATATGCCGAAATAATCACATGCAGCTTCTCATCCTCAGCTAGAAATGCATATTTCAAGTGCGGTGGCAATGGCTTCAATTCTAAATCTGGCGGGCTGATCAAAGATGACTGAAGCGGTGGTGGAAGCTCTCCAAGGTCTTCATAGTACCTAGCATAAAAACATGGAAGCGCCTGAAGCATCTTGGCACACTGTTGTAGTGACTTGCTTCTCATCCAATCATGTGTTATATTAACCAGGCAGTATTCAAGCGGTAATTCTGGATATGCATTGAAAATAGAACTTGCTATGGCCTCATCTTCAATAGAGGGAGGGATGTCCTCCTCTTCATCATTGGGAAAACCCACAGCCTTGCTAAGAGACACAAACTTGGTCTGCTCCATGATGTCTACAACCAGTGTCCCTTTTTGTACTCTAGTGATCACATGAGCCATATCGAGAAATGGCTTCCCTAGACAGAGAGAGATATTTTGATCAAAGTGCTTCACCATGCGGCATTGCTCCTTAACTTTAGATTGCGTGGTGCTGGAAGGCATGACCATCTCGAACCGATTGTCAGCGATACCCAAGGTCAAATGACCTCTCCCCATCTCAAGTATCATGTCAACAGTGGCTTGGAAGGGTCGTCTAAGGAGTAACTCATTACCTTGTTCATCTTGCATCTCCATTACAACAAAGTCTGTTGGAAATACAAACCGATCTACTTTCACCAACACATCTTCACAAATACCATAGGGCTTCACCACTGAATTATCTGCCAACTGTATTGTCATATTGCTCGGCCTTGATTCTTTTAATCCCAATTTCTTGAACGTAGAGAGAGGCATTAGGTTTATGCTTGCCCCAGAATCACACAGTGCTTCGCTGAATTTCACCTTACCAATGTAACATGAAATATTGAAGCAGCCCAGATCTTGCCTCTTAGGTGGCAATGTGCCCATGATGAAGGCACTTACCTATTCCTTGAGAACCACAACCTCAGTATCAGGGATTTTCCTTTTCTTTGTGATGATGTCTTTCAGGAATTTCCCGTAGGAGGGTATCTATTCAATTTCTTCTAATAATGGAATGTTGACAGAGAGCTTTCCAAAACTGTCCAGAAACTTCTTGAACTGGGCGTCCACTTTCTTTGCTTTGACACTATTTGGATATGGGACCGGGACAACCTGTGCCCTTTTATGTGATGGCACATGTGGTGTCCTCTTCTTTGTCTCCTCCTCAGCAGTAATAGGTTCAGCTGTGACTTCCTCTACTATATCCTCAACCGGCTCTGTGACTGGAATTGGCACTTCCTCTGTGGCCTCACCTTCAGTTTCTGACTGGTGTTTTCTTGGTTCACCGGCCCTAGGGTTTAAAATCTTCTTGCCACTCAATAGCAAGATTTCCTTTGCATGCTGATTTCCCCCTAGAATATTTGTATTACCTAGAAAGCCTTGATGCGCTGGCTTCTTCAGATTTGCTATCTCAGCTGCCATTTGCGCCATAGACGTCTCTATCGTCCTCATCTGAGCCCCATGGCTCTGCAATGTCTGCCCAAACTGATTCATGAATTCCCCCTGTTGCTTGATCTGCTGGCCAAAAGTGTTCATAAGTTCTTGGTTCTGCTTTATCACTTGGTTGAGAAACTACGTGCTCTTATCCTCTGCCATCGGCTGGGGTTTTGCATCGGGGTCCTGCAAGAAGTTATTCAGATCTTTCCAGGAAAATTTCTTGTCCTTCCTCCATGAGTAATCGTTGTTTCTGTACCCCTACTGCTGGCAAATGAATTTGACTTGAGCTTCATCCTTGGATTCAGTATCTTCTTTTACAAGTAGTTTCTTAGCTAGAAGGTCCATCTTCTCATTCATCTCTTTGATGGCCTTTGACTCCCCTGCAGCTTGAACGTGCTCTACGACGTCTCTGTCACCCCATGATTGCTTCTTGGCCATGTTTTTTAGAATTTCCCAACACCACGTGTCTGTGTTGTTCAAAAAGAACCCTGAACCTGCGGAATCCAGGTTACTTCTATCATGCTCGGAGAGAGAAAAATAGAAGATTTTGACCTGCATCTCCTTGTCAAGCCCATGATGCGGGCACCTCCTAAGCATGATCTAAAACCTTTCCCAGGTCTCAGAGTAAGTCTCTCCTGCCTTCTGGCTGAAATTATGGATTTTCCTGATCATATCATTTGTCTTCTCAGGCGGAAAGAACCTTTCAAAGAACACTTCCACCATGTGGTTCCATGATTCCACATATTCATCGTCAAGATTGTGCAACCATTCTCGTGCATTTCCTGCCAGAGAGCTCGGAAACAGCTTCAGGTATAGTGTCTCCTGCAGAAATCTGTCTATTTTTATCATATCATAGTTCTCCACAAACTGGCTAATGTGAGTCACCGGGTCTTCGTTCTTTAGCCCATGGAATGCATTTGACTTGACCAAGTTGATTAATGTAGGATCAATCTTATAAGTCGGAATGTTAATCGCCTGCTTCTTAATTGGCCCCTTTGAAGCGGATGAGGAAGAAGCTTTTATCTTCTCCCATATCATCTGCTCGTCGGCCATGGCTTCTTGTTCTGAGTTGGAATCTATATCTTCCAGTTGGTCTTGATTGTAATCTTCCTCGTCGTCAGGTCCCAGCAGTGGAACCTCTGGTGTAGGCTGCGTGTAGTCAGTGTTACGCATCCTCACCATGCACAATACCTACAAAATAATAATTTCAGTTCAGTACCGTTCAAGACGATTACACAACTTGAAAAATAAACTTTGAATTTTCGAAATGATTACAAAATAATAAAAATAAAAGGTGGCCTAGAATGGCCGCTTGCAACACTCGTAGTGCCGACAATTGACGTGTCCCCAGCAACGACACCAAAAACTTGAAACACTTTTACCGTGCGTAGAACGCAAGTGTACACATAAATGTAGTATAGGCCCTTTTGAGGCCCGAGTCGAACTCAGGGACACTAAACTATCGGTAGACTACTACTAACTGTTCGCGATCAGCAAAACCGATTAAAAGAGTTTGAGAGTTGTTGTAAAATTAAAAAGAAAATAAAATAAAAAAAACCAATCGATTAAAGGTTTAATTTAATCAATTCAAATGGATATCTTTAGGATTGCGGTTTCACCGTGGGTTTTCATTGTATGAATTTTTATATAGTTAAACAAGTTCATCTCTCAATCCGGGTAGTGGGCTATAATCAGAATTGCCCACTGTCGTGGTAGAATTCACTACCTATGTCTAGGTCGGTTCCACCATCATAGTAACCTATATCCTAAACTAGGTTCATTAGAATCGACCTCTGGGTTTCCACCATTAACCTTACATCACCTTGTTCAAGGGATTTGTTAATTAATGTGAATTTCATCTATTTTCAACCATTAATTCTTCTTTCAAAGTAATTAAAGGCATTAGATTATCATTTTGGTGATCAAGCATAACAATATAATTGAGAAAACGAAATCATACCATGGATTTAAGAGATAAATGATGAATTACTATGATAAAAATGTCATACAATGCTTCCCCGAGCTACTCCCGGTCCTAAAGACAAAGGGGATTAGCCCCGCATGTTCATCTCAAAGCAAAACATGGTAGAGAAAAGGGGAAACATGGAGAAAAATGTGAATAAGTAAAGAAACCCCTGAACGGAGAAGATCCAAGCGTTCCTCGGCATGGAATGCGTGCTCTATAGCCTTTCGGCGGTGGAAAATGTCTTCTTCGGCTTTCGAAACAAGTGGGGTGTGCTTATGAGCTCCATTCTTCTCTCCACCCCTTCTCGGGAGGTGTGCAGTGACTAATGATGTGATAGATTGCTCCTGGCCACCTTCATTAGGTATAATCACTGAGTTAGGTTGCAAAAATATCATAGCCGTCAGATTTAGATCGATCTGAAACAAACTTGCATCTGACGGTGTCGATACCATCGACGCGAGTCGATGGTATCGACCCTGCGCGATATCGACAAGTCTTATTTTCTTTTCTTCATTGCACCTTCTACTGACTCGATACCATCGACGAAGGTCAATGGTATCGACACCCTTAGGCATTGGTTCTATCCCTTTACCATCGCTAAATCTTCTGGGGTCGATAGTATCGACTCT
The DNA here is from genome assembly GCA_963693085.1 of Alisma plantago-aquatica. NCBI lineage: Eukaryota > Viridiplantae > Streptophyta > Magnoliopsida > Alismatales > Alismataceae > Alisma > Alisma plantago-aquatica. The sequence goes on along the minus strand of OY856415.1, from coordinate 559,044,905 downwards.
ATGGTCGATAGTATCGACTATCTTCTCGCCAACAACCTGATAGTAACTCGATACCATCAACACAAGGGTCGATGGTATTGACTTTATGCTGCTCCTTGTGGCTGGCTGCCTATAGTTGTGTCGATGGTATCAATAGCCGTCGATAGTATCGACAACTGCAGATATGCATTTTTCCTGAAATTGCAACACAAAACCACATAAGCCAAAATAAAACATATTATTGTAATCATTTATGCTCAAAACAATAAAATAAGGGAGAATTGATATTGAGACGGCTCATAGACCAAAGTAAATGAATTATGCAATATTAACCACCAAAATGACCAATAAATGCATAAAACACAAGTAAAACAAGTCTATAAATGCGACTCAAAATCATCGCATCAATACCGTGTAGGAGGGTGTCTCAGGCAGTAGTGGAAAGCAAGGTAAAAAAGCTTCGACACACAAAATGAAAAGGTAGGGGAAGAGAGGGTCACCCTCGCGAAGACCACATGCTGGCTTTGTGCTTTTGGTCCTATCTCGATTAATGGCACAATTGTGCTGGACGGACATGATACATTGTTGGACTTTACTTCTCCATTTCAACTTAAAACCATCTTTTCCATCACAACATTTAGAAAAATCCACTCCACCCTGTCGTACGCTTTGGACATGTCCAAATTCAGAGCGAGGCTGCCTTTTACCTTTCCCTTATCTCTCTTCATAGAGTGGAACACTTCATAAGCTATGCGGGCATTGTCTGTGATCATTTTCCCCGGGACAAAGGCACTTTGACTTTTAGAAACAATGCTGTTCATAAGGGGCTTTAATCGGTTTGTTAGCACCTTAGAGGCAATCTTGTACACCACATTATAGAGACTAATAGGTCTGAATTCTCCTACTATTTTAGGCTTTGCTGTCTTTGGGATAAGCACAACAAGCGTGTCATTTACAACCCATATGCTTCTTTCTCCTTTCCACCATCCTTTGATGTAGCTCACTACATCCTTTCCCACAATCCCCCAATAGTTTTGGTAGAACATAGCCTTCATGCCATCTGGACTCGGAGCTTTGTTTGGGTGCATCTGTTTCAGCAATGTCCATATCTCCTCATCACCAATATCTCTTTCCAACTCCACCCACTGTGACTCAGTGATAATCTCCCGCAACCCCTTTGTTGCCTCTACAAATCCCGTAGGGTTACTAGTATGAAACAACTGTGTAAAGTATCTCAGAATGATTGCCATGATCTCACCCTCCTGTGATCTCATGAATCCTTGCTCGTCCTCTAAGTAGTCAATCTGGTTCCTCCGCCTCCTGTTTGTATCTTTTTGGTGGAAATACGCAGTATTACAGTCTCCCTTTTTCAGTTCCTTTACACGTGCCCAGGCAGCCCAGTACTCCTCATTCTTCTGTATCCAATATTGAAGCTCCTTTGATTTTTCCTCCGCCCTATCAAGGTTTATTTGGTTTAAAGGGAGAGATTGCAACCCCTTTAGTTCATTTTCCAAATCTTTAACTTTCCTTCTCCTTTCCCCAAACTTTTCCGCAACCCACTCTTTTAGTTTTTCTTTGCATTTCAAGAGCTTAGTATTCAACTCCCTTCCTTTAGTAGAATCCCAAGCCTCCTTAATGGTTTTAGTACAACTCTCTTCACCCACCCACATTGGCTCAAACATGAAGTGCCCTTCCTTTTTGTTTCTGTTTATGTCCCTAACGTCTGCCTTCAAGATGATAGGTGCATGATCAAACTCATAGATGGGAAGATGGAACACCTTGCAATAGCTAAAGATATTCCTCCATTCAAGCTCAGGGAGGAATCTGTCAAGCCTCTCTTAAACTAGAGTTCTTTCAGTCAGCCCCTGTTTCCAAGTGAAAACATTTCCTTCAAAACCAACATCTAGCAGCTCGCAGTCATCTATGGCATCACAGAAATTCTGCATAAACTTTTCCTCTTTAGGGGGTCCCCCTTTCTTCTTAGAATTTGACACGATCTCATTGAAGTCACTGAAAAAGATGACCAGATCCTCTGACTCCTCTTTAATCTTCCTCACCAGCTCCCAAGTTTTTACTTTGCTTGCCTGGTCCGCCCACCCATAAATCCCAACCGCTCTCCACTTTATGTTATTGATGTCATCCTTGACCAAGGCTGTCACATGCCTGTGGGAGTAGCTAAGAATCTCCACCTTTGCCTCCATCCACCAAAATCCCAGACCACCTTCCCTCCCCTCACTTGATATGCACAAACCATCAGTAAAAATACAACTCCTTTTGACATCTTCTAACTTTCTATCTGCAATCATAGTTTCCATGATGAAAATTATTTTCGGGCACTCTCTCCATACCCAAGACTGGAGAGCCTTACACGTGTTAGGGTCGCCCAACCCCTGAAAGTTCCAGCTGAAAATGTTCATTAGCCTTTGTGGGATTGGACTCTACCAATCTCTGGTACTTGAGTCATGACAACCCCAATTCTTCCTACTACATCCTCACTATTCCTCCTGGATCTTTTCTCTCCCACTTCTTGTGATGGTAGTTCATTGAGGTCCATGTCACATACCTCTACACCTCTCCCCCTCTTTCTTGTTGTTTTCTCCCACACAACCTCCACTTTTGGGATGCCCACTCTTGCCCCCTGCTCATCTTGTAGACCCATGGTTGATGTTTCTTTTTCCCCTTGTTCGATTTGTTTCTCTGATTCACCTTTGACCTGGCTTCTTTCTTTCTTTGTGCCCTAGTGATGACTCTCTTTGCTCCTTCACTTTGGGTTGTGTTGTATTCCTCATAGTGATTTGATCTTTACTATTTTGTACTCTCATGAACAAGGTCCTCTTCTTCCACAAGTCGGGTCTGGTAATCAGTTCCCTTTGTGCGGACGTCGCCCACATCCTTTACCTTCCAACTCTGCTCACCCTGTAAGAATGACGACGCACCGTTGCCCTCCTCAAGCCACTGCTGGCTGTGTCGCGGGGGTCATCCATCGCTGAAGATAGTGTCATCCTCCATCTCCGGTGGCTCCTCCTCCAGAGCTACCTCATTGATGTGGTCTCATCCCTTAAACCCTAGCAATTCCACCTTTGAGTAGCGTAATGTAGCCCTCCCCCACGCCGCCCCCCGTGTTGCCTCTCAAAAGATATGTTATGCTGCCTTCGAGACACCCTCCTCTGATGACACATCTCCTCTCGCTTCACCCGTTCTAATTGCTTCTGACATCTCCCCCTCCCGCGTCTTCAGGCCCACCTTCCCCTTGCTTGTAGAAACATCCCTCCTTCTGCCTACCTTGCCCCCCCTCCTTACTGCCATTCCTTCCCCCATCATCCCCTCAGTGTCATATAGGTCAGAGACTCGACTCCCTACCACCATCATTCCCAGCCCTACCCCGATCCCCCATAACGTCCTCCCCTCCACCATCCTTCTTCTACCCATCACGAACATCACCCCCCTTGTGCCGTCCTCCCTCTCCTCCTAACCCCCCACCAACACTGCTTCTATCCCCCTCCTCCTCCATCCTGCTCGACTCTCCTGAACCCCCTTTCACCTTGAACGTTAGCTTCCTACGAGCCACTCCTCTTCCGCCTCCTCTCTCATTTTCATGTTGACGTTGCTTCCATGGGGACACCCACATCCAGCTGCCCCATAGGTGTTACTGCTCCCCTCCCTCTTCGAAGTTATGACAATCACGATCAACATGTCCCAACATTCCGCTATTGAAGTAGAACATCACCATGCATTCATATTTTATCTCAACGTCTATGACGTTCCCACTCATAACCCTAAGGTGCTGAGTCTTGCTCAGGGGTCGAGAAACATCTAGAAACACACAGACATGGATTGAGGAGTCCCAACCCATCCCATCTCTATCTGTCACAATAACATCACCAATGCATCCAGAAATCTCATGAACTATCTTGTCCACCCTATACCTCATAGGTAAGCCAGAGGCGCACCTAAAAAGGTGTTCGATTGATGATCAGGTGTCCCAGTTGCTCCTCCTTGTCAACCTCCTTGAACAACAGTAAACATCTGTCGAAATTCCACAGGGCGTCATCAACAACTCGTTGCTTGTCCCTCTAGTGTGAGAATTGCATCACGAAGGTGTCACCCTCTAGTTTCTTGAAATCTACCATCTCACGCAGACTCCATGCTTGAGATAAGGTTCTTTCCATGGCCTTGAAGTTGAATGTCCGATCAGTGAGCAGACATCCCACCAATGCCAGTTCTGTATGGTCCTCCTCCTCATCCCCACTGCCTATTGGATTGACGTCAATAGATTCCTCTTCGTCATCCATCAACCATAGCCCTGCACAATGATCCGCCAACTCCGTCACCATGGAGACTGGACCCAAAGCACAACCGCACGCTTGAACCTACAAGGGAAAACCCTAATCTAAGGGGGTGGACGTCCACTGCTTGTGAAACCCTAATCTCCACAGTGAGAGGGTGCAAGGGGACATGTTTTTTTAGCTTGGGTAGTAAGTTTCACATTTTTGGAAAATTAGTAAGTATAATTGTATTAATTGAATGGGAAAATAGGAGATAACTCAAAAATACAAAATAAAATCATTAGTTACTCCAAAAGTAACAATTGATGCCAAATTCATGATCTACACATTAAAATATGCCTTTGGGTGAATTTTCACTCAATCTGGAGAATATTTGATTAAAAGGTGAAATCATGAGAGAGAAAGTGTGTAGAACCTTCAAAATATTAAATTATTGTACAAAAAACTCCCACATGTGAAATTGATGGCAAATTCGTATCCACGAAACTTAATGTGACTTGTGGGTGAAGTTTCATCAAATTTGGATAATCTTATAACCATTAATGAAGGAGGAAAGAGAAAACAAGATTTGATTTATTTAACATATTAAAAGTTCCCAAAAGGTGAAACTAATTGCATATTTAGATTCCTCATATAAAAAATAGGCTAGGTGTCAATTTCCATTCAATTTGGAGCATGTTTGAACCCTTAATGGAGGAGAGAGAAAATGATTCAATAAAATAGGTGCCACTTTAGTCCGATTAAGATTGGGAATGCAATAATGTGTCACACACCTATTATTTTATTTTTTTGACCTTTTCCACCGATGAACGAACCAGATCACTTGCTCGCTTGATCATACGGCTGGGAGCTCATCTCCTAGCTCACGACTAACAAGGAAAATAGGATAGTTCACGTTGGAATTACAATTCAAGATTTCTCGATCTGTAGTTGATCTTTTTGTGAGATTTTTGATCCCACACTTTCCTCATGTGATTCCACACCGATCCCAAAATTTTGATATTTTGTCAACAATTCAAGAAATTCCCAAAGTCGGTTGCCGAGTTCTCTCACCGCCATTGTGCTTATAACCTTAGAGCAAACCACACCTATAAATAGTACCCTCTATGCCTTTGTTTCCTTTTACCCAACTCTCCTCTTCCCTTAATTTCCCCATTGCTTGTGTGTGTGGACACCAAGAAGCTTGGATAGGACCTGAGTTTGTAGCAGAGATTGGTCATTCTCCACTTGACCTCAGGTCAAATTGTCTACCTCGATAGATTTGTGGTGATCTACTTGTTCTTTCGGTGTTCTTGTTCTTGAGTTTGATCGACTCCCGTGGATTTGCCCAAAATTCAAGCTACTAGTTGTAAGCCATGGTGAGGATGACAAGGAGGATGAATCCCCTATATGTTTTTCCTCTCCTACCCTCCTTGTTTTCTATTTTCTTTTGTTTTCCGCTTGAGGACAGTGCTGTCTTTCCGCCACCACTTTCTTTTCTTTGACTGAGTCAAAGCCGCTCCTTTGACCCCTGACTTGGCCGACTTTGATTGGGCCAAGTCAGAAAGTGGTCCCATTCCTTGCTCTCTCTTTGCCTCTCTACAATATCTTTGATGATGTGGCACTCTCTAATTGGTTAGAATAGGAAAAATCATATCTTTTTGTTCCTTTGTCCAAAAATTTAAAGAAAATATGTTTTGGAGTAAGAAAAATGTAAGCTTTCTAATAAAAATGTTTTGGAGACTTAGTTTTGAGTTTTATCATAAGGTGTTTTCTAAAAATGAATTTAATAGATAAAACTCACCAAATATGCACTTTTAACCTCATAACTCCAAAATAGACAAAATCATATGTTTTCTTAATCAGGTGAACCTAATAAGATCAATGATGATAATTGTAGAGTCCAAATCGAGGTTTTTTTTCAAAAAGTCCAAAAGTAAGGGTTTCCTTACCTTTATACATAAGTAAAATCCTAATACATGCCGAAAAAAAAAACCCTAATACATGGTTATATATTGAAAATAGGAAAAGTGGGCTTTCGAATCGATTAAAGTAGTGAAAGAGAAGTAATTGGATCTCATTAAGAAAGGTATGTGCTTTCCTTAAACTTAAGTTGGGAAAAAATTATAAACCCTAACATAGTTTCCCTAGTGAGGCTTCTATGAAACCCTAATTTCTCTTTTGATAAATCCTTTGCTATATTTTCCTCAAAATCAATTTTATTTGTTTCTTAGGTCTTGTACCCCACTGGCATGTGTTTATTTACTTGATGATTATACTTGACATAGTTCTTAGCATGCTGATATTATTAGACTATTTAACTAGTGTAACGGTACTTTTGTACAACCACCAATAGATAGGGAATGTGTAAAGTTGCCCAAGGGAATGTGTTACTCTCCCCAATATAGAATATTTGTAGGTGATTGGAACATGTTACTCTCCCTCACCTATTGGTTGAGGTTAGGTAGGTGCCTCAACCCTACATAGTTTAGGGAATCAATATTAATCATGCATGCAACCTTTTTACTATTTTTGTTATGGCAATCATCTATTTATTTATGCCTCGTACTTTTGACTATCTTCATCTTATGATGAAAACTTAGCCTTTATTTCCATGTTGTTTTCTTATATTTTGTCCTTGTTCTTTTTCTCTGACACATGCCTTGTTTTCTTTCCCTTTTGCTGGGTGCTTTCCCAACCACCCAGGGTTAAATCAAGGTGGTAAACAATGCCAAGGTGACCAAGTTCAGGAGTGGTACATTCAAGTTTTGCAATCAAGGATGACTAGGTTGCTTATTTCTAGACCCTATAGTTTCTTTTCAATTTTTCCTTTTCAAAGAAACTCATGCAGTGGACTGAGTTCAAAAAGCTATGTAATAACTTAGTTTCTTTCCGCTGCTATTGACATTTTACATGTATCATAAACATGCTTATTTACTTGGATTATTATACATGAATTCCACACTGTCTCTTTTTCTTGGAAAAAGTGGATGTTTGTATTTCCTTTAAATTTTAGTAAGGAGGTTATCTCACCTCTTTACAGTCAGTTAAGGTAAGCGAGAACTAATGGATTATATCTTAAAAATGATGTTTATGTATTCAATGCGATTAGACATGATTGTGGGTTTAAATTCAATTTGTGGAACAAACAACCGAAGGTAATATATATGTACACACACAACCACACACAAACACAAACACACACACACACACATATATATATATATATATATATATATATATATACATACATATACATACATATACATACATATATATATACATACATATATATATATATATATATATATATATATATATATATATATATATATATATATATATATATATATATAAACATATATATACATACATATATATACATACATACATAATATATACACACACACACACACACACACATATATATATATATATATGGGGGATTAAGAGAGGCATTCTCTCCCCCTCTCCCACACTCGTGGTAGAGGCCGAACGCCCGGGAGGGTGGTAAAATAAGGTGACAACTGATATATATATAGATATACTTACATGTATATATATACACACTTACGAATATATATATATATATATATATATATATATATATATATATATATATATATATATATATATATATATATATATATATATATATATAGTCATGCTAGAATACACTCGAGTGTATTCAGAGCAGAATACTCTCAAGTAGTTTTTCATGATGCAATATTTTTTTCAAAAATCTAATCTGTTGAACTACTTAAACATCTCGTGAATAGATCATACACAAAATTTGAGCACATTTGGACATTTATAGGTCATGTTATAAAGACTGCAAAAATTATGCATTTCAAATTTGTTTCATGCGTTGATTTTGTTGCCCTTGGATGAGTCACTTACACTCATCCAAATGGGCTCAAAATTTGTATGTAGCCTATTATAGTATGACAACGAAGATCAATGGTTTACATTTTACAAAAAAATAGACTTTATATGCAAACACACTTGAGTGTATTCGTGCGATTTGTACACTCAAGTGTATTCTATCCTGACTCTCTCTGTATATATATATATATATATATATATATATATATATATATATATATATATATATATATATATATATATATATATATATATATATATATATATATATCATGCCATGCTTATATACTTGACATCATATGAAATAACATCAATTTGATAATATTTTCCAATTTATGGAGTGACACCTCCTAAGGAAAGAGCTATAACTCAAAAAGAACAATTCCAGAATTTGGGATTTCCATCAATGATGATTGTAAGTTATTGCAAACATTTATAATGAATATGATAATTATAGTGTACATGCATGAATCTAGGCATTGAATGAATCAACAAATAACAAGGTCAATTAGGTAGACTGACTATTATCAGAACAAAAGGATCAGGTACCTGATTATACAACCATAAATAATTGGTTAGGTTCTATGGGTAAATTTTTGTTACTATGATGCATTTGAAACTACTCCTTCTCAATGTACAAGAGAACATGATTAAAGCATGTGATGGGTTTTATATGATGAGTAAGTGACTCATTCAAAACGTGGGTGAGATGGTGATATGAGGGGCAGATATGGACCAAGGGAGGCAAATTGGAGAGAAATTGTCGACACTACAAATTTCAGATTTTTTCTAGGCTTCAGTTGATATTAAATAGGGATCCACCAAGGGTGGTGGTCTTTAGATGTTGTTGCAGTAGAATCTTTATCGCCAATCAAAGGTATAGTTGGTTTCAAGGAGGAATAAGAAGAGGAAGGTTGGTGATGGCTGGTTGTTTGTTAAAGATAGCATTCATTCACATGGCCTACAATCGCACACAAGATCTCACCTAATGCTACACTAGTGATGGAAGTTGCTCATCTATATAGTAGTTGAGCATGAGGGTGGAAGAGGAAAAAGAAGGAGGACAATGAGGGCTATAAGTGTCTGGGAAGATATGGAAAGGCAGAAGGGTAGAAATAGGGTAAGGGGAAGGATGAGAGGAAGAGGAAGAGGAATAGGAAGGATGACACATCTGTCGTTACTACACTCCCACCTATTGTGGCGTTGGGTTGACGTGAGGGCGTGAAGAAGAAGATCAAGTTTATGCAAAGGATAAGGAGTGACATTTGCCACTCTAGCAACAGTTACCCATAGACTAGCAGTCCATGAAAATTGAAAGTATAAGATGTGTGAGGCCAGGGGGAGGAAGGAGAATTAATGCTCCATGTTACTTGTTTAGGGAATTAAATTAGTGAATTAACCAAAATGAAGTGAAATATTAATTGTATTAAACTTAGAATTCTAACCAATTAAAAGATCACTGAAACAAAGTTTGATTGGCACAAAAATTGATAGCTTTGTTAATTAAGGTGTGACAACCTCAATATAACATCACTTTTATATTTTGAAAATGTCTAGCATTTTGTCTGTTACTTGTATGTTATGTAGTAAATTAATGTATTTAATCTTTTTATTTATTAACTTGATATGTTATTAAATATTCTCATATTTTCTCTCATCAAATAGACTCAGAATGTTTCTGAGTGTTAATTTTGATCAAAACTAATTAATTGGTGAATTTGTATCCTTAATTCCCAATTGAATACATAATTAATTCATTAGTCATTAACATCATGTAAAAGGTTATTTGTTGAAACAATATATGTTCTTGGCTCTAAATACTAATATCTAATATAATTTAAGGAAAATGAATTTAATGTTAAACTATTACAAATGGCCCCAAGGAGGGGAGAGTTGTGACTGACATCAAGATTCAAGTACGTTACATAGTCAGATGATCAACTACTACCCAAACTATACCACATCCTATAACATTATACCGAAAATTACATATCCTTACTATAAAAATCCTAATCTCATGAGCTAGATTTTAATATACTTGGATATGTAGAGTTGACTAAACAAGGTTAGAGATATACCCTAATACATATGCTTGTGACTTGATGAACATACTTAGCACATATAATTAGTAACTCAAATATAAACCCTAACTAGGGATACATGTGATGTTGAGCATGTCTTCGATCAATAAATCATGTATAATAATATGTTGGATATATGGATCCCAAACCTATTGCATATGTTAATGATGCATGTCAAATGAAGAATATTGATGATGACCTAAACCCTAGTTGAATTCATCTAACCCTAAACTATATATGTTTGGTACCACATATAATACACTAGTGACAATATTTTTTTAAATCACACAACATATCTTAATACACAGAAATTGGATCTAAAAAGCTAAATATGAGTTAATATGTAAATGAGATCATTAAGTGTCTAATTCATGTAACCTTGCTCACTAATAAATATATAATGAACCAAATGTGATTAATAAGTGATTAATTTGAATTAACATGAATAAATGATAAATGTGGAGAATAATGTGACTAATACATATAGTGGAACAATAATTGGACAATTCATGCAAGTGGAGGTAACTAGCACTTAATTAATGCACTTAATGGGTTAAATGAGTAGAATACTAAAATTTGTGAAATATAACACACCATGGCCCTTTTGATAATGATACAAGAATAATAGGGCTCTAAATATGAATGTTGATGATATATGTTAATATATGATGATAAGTATTGAAGTAATGGGGTTAAAGTCTAATTGTATTAGAAATCATACAAGATTAAAAGCTAAGTCTAGGACCAAAATCAGATTTATCCAGTCCTAGTTAGCTAAGAAGCCAAGTTTAAACCCAACTGGATTATGATAGATATCTTAATTTAATTATAGAAGAGAATATCAAGCAGTAGTCCTATTTAATTTATTAGCTTTAATCATCGATTTCTCTTAGAATTGCGTAAGTCTAAGCTTCACGCATCCGCTTTTGTTTCTGGCTTCTATGAGAGTTATTGGATCTTCATCTTCTATCTTTTCTTCTACCTTGAGTCCATCTCTACTTGGACTCTATAATTTGTGGGATTTTCCCTCGTCCTCTACTGATCTCTCTCTACCCATACACCCTTGTGTCTCTCTATTCTTCTATTTCCATTCCTGTCATGTTTCCTTTATGATTCCAGACTCATGAATTCTAGTCTTGATGGGATTCCTCCACTCTGACTTTCCAATTGAACTGTGAAATTATTTTTCTCCCATGGTTCCTTCCCCCTTAAACTCACAACTATCATTAGACTTCTCATCTACTAATACCATACTAGTACCTTTGAAATAGATTGTGGAACTGATTCCATTAGCTAATTGGGCCTCGATCACACCAAAACTAGACCTCCTAACTCTGACGACCTCCTTCAAAATTGATGGGCACTCTGACATGCTATTGGTCTCTAAGAGACCCCCAATTTTTTAAAGCAACTAGTCTTGGTCCCTAGAAGACCCATGCGACATATTTTTTTCCAATTAGAGGTGACTCGTGCATTTCCCCATTTTTACTATTCTACTATGCTCATGATGTGTTGAATTCTATGGTTTGGCCTTGCTTCTTCTCTAATTATGTAGTCATTGACTTTGAAAAGAAGTTAAAAACTTCTACGAACTTTCTTCTTGGATCAAAACTTTTTATTTTTTTCTATACCCATCATTTTCTTATTTTTGGCTTCTTTCCTTGCTTGTAAGACTAGTAATGGTAGACATGGCTAGAGGGAGGTATGTACACTTCTTTCCCCATTGTTGGGGTTATGTGATATCATTTGTGTCTCACAAGTTGTTTAGAAAGGTTTCCTTTCTAGTTTAACAATTAAATGATGGGTTTTGATTATATGCTTTGAGCCTTGCTAATTTCTAGAGTTAGTTGTGTGACAGTATGACTGGAGAATGATGATAGCCTAAAATGTTATGAATATGCCCTCATGTTGATGCAAATGTGTGATGTTGGTCATGGACATTTCCAGGAATCTAATCTTTATTTAGTTCTCTAGCAACACAATTTAAGTCAGGGTTAATGGCATGTAAGCCCTATCATAGTTCTAAGGTTTTAGTGGGTAAAGAAAGGACAATAATTTCTTCCCCCCTCATTGTTTGAGTAACAAATCAATAATTGTCTTTATTTAATAAAATCTATAACGAATTCTATTTTTATCATAAATAAATACACATTGAAATCATTCTTTAACTGGTACAATTCATAACCCAAATCAAATGATAAAATACATTAATAATTTAAAATGTGAAGTATACACATTACTTAATGATATATATATATATATATATATATATATATATATATATATATATACATATATACATGCATGTCGCCTTGATTTACCACCCTCTCGGGCGTTCAGCCTTCGTCATGGGCATGGGGGGAAATCTTTCTCTTGTAATCCCATATATATGTACACACACACATATATATATATATTATATGTATTTATATAAATTATATATATATATATATATATATATATATATATATATATATATATATATATATATATATATATATATATATATATATATATATATATTCAATGTGATATATGTTAAGGATGCCCTACTTGGACCTAGTTTTGACCTTGACCTATTGATAGACTAGTTGAGGTATGTTTCATCCCCTCTTGTGTCTATATTAGACAATTCACCTAGTTTGTCTCTCTCTCTCTCTCTCTCGATATGATTGATGTGGTTCTCCTTTACAGTACATCTATGCTATTATGCTGATCTTGATTGAGAATCCTCTCTCTTTCTCTCTCTCTCTGTATATATAAATATAAATATAAATATAAATATAATTATAAAAATAAAAATAAAAATAAAAATAAAAATAAAAATAAAAATAAATATAAATAAATAAATAAATAAATATATATATACATCTTGCCTTCCTTGTGCAAGTAAGTTTGAGTTAGAATTATAGTCACTAATGTTTGGTGGATAAGAAAACATGGTAGTGCTACTACCATTACATGCTTCTAATTTTAGTAAATTGAAAACGTTTCAAGCGGTAGGACATAATGAAAAACTCTATTGTGTGTTTTGAGGTGACATTTAGCAAGAGAATCTGCTAGGTGGTTTTTTTTCCCTACATGCATATTGGATTGTCCACTACGACTTTAAAACACGGTTGATACACACTATCCATTTTGGATATGTTAGGTAGACTTCCACTTCATTGTTGATGATCTCTACTGCTTTCTTATAGTCTATTTCAAAGACCAATTTATCTAGATTTGAGCGCAACACATGTTCCATGGCTCTGTAGAGACCTATGAGCTCAGCTTCTAAAGCATTTGAGGATTGAATGACCCATCCAAAAGCTTCTACCCAAGAACCCTTGTAGTCTCTTAGAATAAAGGTTAGGCGTCCAAGTTGGCCTTGATGTACTCTCTATGAGGAGGGTGCTGGTTGCCTGTTCTAACCTGTTTAGGTTCACTTCCTCCATGATACCATGTGAGTGATGCCAAATGATCATCCTTATTAATTAGCATGACTTGGTGTTCAAGAATCATTACCAAAATTTCAAGAACATGGGTGTTGCATCTCTTCAAAATGTGGTTACAAGCGATAAGAAATGGTCGATAGAAACTGGCCGATTTGTTCGAGTGGGAAAGTAACCAGGTGTTTGCAAAAGTCGGCTCATAAATATCTCCTCTTTCAGATTCCTATAATAATTTATTCTAGACAGACTTTGTAAAAGGGAAATCTCTTAAAGCATGGAGGGTTGTTTATTTTGCAATGTGGCATTGGGAGTAGGTGTCTTCAGTGGTCTGGTGGCTTGCTTTACATATAGCATTGGTGAGAAGAGCTCCTTGTAAGATCAACCAAGTGAAACATTACAATCGACTTGGCAGTTTTGCTGACCAAATAAGCTTCTAATCCCCCTTAGTGGTTATTTTCTCAATTTGCCTCAAAATGTTGTAGGCATAGTTTGTAGTAAAATGGCCGCCATGTGTATGCTCCCATATTCTGATATCAATGTGATGGGTCAATATGGGAGGGTTCAAATTTGTAATATGTCATACCATGTCAGTGTTAAACCAATCAAGGAGGAAGTCAACGTATCGATCTCCATCCGATTTGGCTATGCAACCGACCTTATGGTCATTGAGGTTAGGTGGAATAGGTTTGATAGCATGTGCACTAAGCATAAATAAATTTTTGACCCAATCATCATGCTAGAAATTGGTTTCGAAACCACCTAGCAGTTGAATTCTAGAGTTCTCCATGGTGAATTATTTGCCTTCAAAGGAAGCCTTCCTCAAGTGTGAAATAGTATGGACTTTAGAGGAGTTGAAATTAGTGAACCTCTAATGTAAACCTTTGCACCAAATCATCTATCTACCACATAGGAGGTCCCATGAGTTCTTAGAAATGAGAGTGTGATTCCATTTCTTCACCAATTTAATCCTAAGCCCGCCTATGCTTTTGGGGACTAGTGACATTGTACCAAGCCACTAGGGACATGGGATTGGATTTATGACATCCTCCCCATTAAAACATTCTAATAGATCCATCTATGCAATCATACAAGCTTTTTGGGAGCACTACGGTCTGCATCACATAGGTGGGCATAGAAGACAAGGTACTTGTAACATCCCAAATTTTGAGTAAAATAAATTTAGAGTTAAAAAATGAATTTTCTCTAGTAATTAAATTAAAACATAGGACTTCAATGCAAATAAACACAAAATTTGTCAGATTTCAAACTAGATGTTATACTAGACCCTAATGCAATGAAGAGATTTAAGTATAATGTCTAAAGCTTGTTTCCATTAATTTCAGAGATGATTTTACATTATAAATCTCATTGTAATTCAATGTAACCCTAATTAGTTGATGTGTGATACATGTAGGGTTAAAAGTGAAATGGATCCATTTAATGAGTATATATAGAACCTAAAATTTTTGTATGAAATAAACTTGATAATGTATGACCTTTACCAAAATATGAGTCCCAAATATTTTGTTAAATAGTTCTATATAATTAAGTCATTATTATCCTAAAATGAGATATATAGATATTTGGGTTTGTCAAATAAGGAAATTAAAGTTATTTTTGGACTCCTCATTGTCCAATGAAGTAAGACATTAATTTTGGTTAGTTTTGAATGTTTCTAAATATTCAAATTTAATGTTGAAAAATCACTTAATCACCAATTATCTAAATAATGGACTATAATAGAAAAAATCAATTTCTTCAATGTGCTGTGTCATGCAGACACAGTCATGGTCCGCTTGGGACTCCCGGATCCTACGAGAGTCCTCCCCCTCACCCATATCCCAAAACCAGTGGGACTCTTCCTGAGCCCAACCTTCTCCTAGCTTTGGATTCCACTCTATGGAATCCCAGTACAAGGAAATATTTGTAAAACCATCTCCATGTCTTCCCGATCTGAGAGATCCCAAATTTTGTTGGGTTTCCTTTCCTACAAACTCTAGACGGATTGGATCTCTGCTCCATCCCATGTTTCAACATCAATGGCAACCCTCTAACCCCAGAACTCTATAAAGGGACCCCAAAACAATCCGCTGACATCCGCGAACTTGACACCTCCCTCGCCTGGCCCTGAAATTGCCTAGAATCCCTGTGAGCCTGCAACTTGTTCTTCCCGTGAAGGTGTTTCTCTCTTCTCTATTACCGCTCAGTGGGTTCATAAACCAGTCAACTCTGTCCATCACATCAACAAAGGGACCGTTGTCTTAGTTTTTTTTCACCCCAAGAATCCTCTACAATTCCAATTTTCTACCTATGTGAAGGTATATGATCTTCACTGTAGTTTCCCCCTTCTTCTAATTAGCATGATTTCTGTGCACCCACATGCATAATATGAGATTTCAGCAGGTTTTCTTTTGGGTTTTCTTGTCTCTTCCTTTGGTTGGGTGTCTCAAACTTGTACATAGCTTTGATTTGCTTCAAACTTTCCCCATGTTCATTTTTTTCTACTCCATCACCTAGGCAGCCAGGGCGGGAGAGGCTTCTGGTTCTCCAGAATCCAAGACGGCCCAATCGTGGGAATGTTGCCTTCGTATAGATGCAAGGGACTCATCCCCAATCCCGATTGACTCGGCCAGGTGCAGGTCGAAGTCTCGATCACGAGGTTGATGAAGATCAGGCCTTTGGACCTTTAGCGACTTTGCCCCAAGTGTGTGAATTCTGATTCACAAAGCCAAGGGCGAGAAGGTCTTACTGACCTTTTCCCCAACCCCAACTCGCATGGAGTGTAGAACTGATGTGGCCGTGGCCTGTTGTCTAGGTTTGGTCCCACACTGGCTTGATTAAAGGGATATAATTTATGATGTGTCTCATATTGATTGATCAGTTGATTATAAATTCACAATAAATTAACCTTGTATCAGACAAATATCTAAAAATAGTCATTGGAAAGGTTTTTTCAAAGAGCAATCTGACTTCAATGTTTTTAAACCCTAATTCCATTGTCTCTGGCCAAGTTTCCCTAAAGGACCCCAATTAGGGTTTAGGATGTATTAATTATTATAGTTAATAGAAATTATGTAATTTTAGGAGCTTAGGGTTTTCCCAAGATCAAAAGGACTAAGTTAGGATCTACCTTGCTCCAGGCTAGCGGGTCATGCCATTATGCATATATATCTTGGATGAATTGCACGTTAAGTATGATTTAAGGTTAAGCTTTAAATTCCAAGTTAATGAATGAGATTAAGATAATGATGATGCCTCAAATTTTATTATTTGCTTATTAATTGATATAATCATAATGTCCTATGCTTATCACTGATACTCATTAGTCTAATGCTATGCTCATGTAATGATTAAGAAATTCAAGAAAGACTCATGTAAATCATGTAATGATAATTTTATGATTACACTTTGATGCAACTAAGATGATTCTTAATCAACCTGATGAGCACTTTGGTGCAATTATTGGATGAGGACAATTTACATTGATGGCAAGATAAAAACAATGATGTTAATAATTAAGTTAAGAGAATTAAGTAACTTATTATATGTTTCTTGCAATGATGGACCTTTATGGTTGTTATGGGCTTTTTTAGCAATGATGGGCTTTCCAAGCATGATGTGTCCCATGTGGGCAGTGATGGAGAGAATGCATATAGTAATGTTTCTTAATTCATTGATGTAATGAAATATAAAGCGTAATGAGAATTCTTAATGTTAAATCATGTCAAGTTTATTTCAGTTCAAATATATGCTTATTTTCAGTTCTTTTAACATGCTTAGTGCCGCTTACTTATGTTGTAGCTTTCTTTCACATGGCCATGGGACAAGATGTCCCTAGATCAAGGAGCAAGAGGGATTTGAAGCAAGACTTCAAGTTTAGCTGATTAGGAGACTTTATCTTGGTAGGGTGCCATCTACCACTTAGTAGATCCTTTAGTCTAGTTTATTATTCCATGTTTTAGATTTGCTTAGATTGCATATATTAGACTTGAGATCAAGTTGAGATAGTTTATGTTTTCCTTCTCAAAGAACAATGTATGCATCCATATTTTGATTTTATGCACGATGTTTCATTTATCTTATTGATATTGAGTATCAAGTTTTGTAATGTTCCTCCGAGCCGAGTGACCCATGTTATGGATAACATAGGGTTTTCTTCCACTGTCATGTATGCTCTTGGAGGGGCATTACAATATGGTATTAGAGAAATGAGTACATGGACACTAAGCTAAAGATTCACATTGTTCTAAGCCCTAAGTATAGAATATTAAGATAAAAATATAGGAAAACCAAAGTAGAGGTTTAGATATGAAACAAAGGTTTAGATAAAGATTAGAGTTATATACCTAGATGTTTTGGATTTTATGTTAACTCTATAGTTGTATATAGCATGCTCTCTCTTTTTCCCATGTGTTTGTGGTATGGGACACATGCTGATGGGATTTTGTAGAGAGAATGTTATATGCATAATCATGTTTGTCTTGTCCTTTCAAGTTCATGTGGTATGGGACATGTGCATGAGGGAGGTGCAAGATAAGTGTGATAAATCATGTAACCTTTAAATATATGATCGACCAACATGTATTTAAAGGTGAAAAATAAAAAAAAAGAGTTAGCATTAGAAGTTTGAGACATATAGTCACCTAAACCTAATCAGATACATAGTATGACCAAGCATGCATACAAAGGGTGGATAATTTGACATAGATAAGTATGTTAGGTTCATGTTAGAATTAGAACCCCTAGATAAGAGGTAGAAAGGTCCTTTTTCATATCAATGATGGTGAGATAGATTGATTAGTAGTATACCCACATGTTGATAGTGTTTTACCATGAGGATGAGACTTTAAGATATATTAGAAAGTTCGTTTACATGGAAGAAGTAAAACCCTAAGGTGGGTAGTATGAGAAAATTTCAAGGACGAAATTTAAATAAGGTGGGTAGAATTGTAACATCCCAAATTTTAAGTAAAATAAATTTAGTGTTAAAAATGAATTTTCTCTAGTAATTAAATTCAAATGTAGGACTTCAATGAAAATAAACATGAAATTTTTCAGATTTCAAACTAGATGTTATACTAAACCCTAATGCAATGAAGAGATTTAATTATAATGTCTAAAGCTTGTTTCCATTAATTTCGGAGATGATTTCACATTATAAATCTAATTGTAATTCAATGTAACCCTAATTAGTTAATGTGTGATACATGTAGGGTTAAAAGTGAAATTGATCCATTTAATGAGCATATATTGAACCTAAAATTTTTGTATGAATTAAACTTAATAATGTACGACCTTTACCAAAATATGAGTCCCAAATATTTTGATAAATAGTTCTATATAATTAAGTCATGATTATCCTAAAATGAGATATATAGATATTTAGGTTTGTCAAATAAGGAAATTAAAATTATTTTTGGACTCCTCATGGTCAAATGAAGTAAGACATTAATTTTGGTTAGTTTTGAATGTTCTAAATATTCCAATTTAATGTTAAAAAAATCACTTAATCACCTAATTATCTAAATAATGGACTATAGCAAAAAGAAGTCGATTTCTTCAATGCGATGTGTCACGCAGACACAGTCAGGGTCTGCTTGGAACTCCCAGATCCTACGAGAGTCCTCCTTCTCACCTGTATCCCAAAACTAGTGGGACTCTTCCTGAGCCTGACCTTCTCCTACCTCTGGATTCTTCTCTATGGAATCCCAGTACAAGGAAATCTTTGTAAAACCATCTCCATGTATTCCCGATCTAAGAGATCCCAAACTTTGTTGGGTTTCCTTTCCTATAAACTCCAAATGGATTGGGTCTATGATCTATCCCATGTTTCAACATCAATGACAACCCTCTGACCCTAGAACTCTATAAAGGGACCCCAAAACAATCCACTGACATCCACAAACTCAACACCTCCCTTGCCTGGCCCTGAAATCACCTAGAATCCCTACGAGCTTGTAGCTTGTTCTTCCCGCAAAGGTGTTTATCGCTTCCCTATTACCACTCTGTGGGTTCATCAACCAGGAACCTCTGGCCATCGCATCAACAAATGGACCATTGTCTCAGTTTTGTTTCTCCCCAAGAATCCTCTACACTGCCAATTTTCTTCCTGTGTGAAGGTATACGATCTTCTTTGTAGTTTCCACCTTCTTCTAATCGACATGATTTCTATGCACCCACAGGCGTAATATGAGATTTGGTCAGGCTTTCTTCTAGGTTTTCTTGTCTCTCCCTTTGGTTCGGTGTCTCAGACTTGTACAAAGCTTTGATTTGCTTCAAACTTGCCCCATGCTCATTTTTTTCTGCTCCATCACCTGGGCAGCCATGGCGGGAGAGGCTGCTGGTTCTCCAGAATCCAAGATGGCCCTAGTGTGGGCATGTTGCCTTCGTATAGATGTAAGGGACTCATCCCCAATCCAGATTGACTTTACCAGGTGCATGTCGAAGTCTCGGTCATGAGGTTGATAAGATCGAGCCTTTGGGCCTTTTTAGACTCTACCCCAAGTGTGTGAATTCTAAGTTCACAAAGCCAAGGGCAAGAAGGTCTTTTTGACCTGTTCCCCAACCCAGCCCACATGGAGTGTAGCATTGATGTGGCCATGGCCTGTTGGCCAGGTTTGGTCCCGCGCTGGCTTGATTAAAGGTATATAATTTCTGATGTGTCTCATACTGATTGGTCAGTTGATTAGAAATTCACAATAAATCAACCTTGTATCAGAAAAATATCTAAAAATAGTCGTTGGAAAGGTTTTTTCAAAGAACAATCTGAATTCAATGTTTTTAAACCCTAATTCCATTGTCTCTGGCCATGTTTCCCTAAAGGACCCCAATTAGGGTTTGGGATGTATTATTGATGACAAGTAATAGAAATTATGTAATTTCAAGAGCTTAGGGTTTGCCCAAGATCAAAATGACTAAGTTAGGATCTACCTTGCTCCAGGTAAGTGAATCATGCCATTATGCATATATATCATAGACGAATTGAATGTTAAGTACGATTTAAGGTTAAGCTTTAAATTCCAAGTTAATGAATGAGATTAAGATAATGATGATGCCTCAAATTTTATTATTTGCTTATTAATTGATATAATCACAAAGTCCTATGCTTATCACTGATACTCATTAGTATAATGCTATGCTCATGTAATGATTAAGAAATTCAAGAAAGACTCATGTAAATCATGTAATGATAATTTTAAGATTAAGAGGGAGAAATCCCATGATGATTAAGATAATGCACTTAAGTTGTAAATTCTTCCTCTTTATGTTATTTTGTCTTTATGGAATTGATGAGAACTTTGGTGCAACTAAGATGATCCTTAATCAGCATGATGAGCACTTTAGTGCAATTATTAGAAGAGGACAATTTACATTGATGGCAAGATAAGAACAATGATGCTAATGATTAAGTAAAGAGAATTAAGTAACTTATTATATGTTTCTTGCAATAATGGACTTTTATGGTCATTATGGGCTTTTTTAGCAATGATGGGCTTTCCGAGCATGATGTGCCCCATATGGGCAGTGATGGAGAGAATGCATATAATAATGTTTCTTAATTCATTAATGTAATGAAATCTAAAGCGTAATGAGAATTCTTAATGTTAAATCAAGTCAAGTTTATTTTAGTTCAAGTATATGCTTATTTTCAGTTCTTATAACATGCATAGTGCCGCTTACTTAGGTTGTTGCTTTCTTTCACATGGCCATGGGATGAGATGTCCCTAGATCAAGGAGCAAGAGGGATTTGAAGTGAGACTTCAAGTGTAGAAAATTAGGAGACTTTAACTTGGTCGGGTGCCATCTACCACTTAGTAGATCCTTTAGTCTAGTTTATTATTACATGTTTTAGATTTTCTTAGACTACATGTATTAGACTTGAGATCAAGTTGAGACAGTTTATTTTTTCCTTTTCAAAGAACAATGTATGAATCTCTATTTTGATTTAATGCAAGGTGTTTCATTTATCTTATTACTATTGAGTATCATGTTTTTTAATGTTCCTCCGAGCTGAGTGAACCATGTTATGGACAACATAGGGTTTGCTTCTGCTGTCATGTATGTGCTTGGAGGGGTTACAATACTCCTGACCAAACATGTTCGACCAACGAAGGAGAGAAAGTGTGCATACCAAGAATTGATTTTGGAATCCACTTTTCTTAACACATCAAAGTGAGTGTTCTTGGTTACCTTTGAATGAAGGATCGACACCCCCATATAGAATCCTAAGTCATCTATGGCTTAGAATCCACTCAGAGTTTCAAGTCTTCTTCTTTCAGTTGGGTGACATTTCTTGTGAAGAAAATTTTAGTTTTAGTAGACAAGATGACCTGGATAGAAGCTTTCTCAAATCTGTTGAAGAATTCTTTTATAGCCTTCATATGAGATTTTCTTGCAACAATGAAAAGGATAAGATCATCAAGAAAGCAAACATGTGAGATAGTAGGCCCCTTCAAGCCTAATTTAATACATTTCCATGTCTTATTGTAGATGTAATATGATATGAGTTGGCTTAAGCATTCTAGACAAAGAACAAATAGATAGGGGCTGATGGGATTGCCTTGTCTTAGGGCCCTATTGACCTTGAATGCTTTGGAATTTCTCACATTCCAAGCAATAGAGATAGACCCACCCGTGATTTAATTAAGGACATAGTTTTGGATGTTATTTGGTACACCTACCCAAGTAAACGTATCAGAAATGAATTGGCATGACATGTAATCAAAAGCTTTGGTCATGTTAACTTTAATATCCATGGTTTTAGCACAACACTTCTATTGGTTTGTTATACTAACGAGTTTCAATCTCAAGAAAGATCTTCTACTCAACTTAACCAATTTCCGCAAGTATACAGAAGTAGTTGTAGTCGAGGTCAAACACAAGGAGCTTTAGCAAACCAATTAAATGCAATAATGCTAAGGTTCAACAATCTAGACCATTTTGAAGGTGATTTTGTTGATTAGACTAGAATTTCAGAATTAAACAAATAGTAAAGGATTACTAAAAGAGATTAAAATTCATACATGGAAGTATCTTGAACTTAGGATTTCATCCACATATCATAACATGCAAAAAGAGCATGAAATTTAAACATACTAAGCACTTGTTTTAAAAGAGAGCTATATGTTGCACTTCACCTCTTGGTGCAAGTACAATGATCCTAACTCAATTCCACATTCCCATGTATTAATTTCGTTTTGGATCACAAACCTACTCCTCAACTCCATAATTTCCACTCTCATGGTAAAGAAGGAGTTTCTAAGAGAGTACCTCCTTACTCTCCCACCTATCTTCTCAGATCAAGCAAAGAGAATAAAACATACACATAAGGTGGCCAACCATACATCCCAGAAAGGAAGAAACTGGTACTCGCATGGCAGAAAAACAAGCAACATAGTATTTAGTATGAAATTACCATGTTCCAAAAATGATATGACATGGGAGCTACTCTCCCATGTCCAAGAAAAGGAAACTACTCATCCATAAATGTGTACAGCAAGAAATGTGCAGAAATTACAAAATTCAACATGATTTAGAGAAGGGAAAGATAAGTAATCCCAAGGTGTAACCCAAGAAAGGTAGAATTCCAACTTGAGGATGAAATCCCACTTCTACAACTACTCCAAACCAGGCAAACCTCTCTCCCAAGAAGCTTTGTGGAGTGAAGAAGCTCTGGTGCACCTTGGAGAAGAAGATTGGAGAAGAAAAGAAGATGAATGGAGTTCTTTTGCACGAAACCACCCTCTTCCACCTCCAAAATCGCCCTCCTTACTCTAGCCTTCCTCTGGGACAAAAGAGTTTTGAATTATGACCAAAGATAACTACTCTGTAGAGTGGTTTCATATTTTAAAATGAAAGGAGTCGTATTTGAAAATTGCTAAAACTGACAGGTACACACTGTGTCTTTCTCCAGACACTGCGTGTCCTATCTCTAGTAGTTGGTTCTGAATGTGAGCACACAACGTGTTTGATTAATACACACTGTGTACTTTACTAGAAAGGCTAGACTCGGTTCTGAATTCCCAAGTACACGTCGTGTCTTTTGTGGACACGCCATGTACTTTTCTTCAGTGACTGAAGAAAATGACTGTCTAGAAATGCGCACACCCTGTATTAAATAAGACACGTCGTGTGTATTGCTGTTTCAGTAGAATTAAAGTTCTGGATGCTTGCAAGGGTTGGAGAAGTCCCGATAATGATGAGATTGAGTTGGAGTATCTCCAATTTTATCCTTTTGATGCAAATCTGCAATACACATCATGTGATAAGTAAAATAACAAAAAGGTGGCAAGAATGATATGAATAGAGGCTAAATGAGAACAAAATGAACTGAATTTGTGTGTGAAAAAACATTAAAAGTTGATGTGGAAACCACACAACAACTTCCTTTGCATGTTGAATAAGAACCTAAACGAGAGCAATGTTATCAGTGATTCATCTACCAAGAATAAAGCTACTTTGCACCTCTGAGACCCAACCGGGAAGGTATGGTTTTAGACACTTGACAATAAGCATGGAAGTTAACTTCAGGATGATGTTGTTTAAGGATACATGCCCAAAGTTTTCACATTTCTTTAGACCTGAAACCTTGTAAAATAGTTGCATCACAAAATGATGAACTTAAGGGGCGACCTACAATGGCATCAACAATAGTGTTAAGAACTGAATTACCTATAATTTCCTAGCTTTGTTGAAGAAAATGGGTGTTGATGCCATTTGGTCCTAAAGTCTTGTGGGGGTTCATACTTCTCAACACTTTGAGAACTTCTCCAGGGGTCGTGGGGATAGATATTGAGGCTAATAGGCTTAGAAGGATCTTTGTAAAGTTCCTCAAAATTTTACCGCATATAGATACTTTGTTTATACTTGGATTAGTAAAAACATGATGGAAGTGTTGAGTAACCATATCTATGAGTTCATCTTCATTGGTTTCACCACTTGAGTTTTTAAGGGTAGAAATTGAGTTACTACATCATCTTTGATTGACCCAGGCTTGATATAATCTAGAGATGTTATCACCATTCTTCATCCAATTGATATGGGCTTTTTTCCGTAGGTCATCTTCTTATTTTCTCAGGATAACGTCAAACTCCATTTGCATTTCTATGCATATCCTACCAATGATGATATCATATGTATCAGTGAGATTGGTCTGAAGGGTATCAATGTTGTGGATCAAATTGTCCTTATCTAATCTTCTACCCTTTAGGGTGTGGCGATCCCATTTACTAATGCCTTGTATAGCCTCTCACAATGTGATATTGAAGGGGTACTACTTGTTCAAATGCTACTAAGAGTGTCTGTCAATGATTCCTCTTTATGCCATGAATCTGTGGTGATGAAATGTTTTGGCCCTGGGCTGGTAGGATTAGTTTCCAAAAGGATTGGATATTTGTCCAAGTAGATGTGAGAAAGATGTTCCATGATCATATTGGGTGAATGAATAAATCATTAGCAACAATTTTGTCAAATCTCTCTTGGAGACTTCCATGCTTGTATGTATACTTCATGAATGGATATACCAAGTAAGAAAGACCAGATTTTAGTAGAGAATCACTAAATTATAGTGCCTCACTGGCACAAAATTTGTCTCTCCCATATTTGTTTTTAGGAATCAATATATTGTTAAAGTCCCCCATCATAACCCAAGGCATTTGTATGGTGCTACTCATGTCAATTAGGAATTTCTAGAGTATTTGTCATGTTTGTGAGTGAGGTCTTGCATAGAAAAATGTAGCAATCCACATGTTATTGATTTTATTGGAAATGAACTTCTGATGGTTGTTGAGAATATATACTTTACATACTGCCAGGTCCCAACCTATCCAGATACTTCCTAAATAAACTTGGTCTTTGACTCTATGGGATTTCTTGAGGCTAAGTTTCTTGATTGTGGATAGGATAAGAGTGCCACTTATCCTAGGCTCAAGAATGACACATACTTTTGGCTTTCTCATGCTACTAATTTCTTTCAAGGTGTTGCAGGTATCATTGTTCCCTATCCCTCTAACGTTCCAACAGATAATGTCAATCATGAGGTAGGGATGGGATTACTACGGGGATAGGTCCTTATGATCAATTTTCTCACCCACTCGATGCTCGAGAGGGGGTTCAACAGGGAAATCAACTTGAGTGTTAGTTGTTATCTATTTTGATATCCTTCTTGGGCCATGTTTTCTTAATTCAGGTGGCATGAGTGATTGTGTACTGCCTTTTTGCTTCATTTTTGTGCCTAAACCCTTACTTCATCTCCCTAAAGAAGCAATCAGAGGAGTTTTTATCTTGCATAGCCTTTCTACAATATCATCTGTTGTGGAATATGCCTTGAAGTCATGATCTTGAATGTCAAAAATATGCATCTCTACTTCATCGGAGATAACAAATACTTCAATGACTTCATCAATTCTAGGATTGACTCACATTGTGAGAGTTTGATTATTTCTTGTTGATGTTTCCTGTGTCATGGATGTGTTTTGGGGATTGATGTTGAAGGATGAATTGGGCATTTCTTCAAGTAACTTTGTGGAGACATCAGTTTCCAGGAGGTGGTGTAGTTTTATTTGTCATCCAAACCTTATCAGATCTCTTCATGATTTTAGTGGCCTAGTTAGGTGTGATATTTTCCATATTGTGCAAGCCTTCCTCGATATCCTCCAGCAAAGAGATGAAATGATTATTGATATCCTGCCCATCATAACATGTAATGACTTGGGACTCTCTTCTATTGTGGTAGTCTCCTTTACATCTTTGAGTTTTCCAAAAGGACTAGGTTCTTCAGTGGGATTATCTCTGACATCCTACATTATTAGTCTCTTCTTCTGGGGTTTCCTTTCTCGCCATGCAATGTTTAGAGATGTGTCCTTCTTCACCACATTTAGCACAGAGCCAGGGAAGTCCCTCGTATTTAATACCGTTAATAAGTATAGTTGAGGCAAGGGGTTTGGTGGTGTCAATCTCTAGAGTCATCCTAGAAAACCTACTTCTCATCCTGCTAGCTATATGAGAGTCAACTTTAATTAACCTACTAAGGTCCAAGGCAATGTACTCAAACATAGTAGTAACATATAAATGCATAGGCAAGTGGATAATTCAAATCCAAGATACAACCAGTTAAGGGAATTATGTCCTAGAGAAGAAAGTGGAGTACCACTCCCATACAACCATAGTGCAGACAAACAATTTCCATGGCCCTCTAGTGAGAGCTGTGTCAAAGTCCCTAGGGTTAGAAAAATGCAAAACAAAGTGGCCCATGTTGAGTTTGTAAATGTTAAATCTCCTAGAAATATTCCATAGTAATTTTAATATGTCCCGTAGCATCAAGTAGCCTACTTCAGCTTCAATCAGCCAGACAATGATGACATATTTCCATGATTTTGTGAGACAATCTTCCACCTCTAGCAGGATGTTAATGGAAAGTTTGCCATCAAGTTCCCCTAGGGTCACACCTTTAATAGATAACTTGTTTTCAAAGAGCTTGTCTATGAAGAAGTCGGTGTTTTACTGCCTATTTGTTCCTGATACATGTGACACAATGCCATACTAAATGAGATTACTCAAAACCCAAAACATGATTGATAACTAATTAACCATATAACTAGAAAAGAGTGTAAATTAAAAACAATTTAAACATCTCTAATAAGTTGAGAAACATTTACATATCAGTCCAATAACTTGCATATAAGCACATATCATATCAGGTATTTACATGTATGTCTAGTGACTAAGGCCACAACTTGTTTACAAAACATGTGTTCCACATGTACATTCCATATATTGTTGGTAAGGAATGCCCATAGAGACAATCATGTGATGATTGACATGGCATATACCTTAAAGGATTTGATTAATACTTATAAAGGCAAGCTACCAATTCATTATGTTCATTCAATTATGAGATAATGAAGAAACATTATGAATATCTAGAGAATAATATTACTCAATGACATATGTATTCAAGTTTACTACCCTTATGGATGAGGTCATACATATGTTAAGAGTACATATACATATTCTCATTATGTCCCTGATTGGTTGATATTGTGGAAGATTGATAAACAACAATAACACACAAGATCAAAGTGTGAGTTGGTTGATGACTAAATCTCATTAGTCATGATATGGCTATATCAAAACAAGCACATAGATGCATGTTAGGGAATAATGTATCAGACAAACCCACCTTGAAAGTGACACATGGTTGTGGTGGTCATAGTCATCTCTCATTATGAAGGTGGTGATTGTGATTCTTAGATATGAAATTACTACACTCATCACATGTCATTGGGTACACTTTGACATCATCAAATGCAATCCTAAAACATGGGTTGTTATAACGATCATGATTGGGTGACTTTGACACATGGGGATAGATTGTGAGTGATAGATATGGTATTTTTCCCTCCTACTGGAGTATGATATCCTGGCCACTTGATAAGTGATATTGAGAAACACATGCACATGCACATGTGAATCAATATATGATATTGAGGCTACATTATCTCAGATAGCCTGCTCTTAGTTCAAGGAACATTGATTGGATTTTGAGAGGATGACCTTCCATGCCTCAAGTTCATCCTGGATATCAGAGACAAAGGAATTATACAATCACTGCAACACCTTACACAGATTGTAGGTTGAATTTGTTCTCCAACTTTCCATTCACTTGGGCATCACTGATGTGAGACTAGGCACCACTCTTTACTTGTGCTATCATAAGCTAGTGATGGACATTCACTGGCCAATGTGACATGGGACCTATAGGGTCACACACATAGGAAGTTATCTAGAAGAGGAGTTTAATCTTGAATGATAATTGGATTGATTACTAAAGTGTTTAAGTATTCAATCCACACAAAAAATTGATTGATTGTCTGACTGGACTGCCAAACAACTATCTCATTGAGTGAGATGGCCATTTGGGAATGCCAGATAGGCATCTCATGTGTTGAGATGGACGTTTGGGTTGTGAAATTGATCATAGTTTGAATTGACTAAGTTCTTCCCTTGAACTGACCAGTTCAGTGTGATTGAGCCGATCGACTCATCTTTACTCGCCAGATGGGCATCTGGGTGAGTGATACGAGCATCTCTCCTGGGTGATACAGATCGGTTGGGCCATACAAAGGTTCAAGATGTTTCATGAATAGTTTTTATTGCACAAACTTGGAGTGCAAGCAAATTAATATGTGATAATAATTGGAACCAAAATTGCCAAATTTGTATACAATTGGGAGCAAAGATGGAGCAAAGAAACAAAGAGGCAATTGTCACCATTTCCACCAGTCTGGACATTGAATAGAAATTGCTGACTCTAGTTAGAGTAACTAAAGAAGAAGAAGGATGGAACTGAGGCCTCCACTTCAGGTATATACAATATAAGATAAATTTGATTATTTCTTAAATTTTGGTATATGATACCAGATAATAGATTTGACATACCGATGTGCAAGATCTGAAAAGAAGTAAAATCCCTCATATAAGGACAAAGATGGATAAGGTGGAGAAAGTGTTGCAGAAGCCATAGTCTACATTTAAATTTTTCTTAGCCTAAATGGGCATGTAATAGATTTATTAGAACTGCTATTTCAGTATGGAATTAGAATAGAAACATTTTCTTTATGCATCTAGTATGGACAAGGATGATTATCAATAAATATTTGTTAATGCTTATATTTCAAAAGATATGATCCTATATGGCATTGGCCCAAAAACAACTGGTGATATTTATGCAAAATGATCCAAAGATGAATGTTTATACCAAAGGATTATAATTGATAACTCAAGACTATCATTAGCATTAGTCATCTTGTGTGAGTAGGGGAATTGCATGCCTAGAATACATATTGATGTTGATCTAGATTCCCTTGGTTATTGAACCTAAGGAAACATGTAAGTCTTAATCATACATAATATGCCATGAAGTCCTTCACTAAACATAGTAGGAGGATGAGGCTTTCATTAGACCTAATGCATATGATGCATAAAGATCTTATGAAAGAATGCTATAGATGATTACTTATACCTCAAATCCATTTACTGGTAATATGATGATATGTACATAGTAAAATAAAAAATCTCTTGAAATGTTCAAAGAGATTATAGACGATGTATGACTTTGATGAAAGTATTAAGAAACTTTGATGAGGTAAAATGTTGAAATACTTTACATTAATATTTTGAGTACCTTCATGAATGAACTGTGATAAGGTATCACACATCAAATTCATCTAAACATGATGATGTGTCATAATGAAGGAATTATACCATGATGAGTCATTATATGATTATCAATTAATCTAATCTTCTTATCCTCATAAATATAAAACTATCACTAAATAATGTACCATCTGAATGGTTTATAAGACATCATAGTATGACATGATTTGGGAATATCCCAATACGCCTAAAAGGATTGTCACCTACATTAAGAAAATAGTTTGTTGAAGAAGGTTTATCCTAAACCATGATTGTTGAAGTTTTATTATTAGTCCCAATCCAATAATAAAAGTGTTTTGTTGATAGGATAACTAAGTTCCTAAAGAAGCAATGGGAGTAAAACTAAAACTCGAAATGTTTGAGGTCAACAAAGAGGTACAATGAGAACGAAGAGAATCACAAGCTATTGTGGAATCTCAAGTACATCGTTTAACACAAAATAAAAGTTCTAGTAGAACACATCTGAGATTGGAGGATTGTGAATCTAACAATTCAAATGGGTTGGTCATATTAGATGAGCCAACTAGTCAACTAAAAGCTATTTCTGAGTATTATGGGATTCATGTAAGCTAACAAGGTAGGACCTTTATAGCACCACCTAAGGGGTAATACCTAAAGGGTGAAATAGGGTATTATGGAAAATACCTACATGGATAACATAAAAGGACAAGTTGGTTGGATAAGGTTTCAAACCAGTTCAATATGTTGAACTTGATAGAAATTCCTTTACCAATTGTCATGCTTGTTGTTGTAGTTAAAATAGACTATGAGGTTTGTCATATGAAGATAAAATCAAATTGCTTAAAAGTAATACATCAGAGGATGTGTACATGACTCAACCTAAAAGGTTTTATAACTTTAAGAGTATAAATAAAGTATATAAACTACAAAGTTCAATCTGGGATTGAAACAAGCATATGAGAGATGGGATCTTTTGAATTGACAAGATAGTCAAAGAGTTTGACTTGAGTTAAGATAAAAGATGAAATCTGTGATTACAAATTACTTAGTGGGAGCATATATGAATATTCCACATATGATGAGGAATAACATCTCAATATTGTGAATGGTTAGATCTGGCATAAAGACACCTTCAACAATGAAGGATAGAATGAAACATATTATCAAATAAGGATCAAGACCTATGAGATAGTTTTTAAATGTTTCACATTGGAAGTTTTAGCATGTACAATAACAATGTGTTGAAAGAGTTCAACACGATTGGATTCAATAAGGGATAATCCATATTAGTCTCTTCTGAACCATATGTTCTAATTCTTTTGAAGAATGGAAATGACACAAATAAGATTCCATGGGCCAACCCAACAGTTGATCTATCATGTAATATATTAACATGCTTATACCATAATTTTTTTTTATGTATTGAACATGACAAGATGATATAAACTCCAATATGGGTTATTGGAAAGTCATTGAAGATATCCATTAGTACTTGAGAAGTGACTAAAGATAGACTGTTGGTTAATGAGGATAGCAATATAAGAGAAGAGTTGGTTGTAAAGAGTTACATTGATGCAAGATTCCATACTGACAAAAGAGATCACAAATTAAATTATGTTTGATTTAAAAGGAGAAGTGTTGATTAGTTGGAAAGGTTCCAAACTAATAACCATTAATTCAGTTCTACAATAAAAGCCGAGTATACTTGTGTTATGAACACAAAGTGATACTATATGGATCTAGACGTTCATATGATGAACTTATAGATGTTCCAATCATTGATGACTCAGTAGTGATACTCTGACAAAAATGGAGCTAATTATTAAGCAAGGAATATGATCAACCCTGGGGGCATGCTCCAAAAGTGGAGGCACAATCCCAAAGGTAAATTGGACTTTTAAATTTATAACCCCAAACCTTTAATGACCCCCAAAACTTAATTATAGGGTCGAAGTAGATATACGAGGTCAAACATAGGGACGTGGGTACGTTTAGGACACTTAAGATCTTACTCTTAAGTTAGTTAAGCCAATCTGATAGTTGAGTAAAGTATGGAACTAGAACTACTCGAGCATATTGTCACAAAATAAAACCAAACAAAACAAAGTAAAGGAAACAAAACAAAGTCTGTCAGATTCTACTAATTGAAAAGAATGAGTTCTTGGCTATGTAACCACAAGTTGGACAGTCTATACACCCATTCTTGGGCATAGAAAACCCTCAAACGCCTTAGCAAGAAACCTACATCCAAACATAGCATGTACTGTGGTATCTATTCCTGTGGGGGGGTCATCCCACTCACTTTAGTGCAACATGACTAAAACCCATTAATGATATGAAACCTTTTTTGAGAATGACAAATAGATACCCTAGAATATTCTACTTATCCTCTAGGGTCTAGAATATTCTGAGATGCTAGGAATATGTGTGATCTGGATAGAACCTAATAGTGGGCCCGACTGGGCCAGGCTGGGCTTGACTGTGCACATGTCCATGGTTCTATATAGATCACCTTGAACCATCCTCTTTTCAGATTCCGATGAAAACTACCTTCTCTTATCTATTTCTATAATGAGTCTCTCGATATAGGTAGAAATAGAAGTTCAAGAAATAAATAGATAAACCAAACCAACAATCCTAACCAGAAAGAGAAGATAAAACAAAAAATGTACTAGATCTGGAATAAAACTACTTGCTTAAGGTAAAAGTACATAAACATGCCCAAAATAGGATACATATCCAAGAAGGATCTCAACTAGTAATAGACAAGCATAGTTGGCACCGGACAAAGATGGAAGCATATCATTTATATAGAAACTAAAGAGAATAGTAGAAGAAAGGAGATGAAGAAGAGATTTATCCTATAGAGGAGAGGTTGCTCTCACTCCTTAGCCTCAATATGGGCCATATCTCATCATTGGGTTGTCTTTCTTGGTCTTCTGGACTCCTTGGCCTCCTTTCTTTTTGATTCCATACTAAACAACATCTTGGTGGGTGTATGGAGGTGGAAGATGGCTGGGAATGGTAGGAAATGGGTGAATGGTGGTTGAAAATGATGGTAGATGGAAGCAAACCAAATGGATGGATGTATGATGAGAACATTAGACTTTTTGGACTTTGGAACTCTCCCACGGGACTCTAGGAACCAAAAAGATGCAGAATCCCTCTCCAGGTAGTGAGGGGTGGGTATTTATAGGTGAAGGCAGAGTGTATGTAATAAGTGGTCGTGACATCTCTCCCGATCGCTACACTTGGTCTCGACCCGATCGTGTCAAGTGTAGAGGTCAAGACAGATCTCATGGGTGAAATAGGTGTAGCAAATGTAGAGATTGTAGTGGTCGAGACAAGTGTCGTAGTCAAGATGGTTTCTGACCCTTGTCCATGGCTCGACCGTGCTAGGATGGGCTCGGTCGTGCCAAGTGTTGCGGTTGAAATGGATCTTCAGTTTGTAGCGTCCGCGATAGTCATAGCAGACACGACCCTTATAGCAGTCGAGACCTTTGTAGTGGTAGAAACCCTCATAGAAGTCATGACTAGTGTAGCAGTCACTACACCTCGACCTCAGCCCAATCGGGCTGGTGTCAACATGACTGTACTGAGTGTAGTGGTTAAGACAGTGTAGTGGTTGCGACCCTTGCTCCTTAGGGACAAACCCACCCGGGGGGGTATTACTAGTGGTCTATGGGACGGAGTTGATGAACCTTTTGATTAATGAGAATGCCTACTGATAAAGGATTGTCAATTGAAAATAGGGTCCATGATATCAAAAGTTTCTTGGGCCCTCTAGTTGGGACCACCATCTCCTAAGCTGGTGCACAGAACATGACGCTTGTGGGGCAAAATCTGGGGAATTGATGTCTTATTGATTTTGGTACCCTGATAGTCCCCAAAATTGGCCATTTGAGCAACTCTATGTTTAAAATGATTTAAATTACTAAAAGATAATGATCTGGGGTTATTTTGGACATATTAAGGCTATAATGACAAAAAACCATAGATAAATACTTAGCATAAATGCCTAAATTTGGATGTCAACATAGTATCAGATACCATATTACAACAGTTCCGTCTCATATGAGAAATCGTACATCAAAGAGAACAGGAACATGCAATATCCCGACTATAAGAAAAATATTGCTAACCCACTAAATCAGCACTAGCACAATAGAAGCATGTTGGACATGTTTAGGTCGCTAAGGATGAGATCCGTTGGTGATTGGCTCTAAG
Organism: Alisma plantago-aquatica; assembly: GCA_963693085.1. Taxonomy (NCBI): domain Eukaryota; kingdom Viridiplantae; phylum Streptophyta; class Magnoliopsida; order Alismatales; family Alismataceae; genus Alisma; species Alisma plantago-aquatica. The sequence continues at coordinate 559,010,858 of OY856415.1, read as the reverse complement.
TGGAAGTGGGAGTCTGTTGGTAAGGTATGCCCATAGAGCCAATCATGTGATGATTGACATGGCAGATACCTTAAAAGATTTGATTAATACTTATAAAGGCAAGCTTCCAATTCATTATCTTTCATTCATATATGACATAATGAAGAAACACTATGAATGTCTAGAGAATAATATTACTCAATGACGTATGTGTTCAAGTTACTACACTTGTGGATGAGATCATATGAATGTTAAGAGTACATATACATATTCTCATTATGTCCTTGATCGGTTGTTATTGTGGAAGGTTGATAGAAAACAATAAAACACAAGATCAGAGTGCGAGTTGGTTGATGACTAAGTATCATTAGTCATGATATGGATATAACCAAGTACATAGGTACATGTTAGGGTACAATGTATCAGACAGACCTACCTTGAGAGTGACATGTGGTTGTGGTGGTCACAGTAATATCTCATTTTGAAGGTGATGATTGTGATTCTTAGTCCTGAAATCGCTGCACTCATTACATGTCGTTGGGTACACTTTGACATCATCAAACATAGTCCGAAAACATGGGTTATTATAACGTTGATGATTATGTGACTTTGAAACATGGGGATAGACTATGAGTGATAGATATGAGATTTGCCCCTCCTACTGGAGTATGACATCCTGGGTACTTGATAAGCGAGACTGAGAAATGCATGCGCAAGCACATGTGAATCAATATATGATATTGAGGTCACATTATCTTAGATAGTCTTCCCTTAGTTCAAGGAACATGGATTTAACATTGAGAGCATGAACTTCCATGCCTTGAGTTATCCTGGATATGAGAGACAAAGGAATTACACAATCACTCCAACACCTTACACAAATTGTAGGTTGAAGTTTTTCTCCAACTTTCAATTTACTTGGGTAGGACTAATGTGCGACTAGACACCACTCTTTGCTTGTGATGTCATAAGATAGTTATGGACATTCACTGCCAATGTGACATGGGACCTATAGGGTAACACACATAGGAACTCATCTAGAAGAAGAGTTTGTTCTTGAATGACAATTGGATTGATTACTAAAGTGTTTAGGTATTCAATTCATGCAACTAATCAATTCATTGGCTGACTGGATTGCCAAAAGACAATCTCACTGAGTGAGATATCCGTTTGGGCATGCTAGATAGGTGTCTCATGTGTTGAGACAACTGTTTGGGTTGTCAGGCTGATCAGAGCTTGAATTGTCTAAGTTCTGCCCTCGAACTGACCAGTTCAATGTGATTGAGTCGATCGACTCATCTTGACTCGCCGGACGGGCATCTGGGTGAGAGAGATGGGCGTCCCACCTGGGTGACATGGCTCAGTTGGGCTGAAAGAAGGTTCAAGATGTTTCCAAAATAGTTTAATTTGCATAAATTTGGAGTGCAAGTAAATTAATATGTAATAATAATTGGAATTGACATTACGAAATTCATATACAATTGGGAAACTGTCAAATGGCCATTTGGCAATGCGAGACAACTGTCTAGGTGTGCCATACGACCATTTGGCATCTCACAGGTTGTGAAAGTTCAAGTTCTTCCTATCCTTTCCACTCCCACACAATCCTGTACATACTGGGCACCCTAACCCTAACCTCGCCTATAAAAGGAGGGGTACTGGGGGCTTCCTTAGACACAACACAGAAATTTGAGGATCAATTCCTCTAAAAATTATTGTCCTCTCTAGTTGTGGTAACCAAGAGAGCCTAAACAATTCCTATCGGAAGGGAGGGATAGCCAACATGAGAGAACAATTGAGAAGTTGTCGTTATGGTAAAGCAGGTTGATGACTAGCACACCAACGGGAGGGACAACTCATTCCTATCCGTTCTTAGTGAATGCAAGGAGTTCTAGTTGGTCCATGTGGACTACTCTATAGGTACGAGTCCTTTGGATGTATCTTGGAGAGCAAAGTCAACCTACAGTCCTTGGTGAGACCACTAGAGTTGCTATAGAGGTTGTGCAACCAACTATTCATGGTGAAGACCAGGAACTGCACAACCACCGTCCAAGACAAACTTGTCAACAATTTCAAAGAAGTGAGTTTTGTTGCTGGACTTTCTCCAAGACAAGGTATAACTCGCTAAAACCATCCTTCCTATTTCATAGTTGTAAGGACCCTGACCTTCGTTTAGGGTTTACCCTGTTTGCTTTGATTAACCCTGGTTCTTTGGTGCTTGCTAATCACCTTTAGTGGTGATTAGGGTTTGGTTGTGCTTTGTTGAGAGTTGGAGGTGCTACTTGCAAATAACCCAAGTCTAGGGTTTGTGGGAAAGTTTGCCACCTTGTGAAGTGTTCCTCTCTCACTTTTCTTCCTCTAATGTTGAGAGGAAGGCTTGGGCTCGTTGCTTGAGTTCTTTTGGGCCTGGTTGAGCTTGTTTGGGCCTTGAGGTGCCTTGTTTTGGCTTGGTTGAGCTTTGTGTCGCCCAAGGGATGGTTGTGTCACCCAATATGGAGAGTGTATCAGCCTAGGAGTGTTTGTGTCGGCCAACATGGATGTGTGTCGCCCATGGTGCCTTGTTGTGTCGCCCATGGTACAAGTGGTTGTGTCGCCCATGATGCTTGACCTAGCCTTGAACTTGTTTAGTGGACACTTGGAGCATATCTTGGACATGTGTATGGAGCTTCCTAGAGTGGTGGCTCGTGCACTAGGACAAGTGTCCCTAGGAAAGTGACACCTTGCTTGGACCAACCTTGTTTTCTCCTCCCTTTCCTTCTATATAGGTGGTTCCTTTCCTTTACTAGGAGTTCCATTGATCCTTTAGTTTCCTTCTCCACCTTGAGTGCACGACACTCCCTTCTTCCTTGCTTGTGTCGGCCGATACACCCCCCCCTTGAAGGAGCAAGTGGTGGTCGACATCCCTTGGAGTTCTTCTTCTTTGGAGCTTGGAGCTTAAGGCGGGTTGCATAACTTCTAACCCTAGCTACACTATCTCCTTTTTCGTTGTTCTTGCTTATATGTTGTTGTTAGTTTTACATCTTGCTTTAGTATCCTTGTTGGCCGATCACCTATGTGGTTTAGTGTTTCTTGGTGAGAAATACTCCTTTCTCTTTTTGGTTTATAGGAGTGAGTTTAAGTTTTTAGTATCATGAGCAACACCCCTCTTTCTTAGTCGATTGAGGTGAGCTTGTGTTCTAGTTGCTTGAGCAATACTCTCCTCTCACCATGGACTAGAAGGGTGAGCTCGGTTGCAGTGGACCTTGTTTAGGGTTGGTGTTCTGTTGCCCGATGGGTGATAGGTGGTGTGTAAGACCCCTCTTTCTTAGTTGATCGAGGTGAGCCATCTCCTTGATCCTCTAGGGTTTTGAGTACCTTGTGCTTGAGGAAGAAGATGACCTTGTTGGACGATATCTCTTGACTTAGTGTGTTGGGCGATAGGCCAAGTGAGGTGTGTGTTGGCCGACAGGCCTGTGTTGGGCGATAGGTTGTGGTGTCGGGCGACACCCCTTTGCTCTTGTGACGGGCGTCACAACTCTTCCTTGCCTATGTATCAGCCGTTATGTGTTGATCCTTAGGTGAGGGCAGGTTGCCCGATACACCTCTTTTAGTGAGGGTTTTGGTATCTTTTGTGAGGGATTCTTGTATCAAGAAAACAACCTAGTGGTATATGTCTTTTCTTAATGATGGTGACTCCTTATATAGATGATGATGCACATTATCATAAGCTTGATCATTTATCTTAGCCTGGTGATTAATTGTTAATGCTAAGAGTGGTAATGGTAGTGGTAATGATAACGCTTGTTCTGTATATCTAGCATGACTAGATGCATGAAGTTAACACCTTGATTAATTGAATAATACTGAGATGAGGATAAGTCTAGATATAGTTTCTTAATGATGTATCTTATGCATATGGTCATCAGTTGAGGTATGATTGACAAGTATAGAACTTTTAATGTCACCCTATGTTGATAACATAGTCCTTATGTTAAAACTATGATTATTGTGTACACTGATCATGCAGGTGATGAATAGCCATGACAAGACTATGGGAAATATGTGATGAGTAACATCACTTTGATAATTACTCTTGCTGAAGAAATTCCATATGTAATGTGTTTGTCCCATGATGATGATGTAAGCCTTGAGAGGCAGTGGCAATACATAATGAGGAATTGATATCCCATGGTATGCGATGATCCTTGAGATGGATTCTGATGATTGGCAAGAGGACAAGTGATAACATGTGATGTGGGATCCTTGTGATGGATCAGTATGATGTGAATTGTAGTAAAAGCATAATGTTGAATTTGTGTTGTTTATTTCCTGTTATAGCTTGCATGTTATACAACTGGGTTGAATCTTGCAATCCATATAAAATATACTAATTAATCATGGTGAAACCTATCATGTAGTTTCCCTGGCCATAGATCCATCATCGTCAGGAATTGGTGATGGTGAAACGGGTTCTCCTACGGGTTAACCCAGAGCGCATATTTTTGAATATCCGAGGTTTCTCCTAGCCTAAAGTGAGGAGGTAAGAGTGCAACTTCGGTTGTAGACTCCAGGGTGTGGATTCAGGCCCGTAGCCCAATTGTGATAAAGAGCACGGTGAACAGGCCCATGGCTCAGGATATGTGATATGAGGAGCATGAATGCGTTCATGGCTCAGAGCACGGTGAACAGGCCTGTGGCTCAGATTCACTAGCGCCGAGACCTGTACCGAGGCTGGCTAGGCAGAGGGTAGCCTGACCATGTGGCTAAGGCCACTTCAGCATGAGACTGTGGTCCTGCTTGTGTTGTACTCGTGCACTGACCACGAGGGGTGAGGTCGTGGAGTCCGGCCCTTCCATTGACCTTGTATGGCACCGACTTGGGTTTCGCAACCGAAGGTTGGATTTGAGCGGTACGGCTCACTTCCTCAGGGCATAATAATACGTAATTCAGCCGAATAGTATTACTGCTTGAGACAAACACGAAACATTGGTTGAGGCCTTGTTTGTGTAGTTAACTCTATTATATCTTGCAGTTGTTTTTATGCTCCTCATATGTAGTAGAGCTTATATATATCTTATCTTGTTAATCATGTTTCACAAGTGATATTTGATTACATTTGATAAGTTGCTAGGCATAGACATCTTTATTTCAAAACTGCTCTTTTATACCTTTTAACAGTTAGCTGCTTTATACATATCTGAGGTTTTGTAGTTTCGGCGAGGAGTTATGTTTATCACTGGGACAATGTTCGATTGTATCACTCTGCTGGTTTACACCCCTTTTTAGGTGGTCGAGCTAGACGTGGTGGTGGTCGTGGAGTTGCGGCCGAGCAGCTAGACAAGCAGTAGAAGGCAAGCGATGGATATGCTGCTGTTTTGGATGTTTTGTAGTAGAGTCTAGAGTCATCCCTGTACTCTCAGGTCCTTGGCAGTACTTTGACGTTGTTTCATGATGTACGATCGTTAATGTTTTGTATATCCTACGGTTGGCCAGATGTGGGCCTTTATGTATATGAACATGTGGTGAACTCATGTGATGGATAGACAGCTATTTCTGTAAGCTGTGGACACGTATCAGATCTCGTGTATGTATATATATGACCCGTTTCCTTGCAAGATGAGGACTGGAATGTAATAGTTTCCCAGTTTATCAGCTTTTCGCAATCGGTTTTAATTAACCCGTGTGCTCGATAATCTGTGATTATGGTGATTTCCGCACGTTTTCACGTAACACCTCGCTATCGGTGTGATAGTGGGATGTGTTGCCACAAAGTTGGTATCAGGGCTTTAGGTTCGCTGAGCCTATAGGGATTTAGGACTAGGTTGTGTTTGTTCTTGTGCATTTTACAGATTTTCTCATAATTAACTTCTGCCTCAGCGGAAGAAAAGCCAAGATGTCTGGAAATCATGAAGAACATGCTGATGAGCATAGTGATGCTGCATCAGTTGATGGAGCTTTTGGGCAGGAACATGAAGATCGGGTGCCTGAGGTCCCCCAACCTAACCCAGCCATTCTTGAACATCCTACCTACAAACAACTTATGGGGCAGATGATGGCTACGATGAATCTCATGGTTGAGTGATTACCAGTGCCTCCTCTGTGAGCACATGCTCCCCATGGAGAAGCATCGGGTATTGGGAAGACCTTCGAGCGGCTTCGCCGAGTCGGAGCTTCAGATTATGCTAGAACGGCTGATCCAGCGGATGCAGATCTGTGGATGACAAGTCTTGAGAAGGCTTTCTGGATCCTCGACATCCTTGAAGCAGACAAAGTAAAGAACGCTGTCTACCTTCTGAAAGGTAGTGCTGGTCACTGGTGGACCATCGAGGAAGAGAAGCGGTCTGGTGAGGTGATCTGTTAGGAAGTGTTCTGGCATGAGTTCGTCACCAGATACTTCCTGAAGACATATCTGGACGAGAAGATCAGTCAGTTTGAGAGCCTGCGACAAGGAACGATGAACATCACCGAGTACGAGGCCAAGTTCATGGATCTGTTGAGGTTTTTTCATCACATGGCAACGACAGATGAGGAATGGATCAGACGTTTTGAGAAGGGTCTGAGTTCTGAGATGACAACCCCGATGTCTGCATTGGAGAATCGAGAGAGGTTTGTGACGTTTGTTGAATCTATCCAAAGAATGGAATGATCTGTTAGGGAGAAGAGAGAGTCTATGGCTAAGAAGAGACCTGCTCAGTTCCAGGGTTAGAGGTTTGGTGGCTTCAAGAAGCCAAGGTTTGCAGCACCATCAGTGATGAGAGGTTCTGGTGGACCATCTCAGTGGTCTCCGAGTAGGGGAAGAGGTTATGTTTCTTCACCATCTAATGCACAAAGTACAACTTCCGTGGCAGTGACAGGGCCATCTAGGCCACGGTTTGAGGACAGGTCATGCCATCTGTGTGGTCAGATCAGGCATTGGAGGTTCAACTACCCAAATAGAGATGTTGAAGTGACGCAACAACTAAGGCAAAGTCATCAAGGATCAGATTGACAATAGCCTAGTGGTAGCAGAGGACGAGGATGCGGAAAAGCGTCTCAGGCTGGATCGTCTGCTCAAGGAAGCAGAGGGCGTGGATAGCAAGCAACGACTCGATTCTATGCCATGAGTCAGCCGGAGGCGATAGTCAACCCGGGAGTAGTGACAGGTCAGATGGAGTTATTTCATTCTGATATGTCTTCTTCTTGCTTTATATCTATTCTGGTTGACCCAGGTGCTACACACTCTTTTATCACCTATAGTATGCTTGAGAACTGTCGTTTACCTATTAGTCGTAAGAAGGATAGTTTGTTGTTAGAAATGCCTCTTAATGGTTCCTCATTACTTCGAGAAGAGTGTCCATCTTGTGTATTGTCTTTCTCGAGACACATCATTCAAGTGGATCTCATGCCACTTGATATGCATGGGTTTGATGTTATCCTTGGGATGGATACCTTAGAGAAGTACAAGGTGGTTCTGGACTGTGGATCCAAGCAGGCAAAGTTTGATGATGCTGGAGAGAAGTGGATCTTCCAGGGAGATAGGAAGATTTTTTTGACGTGTCTGGTATCAGCTATGGTGGCAGAGAAGTTGCTACGACAAGGATGTGAGGCGTTCTTAGCTCACATGGTGGATACCGTTGTGGTTACCAAGGCGAAAGGTCCTAGCCTTGAGAAGGTGTCAGTTGTTCGAGAGTTTGCAGATGTGTTTCCTGAAGAGTTTCCTGGTGTTCCTCCACCCTGAGAGATTGACTTCGAGATCAATCTGGTGCTAGGAACACAGCCAGTTGCATAGACACCTTATAGGATGGCTCCAGTAGAGATGACAGAGCTGAAAAAGCAATTGCTAGACAAAGGTTTTATCCGACCGAGTACGTCACCTTGGGGTGCTCTAGTGTTGTTTGTTAAGAAGAAAGATGGTTCGATGCAGTTGTGCATAGACTACCAGCAGTTGAACAAGGTCACGATCAAGAACAAGTACCCGTTGCCGATGATAGATGATCTGTTCGATCCGTTACGTGGTGCTACAGTGTTTTCAAAGATCGATCTATGATCCAGATATCATCAGATGAGGATAAAGGCGAATGACATACCAAAGTCAACTTTTCAGACGAGGTATGGTCATTTCGAGTTCGTGGTTATGCCGTTTGGGTTAACCAATGCACCTGCTGCTTTCATGGACCTGATGAACAGAGTGTTCCGTCCGTTCTTAGATCAGTTTGTTGTAGTCTTCATAGATGAAATTTTGATCTATAGTTGAAATAGGCAAGAGCATGAGCAACATCTTCGTCGAGCGTTGACTCTTATTCGACAACATCAATTGTATGCCAAGTTCAGTAAGTGTGAGTTCTGGTTGGATGAAGTGACTTTCTTGGGTCATGTGATATCTGCAGAAGGAGTCAAAGTAGATCCAAAGAAGGTGGAATCCGTTGCAGAATGGGAGCAGCCAAAGACGCCGACAAAAGTTCACAGTTTTCTGGGTTTAGTAGGATACTACCAGAGGTTTATCAAGGACTTCAGTGCGATTGCTTTTCCAATGACAAAGTTGACGAGAAAGGATGTGCCTTTTGTCTGGGACGATCGATGCCAGCAAGATTTCCAGAGTTTGAAGGAGAAGCTGACTAGTGCTCCAGTGTTAATCCTGCCAGAGCCTGGGAAGGGCTATGTGGTTTTCTGTGATGCTTACAAGAAAGGCTTAGGTTGTGTGCTGATGCAGGAGGATCATGTGGTTTCTTTTGCTTCACAACAGCTTAAGAAACATGAGGAGAACTATCCAACTCATGACTTGGAGCTGGCGGCAGTGGTTCATGCGTTAAAGATTTGGAGACACTATCTTTATGGGGAAGTGTGTCAGATCTTTACAGACCATAAGAACCTGAAGTACATCTTTACGCAGCAAGAGTTGAACATGCGACAGCGGCGATGGATGGAGTTGATCAACAACTATGACTGCACTATTGAGTATCATCCTGGTAAGGCGAATGTGGTAGTTGATGCGCTTAGCAGAAAGTCTTCTTCTTTTTCTTCCAAGAAGGCACAATTGAGTTCCCTGGTATGCCATAGGCGGGATATGTTTGTCTCTTTGCAGCAGATGAATGTGCAGATGGAAGTTTCCTCATTAGCTAGACTCTTAGCGCAAATACAAGTCAAACCTACATTGAGACAGTAGATTAAAGATGCACAACAGACAGATGATGCGGTACAGTTGATCAGATCAGAGTTCGGCAGCAAAAAGCGTGATTGGTTTCATGAGTCTGAGGATGGGCTAGTCTGCTATCATAATAGGATGGTGGTTCCTGATGTTGATGGGTTGAGGAAGTTAGTGCTCGAGGAAGCACACACATCAATGTATGCTATGCATTCTGGTGTCACCAAGATGTATCATAGTCTGAAGGACTTGTATTGGTGTCCCAATTTGAGGAAAGATGTAACTGAGTTCGTGGCTAGATGTGTGGTTTGTTAGCAAGTGAAGGCTGAGCATCAGAAGCTGGCATGTACGTTGAAACCCTTACCAATACCGCAGTGGAAATGGGATCATATAACCATGGATTTTGTAGTTGGTCTACCTAGGAAAACTAGAAATTATGATTCCATTTGGGTGATAGTGGATAGATTGACGAAGTTTGCCCATTTCCTACCTGTCAAGACAACGTATACAACATAAAAGCTCGCTCGAGTATATGTGGATGAGATAGTACGTTTACACGGTGTGCCAGTGACGATAGTCTCTGACAGAGGTCCTCAGTTCACGAGTCATTTTTGGGAACAGTTGCACAGAGCGTTGGGAACGCAGTTGAGGTTCAGTACCGCTTTCCACCCACAGACAGATGGACAGTCTGAGAGGACTATTTAGATTTTGGAGGATCTCTTTCGAGCTTGTGTTTTGCAGTTCCTAGGCAGTTGGGATATGCATCTTAGTTTGATAGAGTTTGCCTACAACAACAGTTATCAACGGAGCATTGATATGGCTCCTTATGAGGCTTTGTATGGGAGGAAGTGCAGATCTCCTTTGTGTTGGTACGAGTCTGGTGAGTATCAGCTTTTGGGTCCTAAGTTAGTACAACAGACAACAGAAAAGATCCAGGTGATACAACAATAGTTGAAAGTGGCCCAGGACAGGTAGAAGTCTTATGCAGACAATCACCGACAACCCTTGGAGTTCCAAGTAGGAGACAAAGTATATCTTAAAGTCTCGCCATGGAAAGGTGTGCTAAGGTTTGGATGTAAGGGTAAGTTGGCACCCAGGTATATGGGGCCTTACCTAGTCACAACACGAGTTGAAAAGGTAGCTTATGAGATAGAGTTACCTCTAGAGTTGCACATGTTACATCCAGTGTTCCATGTCAGTATGTTGAAGAAAAGCCATCTAGATTCAGGAACAGTGATACAGCCAGTTGAGGTTGAGCTTGATGAAGATGTGACCTATGAGGAAGATCCTGTGGCGATCCTTGACAGAAGAGTTAAGAAGCTGAAGAGGAAGGATCTGGTTCTTGTGAAGGTTCTTTGGCATCATCGTGGCATTGAGGAAGCCACGTGGGAGCTTCAAGAAGAGATGAGGAGGAAGTATCCCTCGCTTTTCTCTTCGGATTTTGGGGACGAAATCCCTTAAAGGGGGTTAGCTTGTAAGGACCCTAACCTTCATTTAGGGTTTACCCTATTTGCTTTGCTTAACCCTGGTGCTTTGGTGCTTGCTAATCACCTTTAGTGGTGATTAGGGTTTGGTTGTGCTTTGTTGAGAGTTGGAGGTGCTACTTGCAAATAACCCAAGTCTAGGGTTTGTGGGCAAGTTTGCCACCTTGTGAAGTGTTCCTCTCTCTCTTTGCTTCCTCTAATGTTGAGAGGAAGGCTTGGGCTCGTTGCTTGAGTTCTTTTGGGCCTGGTTGAGCTTGTTTGGGCCTTGAGGTGCCTTGTTTTGGCTTGGTTGAGCTTTGTGTTGCCCAAGGGATGGTTGTGTCTCCCAATATGGAGAGTGTATCGACCTAGGAGTGTTTGTGTCAGACAACATGGATGTGTGTCGCCCATGGTGCCTTGTTGTGTCACCCATGGTACAAGTGGTTGTGTCGCCCATGATGCTTGACCTAGCCTTGACCATGTTTAGTGGACACTTGGAGAATATCTTGGACATGTGTATGGAGCTTGCTAGAGTGGTGGCTCGTGCACTAGGACAAGTGTCCCTAGGCAAGTGACACCTTGCTTGGACCAACCTTGTTTTCTCTTCCCTTTCCTTCTATATAGGTGGTTCCTTTCCTTTACTAGGAGTTCCTTTGATCCTTTAGTTTCCTTCTGCACCTTGAGTGCACGACACTCCCTTCTTCCTTGATTGTGTCGGCCGATGCACCCCCCCCCCCCCTGAAGGAGCAAGTGGTGGTCGACATCCCTTGGAGTTCTTCTTCTTTGGAGCTTGGAGCTTAAGGAGGGTTGCATAACTTCTAACCCTAGCTACACTATCTCCTTTTTCTTTGTTCTTGCTTATATATTGTTGTTAGTTTTACATCTTGCTTTAGTATCCTTGTTGGCCGATCACCTATGTGGTTTAGTGTTTCTTGGTGAGCAATACTCCTTTCTCTCTTTGGTTTAGAGGAGTGAGTTTAAGCTTCTAGTATCATGAGCAACACCCCTCTTTATTAGTCGATTGAGGTGAACTTGTGTTCTAGTTGCTTGAGCAATACTCTCCTCTCACCATGGACTAGAAGGGTGAGCTCGGTTGTAGTGGACCTTGTTTAGGGTTGGTGTTGTGTTGCCCGATGGGTGATAGGTGGTGTGCAAGACCCCTCTTTCTTAGTTGATTGAGGTGAGCCATCTCCTTGATCCTCTAGGGTTTTGAGTACCTTGTGCTTGAGGAAGAAGATGACCTTGTTGGACGATATCTCTTGACTTAGTGTGTTGGGCGATAGGCCAAGTGAGGTGTGCGTTGGCCGACAGGCCTGTGTTGGGCGATAGGTTGTGGTGTCAGGCGACACCCCTTTGCTCTTGTGACGGGCGTCACAACTCTTCCTTGCCTATGTATCGACCGTTATGTGTTGATCCTTGGGTGAGGGCAGGTTGCCCGATACACCTCTTTTAGTGAGGGTTTTGGAATCTTTTGTGAGGGATTCTTGTATCATGAAAACAGCCTAGTGGTATATGTCTTTGCTTAACGATGGTGACTCCTTATATAGATGATGATGCACGTTATCATAAGCTTGATCATTTATCTTAGCCTGGTGATTAATTGTTAATGCTAAGAGTGGTAATGGTAGTGGTAATGATAACACTTGTTCTGTATATCTAGCATGACTACATGCAAGAAGTTAACACCTTGATTAATTGAATAATACTAAGATGAGGATAAGTCTAGATATAGTTGCTTAATGATGTATCTTATGCATATGGTCATCAGTTGAGGTATGATTGACAAGTATAGAACTTTTAATGTCACCCTATGTTGATAACATAGTCCTTATGTTAAAACTATGATTATTGTGTACACTGTCCATGCAGGTGATGACTAGCCATGACAAGACTATGGGAAATATGTGATGAGTAACATCACTTTGATAATTACTCTTTGATGAATGCATATTCATCTCTTATTTTTACTTCATTTAGAATAAGTAATTAGGACTTTTTTTGTTAATTTTAGCTAATTCAAAAATAAATAGCACTTTCATCTTATTGATATATTTTTCCTGAATTCTTATGATATTTTCCTAATTTTTAGGAATTATCTAAGTAATTAAATTGAGAAAAGAAGAGATGAAGATAGGAGGCAATTCAGTTTCCCGCAATGCTGACTTAAATGCATACCTTGCACCAAAGTTTGCATAACTCTCACATCCTAAGGCGGAATTTAATGTTCAAATATGATTTGGAAAGGGAATTCAAAGGCCTACAGGAAAATTATATTTTCGGGTGCACTTTAAATTCTTTGGATAATAGAAATTCGCTCGAAATTGCTGCTGCGAAAATCTACATTAAAGAAAGACAATCAAGAGTTTGTTGACTAGATCTGAAAATTCAAAAGGATGGCTCCCTCTCTTTTTTCCCCCTATTTTTTTTAGATAGCCTACCCCTCCTTCTCCTATAAAAGGAAGGGCACTTCCTCCTCCCAAGGGGATCTGGGATTTTCTTGTATCTTGGGATTCTGCAGCAATTAGGCTTGTAATCATTTTCATTTTATGCAATAAAGTAGTTTTAAATTCAAGCAACGTTCTTCCATTCTCGTTCTTGTCTCTCCTTCCCACTTTAGTCTTGATCTGCTTTCATCCGTGCTTTATTCTGGAGCAAGGAACAAAGAGTTAAGCCATTTCATCGTCTCTAGCGTAAGGATTAATTTCCTGATTTCTGGGCTAGACTATGGATTCAATTCTTTCTTCCTCCGACTCCCATTTCTCTATGTGTGAGTAGTCTCTTATCGGGGTAAGGGGAATAACCCCTTAGCCATGGTTTTAATGACTTCTTCTTAAACGACTAGATGGTAATCGATTTTAATTGAATAGTCGATCTTTGGATCGCATGTTAATCTGGATGGATGTGACCATGGAAATCCGGATTTAGAATAATAAAATTGATTACATAGACGTTTTGATATGACCGTGGATTCTCGTCTTTTAGGTTGATAAACTAGGAAGCATGAGCACCAGGACCAATGGGCTCTTGTGGAGTTTCTCTTTTGTGAATTTTTAATTCGCAAGCCTTCATCGAATTGTCGTTTAAGATTTAGTTGTTATCACCCAGGCTAAGGTGGTGAAAACCCCTACGAGCCTCGATTTCCATCTCTTGTTTTAAACACCGCATCTTCGTTTCCTTTAATTCTTAGTCTTTCATTCATTTAGTTTGCTTTTTTTAACAATCTTTTTATTTTTCCGTTGTGCATGTTAATTCTTGTTAAGTGCTTTCCTTCTTGCATTAGTGTAATCATTCAAACCCCCAACTGAAATTTACTTTCTGCTTTAAAAAGAAAAATACCAAAAACAATTAATAAAAGTTCTTCAAATCTTGGGGTTCTAAGAACAATCTCTAATTAGTTGTCCTGTGGGATCGACCCTTCTATACTACCTTTAAAACTGGAAATAAAAAAGGTTTAAACTCTAGGATTAACCATCTTAGTGATTGATATTGCAAAACGACGAGTATCAATTTGGCGCCGTTGCCGGGGATAAGGGATTGTTTTCTCGAACCCCAAAATTTTTGAAAAAAACTTTTTTTCCTTTTTTATGCCTTCCGAGTAACATTCTAGAAGTGCTACTCCTCCTTCTGCCGAGTTTCCATTCCGGCATTCCGTTTTTTCTGTAAATACGCTAGTTTGTAAAAAAACTGTAATTTTAGTTAGTTTTGTAAATTTTAACCCTGAGTCATAATCCCTTAGCTTCTGTTTCTTTTTTGTAATTTACAGTCTTGTACAAAATCTTTAGTTCTTTTTTGAATTGTAAAAAAAAAACCTTTCAAATGGAGTGGGCATTGCAATATCCCCCACAATGTTATTATTGTGGTCATTGCCACCATGCATCTCTTGCCTGTCCAAATTTATCCCATAGCACCCCTCTCTATGAGCCCTTTCATCCTAGTGGGTACAATGTAAATCCTTATTTTTCTGAGAACCAATATGGGGAAACTTGCTATCCATATTCTGAGAGAGGGTACGACCAACAAAACTTTGGGGGAAATGGACCTATTTATGATACCCAATATAATCCTCAATAAGAAGAGAAACTTAGGTCCCTAGAGAAGATGACAGCAAAACTCATAACTAGACAAACCTTGATGGCCACCTTGTTAAAAGCCCAATCCCAAAACCCAGATATTCCAAATATGTTCCCCCATGATTCGGTGACACCTTGTAATATTGTATCTTCCCACCATGATGAGAGTAATGGAAATAACAATCCACCATCTTCTAAAGATTATTATGAGGAGCAACACCACAACCAACATACTGTGTACCATAACCAAGATCCTTATGGGGGGAATGGTGAGGATGGTAATTTTTTTGGGATGTATGAATCTAATAATGAAAATCAACTAAAAGAGAGACTTGGGGCTTTAGAAAAAATTGTAGTAGAAGGACAGAAAAACCTAGAAACCAACCAAGCCCTTTTAGCAACATTACTAGAGGCCCAAGCACAAAAATCTATGGATGACTTAGAGCAACCCAAGTTGGTTCATCATGATGATGACGATGATGATGATCCTTATTTTGTGTCATATATATCAGATCCTGAAGAAATAGCACAAACCATGGAGCCATATTTTATGTGTGATGAGGACGTTGGTATCCCTATCTTTCCTTTAGAGACTCTTTTACTTGATTATGAAATGTCAAAGAAGGTGAGTCATTATGAAGATCCAACAACTCCTCCCATCCTTAACATAAATCTGAATGATACCATAGACCAATACCCTTCTTTTGAGTCTATTTTGGATAATGAGAATCTAACCCCCTTTATGATTCTTCCCGAGCCATCACAACCAATTTCCATCTGACACATGGCTGATCTAGAAGGGGAGATACCACCATTGGAAGAAGCCCACACACCCCCTTCTATTGTTTGCAAGGAAGACATCATCATCCCTCCTACAAAAAAATTAGAGACATATGTTACATCAATAATGAAACTTACCAAACCCAATGTTGATGGCATTAATTTTAAGGAGAAACAAAACACTTTTGTAAGATTTTAAATTTTTTGTATTAGCATCAATTCTACCATATGCAGGTCATCATGATGGTGGAAAACTTGAATCAGATCCTCCACCCGACTCAGTTCATCATGCTCTACTGGCATTACTAGTCAGGTACTCGCCAACCTCCCCTATCCACATCCATCTCCAACACTTCCCTTGCTATCGAAGGAAGATCTATGGATATTATTGGAGGGAATGTGAGGTGAAAGAAAATATGAGCACCCCATTGACCTTCTACAATTACTCTATCATAGGGTACATTATGAAGCTCCTCATATAAAGGTCCCAGCCCTCATACACATCCCCTTCAGCTGGACATTTTTTGAGCTACCTGGGCCACCTAGAAATCCTCGCTATTCTTTTCCCCCATCTCTGATTTTGATTTTTGCTCGGGACGAGCAAAGTCTTAAGTTCGGGGTGGGGATGGGTGGTACGTTTCCACCCCTTTTTCTTCCCCTTTTAGTATCTTTTCTTTTACATTTTGCATGTAGTTTTTTCTTTCTTTCTTTTCATAGTACAATTGGCCCATATCTAGTCGGCCTTGATATGATCATTTGTCAAAATACTCTCCTTAATGATGTAACTTCCTTGCAACTAAAATTTTGAAACTTTCATGACTAGAAATCCTCTTGTCACTTAGGACCTCAAATAATAATCACTCCTTGGAAAAGATGGCAAGCCATAGAGGACTGATAGGATTCAAGAGTGATGCTTTCTTATCATGTACAACTTGTATAAATTTTCTTGATTTTTCGCATGATTCGGTAATAGTTGAACCAATGCATGGTACTCCTAAAAAAAAAGATGAAAAAAAAAGTTGCACAGGAACAACCTCTTCTACTCTTCTTCTACCACTTCCAAATCTTTCCATTCGTCAAAAAGAAAAAAAAGCAAATAATGCCAAAAAGGCTAAGTTTGGGGTGGCACCCCTTCCCCCTCTTTCGCTTCTTCCATACCCACGCAATTGGGTGTATCACCAAAAGTCAAAGAAAAAAAAAATGCGGTCAATGTAACTGCATGTCCACTAAATAAAAAGGTCTCGAGTCGAATAGAGGAGAGACTGTCCTTCTTCCATACCCCCTTCACTCCAATTTTCTGCCCAGGGGAAAACTACAAAAACCCCAACTATCCAAATCAGCCCTGTTCTTGTGTAAAACTTAAAAAAAAAATGGAGTACCAAATGCAAAGGTGAAATGAAAATCTGTTTTATTGCAGGTCTTGAATAAATGCAAGTTTGTAAAGTAGGAAATATAAAAGTCACTTTTTGTGAATTCAGAAAGTCAGGGTCGTTTGGCCATATTTTGGTGGAAGGAATCCAGTGATTGTTAGGAGAGTGAGGATGATAGGTTGAAAGTATGTCTTGAAAGTATTTCTTGATTTTAATGTTGCTCAGGACAAGCAAAGTTTAAGTTTGGGGTATTTTGATGAATGCATATTCATCTCTTATTTTTACTTCATTTAGAATAAGTAATTAGGACTTTTTTGTTAATTTTAGCTAATTCAAAAATAAATAGCACTTTCATCTTCTTGATATATTTTTCCTGAATTCTTATGATATTTTTCCTAATTTTCAGGAATTATCTAAGTAATTAAATTGAGAAAAGAAGAGATGAAGATAGGAGGCAATTCAGTTTCCCGCAATGCTGACTTAAATGCATACCTTGCACCAAAATTAGCATAACTCTCACATCCTAAGGCGGAATTTAATGTTCAAATATGATTTGGAAAGGGAATTCAAAGGCCTATAGGAAAATCATATTTTCGGGCGCACTTTAAATTCTTTGGACAACAGAAATTCGCTCGAAATTGCTGCTGCGAAAATCTGCATTAAAGAAAGACAATCAAGAGTTTGTTGACTAGATCTGAAAATTCAAAAGGATGGCTCCCTCTCTTTTTTCCCCTCTTTTTTTTAGATAGCCCACCCCTCCTTCTCCTATAAAAGGAAGGGCACTTCCTCCTCCCAAGGGGATTTGGGATTTTCTTGTATCTTGGGATTCTGCAACAATTAGGCTTGTAATCATTTTCATTTTATGCAATAAAGTAGTTTTAAATTCAAGCAACGTTCTTCCATTCTCGTTCTTGTCTCTCCTTCCCACTTTAGTCTTGATCTGCTTTCATCCATGCTTTATTCTGGAGCAAGGAACAAAGAGTTAAGCCATTTCATCATCTCTAGCATAAGGATTAATTTCCTGATTTCTGGGCTAGACTATGGCTTCAATTCTTTCTTCCTCCGACTCCCATTTCTCTATGTGTGAGTAGTCTCTTATCGGGGCAAGGGGAATAACCCCTTAGCCATAGTTTTAACGACTTCTTCTTAAACGACTAGATGGTAATCGATTTTAATTGAATAGTCGATCTTTGGATCGCATGTTAATCCGGATGGATGTGACTATGGAAATCCGGATTTAGAACAATAAAATCGATTACATAGACGTTTTGATATGACCGTGGATTCTCTTCTTTTAGGTTGATAAACTAGGAAGCATGAGCACCAGGACCAATGGGCTCTTGTGGAGTTTCTCTTTTGTGAGTTTTTAATTCGCAAGCCTTCATCGAATTGTCGTTTAAGATTTAGTTGTTATCACCCAGGCTAAGGTGGTGAAAACCCCTACGAGCCTCGATTTCCATCTCTTATTTTAAACACCGCATCTTCATTTCCTTTAATTCTTAGTATTTCATTCATTTAGTTTGCTTGTGTTAACAATCTTTTTATTTTTCCCTTGTGCATGTTAATTCTTGTTAAGTGCTTTCCTTCTTGCATTAGTGTAATCATTCAAACCCCCAACTGGAATTTACTTTCTTCTTTAAAAAGAAAAATACCAAAAACAATTAATAAAAGTTCTTCAAATCTTGGGGTTCTAAGAACAATCTCTAATTAGTTGTCCTGTGGGATCGACCCTTCTATACCACCCTTAAAACCGGAAGTAAAAAAGGTTTAAACTCTAGGATTAACCATCTTAGTGATTGATATTGCAAAACGACGAGTATCACTCTTGCTGAAGAAATTGCATATGTAATGTGTTTGTCCCATGATGATGATGTAAGCCTTGAGAGGCAGTGGCAATACATAATGAGGAATTGAGATCCCATGGTATGTGATGATCCTTTAGATGGATTCTGATGATTGGCAAGAGGCCAAGTGATAACATGTGATGTGGGATCCTTATGACGGATCAATATGATGTGAATTGTAGTAAAAGCATAATGTTGAATTTGTGTTGTTTATTTCCTGTTATAGCTTGCATGTTATACAACTTGGTTGAATCTTGCAATCTATATAAAAGATACTAATTAATCACAGTGAAACCTATCATGTAGTTTTCCTTGCCATAGATCCATCATCGTCAGGAATTGGTGATGGTGAAACGAGTTCTCCTGTGGGTTAACTCGGAGCACATATTTTTGAATATTCGAGGTTTCTCCTAGCCTAAAGTGAGGAGGTAAGAGTGCAACTTCGATTGTAGACTCCAGGGTGCGGATTCAGGCCCGTAGCCCAATTGTGATAAAGAGCATGGTGAACATGCCCATGGCTGAGGATATGTGATATGAGGAGAATGAATGCGTTCATGGCTCAGAGCACGGTGAACAGGCCCGTGGCTCAGATTCACTAGCGCCGAGACCTGTACCGAGGCGGGCTAGGCAGAGGGTAGCCTGACCCTGTGGCTAAGACCACTTCAGCATGAGACTGCGGTCCTGCTTGTGTTGTACTCGTGCACTGGCCACGAGGGGCGAGGTCATGGATTCCGGCCCTTCGATTGACATTGTATGGCACCGGCTTGGGTTTCGCAACCGAAGGTTGGATTTGAGAGGTACGGCTCACTTCCTCAGGGCATAATAATACGTAATTCAGCCGAATAGTATTACTGCTTGAGACAAACACAAAACATTGGTTGAGGCCTTGTTTGTGTAGTTAACTCTGTTATATCTTGCAGTTGTTTTTATGCTCCTCATATGTAGTAGAGCATATATATATCTTATCTTGTTAATCATGTTTCACAAGTGATAATTGATTACATCTGATACATTGCTAGGCATAGACAACTTTACTTCAAAACTACTCTTTTATACCTTTTAACAGTTAGCTGCTTTATACATATCTGAGGTTTTGTAGTTTCGGTGGGGAGTTATGTTTCTCGCTGGGACAATGTTCGATTGTCTCACTCCGCTGGTTTACACCCCTTTTTAGGTGGTCGAGCTAGACGTGGTGGTGGTCATGGAGTTGTGGCCGAGCAGCTAGATGAGCAGTAGAAGGCAAGTGATGGATATGCTGCTGTTTTGGATGTTTTGTAGTAGAGTCTAGAGTCATCCCTGTACTCTCAGGTCCTTGGCAGTTCTTTGACGTTGTTTCACGATGTACGATCGTTAATGTTTTGTATATCCTATGGTTGGCCGGATGTTGGCCTTTATGTATATGAACAGGTGGTGAACTCATGTGATGGATAGACAACTGTTTCTGTAAGCTGTGGACACGTATCAGATCTCGTGTATGTATATATATGACCTATTTCCTTGCAAGATGAGGATTGGAATGTAATAGTTTCCCAGTTTATCAACTTTCCGCAATCGGTTTTAATTAACCCGTATTCTCGATAATCTGTGGTTATGGTGATTTCTGCACGTTTTTGCGTAACACCTCGCTGTCGGTGTGATAGTGGGATGTGTTGCCACAATAGTAGTTGACGTGGTCTTGTTGTTATGGGAATACATATAGATACAATTTTGTTTCTACTTCTGTACTCTGTGCCCGTATTGTCCAACATATACAACCATTGATACTGCCAAAAACTTGAGTCGATATACATATCATCTACAAAACATCCCATTCCCAGACCTAAGAGTACATGGACAAGTCTAGGACACTAAAAACAACTACTAGCCAACCTTCTACTCCTATTGCTCTCCAAGCTGCTCTTCTTCACCACCACAAACCTGACAATGTCACCGACAACCACCTAAAAAAGATGTTGAGATCCATGAAGTGAGACCCATGTCCCAATGAGAGATATAACTCTCAACAACAGTTATTGATTACAATAGGTTATACTATTAAATAGTTTAAGAAGATTAAGATATTTGAGAAGACTAAACAATTTAAGCAAGTTAAACATATGAGCATAACAATATGCATGATTAACAAGGTATATAAAGTAATGTATAAAACTATCATTTACTAACATTCAATTACTCTGATTCCATTATAAAACAACTAGTAGCATAAGAAATAAGAGAAGGGTCAGCTTCAGATGTGAAGCACATTTAAACCTAATAGATAAACTACATGGTTGTATTATGTCTTTTATTAAGCCCTATGGAGTTTGAGTCATACCACTCAAAGTCCAACTAAATATTGCTTGGCTGCAATCAGTTCCAAATAAGATCTAGGAGAGGCAAAATCCTAAAATCTTCACCGCCCTTGGTCAGTATGAGTCCGCCGCAGCGACATGTAAGGTCAAGCTACAAAATTGCCTAGTCCACACTTGGTACAGGTCACAATACTAGTGAAACAGCCTAGTCCTCTCTTATAAAGGTCATGATACTAGTGAAACATGGTACTCAAAGTGTAGCATCCTAGGCACAACCACAACTTTCCTCAATCAGATCACATATACAAATATCTGAGATACGACCATAGCCATTCTCCTATCAATGTATGGCCACAACCCTCCTGAAAACCTTGGGATCAAGATGTCAAGGATACACAATCACTTGCACCCCACATACTCAATAGTATGCGCTCCGAACTTCCCTTAGGAATACTCATTTCCCCATCCAACAAATCCTGACACTAAATGGTTCTACGACACATGGCACTACATGATTAGGGTTTTACTCGATTAGTCAATGTCAATCGGTGAATTTAGGATGCATCAAACAAGTGGAGATAAAAACCCTAATTCATTTCTAACAAGAATTGACATATAGCAACTTCATAAGATATAAAACACATGAGACATGTTCCTGATCACAATACCGCATGCTGCTATTTCATTACTATTCATGAAACTATACTTTTCACCACATCATCACATGATACCAATCCTTATCACATCATAAAGAGAATCACACCTCCATTAGGTCTCAACCATATCCAAAGGTCATTAAGACCATCACATCATTCCCTGAAAGAACATTAGTCATACCTTGTAATAAGGCTCAACAAACCATCACCATATATGTGACATATAAGTTTAGCATAACATTGCATTAAGAAGCTTATGATATTTGTAACATCCCTGACCTAGGTTATGAATTAACCCTAGATGTTTTTATTAATAAGGTTGAGTAGATTCTTATTATTATCTTGGGAAGAGTAATTAGAGCTCATGAGAAACTTATGTTTCAATTTTGGTCCTGTTTGAACAATGTTGAAGCAATGTTTGCTTATTTTGGACTAAAGTGCAAATTACCCAAGTTGAGGGGTTAAATTGAAAATGTTGCATGATAAGATATTCCTCTGATGTTGAGACATCATAAGAATGAATATGATGTAGTGGTATGGTTTTTACAAGCTTGGGCATCAAGTTTAAGCTTGTAAAGCAATCCTTGTGCATTAAAACCTAGTTTTGGTATAATGTGCAATTTACCAAAAACCTAGAGTTCAATATGCAAATTACCACTTCAATAAGGTCCTTAATGTTTCTTGGCATCAAGTAGAGCAAGGAAAATGAGAGGGGTGCCTCATTTGAATTAAGTTGGAGGAGAGAGAATCTTGATATTAAAATAATCAAGATTTAATCTTAAGTGAAACCCTAATTCAATTTAGGGCAAAAATTAATGTATTAATTAAAGGGCCTTCAACCAAAATGTTATTGGTTTATTTTGAATAAGGATGGACGTTATTTTGCCAAGATAAGGAACGAAAATATCTAAAGGAGGTGAAACTCCACTCACCTTATTATATAGGAAAGTAATTTCCACTAACATATGGGATATTAATATAATAAGCATTAAGGTGCTTAATTTGTTTTTCTTTAAATCATGGATAATTGATAGGAATATGAGGTAATGAAGATAGCCTCGTATCCAAGGAGTTGAGGGGGAAGAGGCGACATCATTTTTGGGATTAAATGCATTTTAATAAGGCATTTTCTCTCTCATCAATTTCCTTATAAAAGTGCCCTTTCCAAGCCAAAACAAAGGCGTTTTCGGATTTCTTTCTTTCCCTTGCTTGCAAAACCGACCAAGGAGCTAGGGAGGAGCAGGAGGACGACTCCCTATCTGTTGGTAAGCCCTTGACCTTCGTTCTCCTTGATTCCATGGTGGAAATCGAAAATAAATCATTGATTTCTTCTTATTTTGATCTCCTCTTCAACCCTAGACAACTTTTACAATCAAAAGCTTAAGGACGAGCCTAAGGGGAGTTTCAAGAGCTTCATCCACCATTGATGGCGTGAGATTTGAGCTTTGGAGCTCAATTGGAGGTGGGTTTTATAACTTGAACCCTTGATTTTATTATTGCAATCAATCCCTTATCAATTGGTGATCAATTCTACATTTCCGAAATTAAGTTTGGTTGATTGATGCAATTTCCATGGAAATCACAGAAGGTTTCGTGGGTTTAGAGATTGATGATGATGACACCATCATAAGCAAGCACCTCACCAAATATCAAAGCCAAACGGTTTCAATTAGTTGCTCACGTGGTTTCACCAAAACCGTTTGAGAGCAAACGGTTTGAAACCGTTTGGAGGAAAACAGTTTCAAAACCGTTTTAGGGAGTTGACCAAGGGTTGACCGTTTGAGATTACTTATCCTAATGATGTTGGTTAATGACCCTCCAAATTTTATGGGTTAACTCCCAAGGAATCGTGAGTTGAAGGCTAATCAATTAGGGAAACCTAATTGGATTAAGTGCTGATTTTCAATCTGATTAACTTGACCTTTTTGGGAAAACGGTTTCAAAACCGTTTGATATGGTTGACCAAGGGTTGAGCGTTTGATATTACTGTTCATAATCATGTTGGTTGATGACTCACCAAATTTTATGGATTAACTCCAAAGGAATCGTGAGTTGAAGGCTAATCAATTAGGTAAACCTAATTGAATTAAGTGCTGATTTTTAATCTGATTTAACTTGACGTTTTGGGAAAACGGTTTCAAAACCGTTTGAGAGCGTTGACCAAGGGTTGACCGTTTAAAATTACTATTCCTAATTATGTTGGTTAATGACTCACCAAAGTTGAGGGGTTAATTCCCAAGGAATCATGAGTTGAAGGCTAATCAATTAGGCAAACCCTAATTGGAATTAGTGCTGAAATTCAATGAGTTGATTTGAGATTTTGGGTTGATTAGCCCAAACGGTTTCAAAACCGTTTGGGGATCACCCAAACGGTCTCAAGACCGTTTGGGGGTCACCCAAGACCGTTTGGAGGTCTAGGGTCAAGTATGGATATGTGTTTGAAGATCCAAAGATGTGGTATGAACCCTAATCGGCTAAGTGCTGATTTTGCAAGTGATTGAGATGATGTTTTGGGTTGATTGGCCCAAACGGTTTCAAAACCGTTTGGGGATCACCCAAATGGTTTCAAGACCGTTTGGGGTCACCCAAGACCGTTTGGAGGTCTGGGGTTAAGTATAGTTGACCAATTGAAGGTCCAAAGGTACCAAATCATATTGCAATTAAGTGCTGATTTGTTGATCAACTCGATAGACCAATCCCCAATGGAATTTCACTAGAATCCAAAGGTTGGATGATACAAACGGTTTCAAGACCGTTTGGAGCTCATACAAACGGTTTAAAAACCATTTTGTGGTCACCCAAGACTGTTTGGAGGTCTAGGGTTGAGTATGGTTAGGTGTTTGAAGGTCTAAAGGTACCAAGTTGATTTGCAATCAAATGCTGATTTGGTGATCTATCCAATGATCCAAACTTTAATTGGTTGACTTGGATTATGATGTGGACATGGGAAAACGGTCTCAAGACCGTTTGGAGGTCATCCAAACAACCTCAAGACCGTTTGGAGTCAGGTCATACCCAATTTGGATGATGGTTCAATGGTTTCAAAGTAACTAGTCTTACATTCATTAGTATTGAAGGATCTTCGATTCCAAATCCTAATTCAATTGATTCAAACCCTAATTGATGATCAATTGAGGGTCAAATCAGTTGAAGGTTGACCTATTAAACTCAATTGAAGTATGAGTATAGGTCTAATTGATGATTGGTTCCATGAATTCAATGATTGAAGGAATCAACATTGGAAACCCTAATTCAATTGGATACCTCATGTTATTGAAGGTCCAATTGATCAAACCTTTTTGGAAACCTAATGTAATTAGGTGAGAGATACCCTTAATGGTACTAATCAATAATGCATAACAAATGCATGGATCCAATACATGATGTAAACCCTAATTGAGGCTTATTCCATCTATAACCCTAATAAGAGGTTGTCTACATGTGAAATCACTGATTAGGATGAATAGTAAACCCTAGTTGAGGGTGTATCCATGTAAAACCATAGTTGAGTGTGTATCCATGTAAAACCATAGTTGAGGGAGTATCAATGTGAAACCCTAACTGAGGGTGTATCCATGTGAAACCCTAATTGAGGGTGATTTTATCAGAAACCCTAATTGGGAATGATTAGTAAACCCTAATTATGGGCAATGTGATATAAAACCCTAATGAAGGGTGATGCTATATGCAATCCCTATTCTAAAAGAAGGGAGATGGTATGTGAAACCCTAATTCCTAATGAAAGAATAGAATTCATACTTGAAAATGATTCATGAGGTGAACTCCTGTGGCACGACCGTTTAAGGTAGCACGACCGTGGTATCTTTCCTTTGCACGACCGTGCAAGGTAGCTCGACCGTGGTGGATTCACTTTGCACGACCATGCAAGGTAGCACGGCTGTGGTGACTTTCTTTGCACGGCCATTCCTGGCTGCACGGCCGTGGTGCTCTATGTTTGATTTAGAGTTGATTTGAATAGAACCTAACATGATAAATGTGATGAACTTGTGCATAAAGTATTAGGATGGGTAGTACCCTAATACAAGCTAAGTATATGAACTGAAATAAGATAAAGGTGTTGAGGGAAGTGATACATCAAGATATGATAGAAATCATATCCAACACCCCAAATGCTGGTATATCTTGTTGTGTTATAAGTCCAATACAATTGGATGAATGACACATGAGATGTATGATGGAAATCCTAATCCTAGTAAAGGAATAAGGGTGATACCCTTGAATTAATGATATATTTGTTTTTGCATGGTGTTGATACATAATTGATGTACTGCTATCATATGTGCTAACCATGCAGGTACCATGAGATGATGGGCATAGCCAGGTATGAGCTATGATGTGTTTTTAATTTGAATTTGTTTATTGAGCCTTGTGTGCCATAATATACCTTGTTGCCTGGTAAGAGGTAGTAAGAGAGTTAATGGGCCTCAAGTATCATACTTACCTTGGTCAGATGACCTAAAGGTATTAGTTACCTAAGGAAGTGGTAACAATGCTCAGGTGATGAGCTAAGGGTTTAAATACCCAGAATCACATGGTTATGGTATTGAAACTGTGAAAGGATGAGAAATTTCCAGTGGTGAATTGAGGGATTAAGATCCCAACACTTTATGAAAAGAGTATGGCTACGGGCCATGACTCCACAATGATAATGCTAGGCTTTAGATATATGATCTAAGCCTGAAGAGAGTTAATGCAGTGGTAATGATTCTGTAGTTTTAAATAGATGTTATACATGTTCTACATATTCATTAAAGGATAAGTGACATGTTGATTCTATCAAGTTATAGTTGCAATGCTTCTGATATAGAATAATGTTCTAATCTGTTAGACATTAAAATATCTACTGTCAAATAAATATGATTCTTCTGTTCATATTTATCTTCTTAAGTTGCA
The DNA here is from genome assembly GCA_963693085.1 of Alisma plantago-aquatica. NCBI lineage: Eukaryota > Viridiplantae > Streptophyta > Magnoliopsida > Alismatales > Alismataceae > Alisma > Alisma plantago-aquatica. Next base: position 558,984,391 of record OY856415.1, on the reverse strand, counting down.
ATAATAATGTTACTGGTGGAGAGTTATATCTCTCGCTGGGGCAATTTTTATAATTGTCTCACCCCCGTGGGAACTACATTTTTAGGTGGTCGCGGATGAGGAGATAGAAACCCTTCAGTAAGGGAAGGACAACAGCAGCAGCAACAATATTAGCAGTGAAGTCTCAGGTGGAGATATTGGCTGTTATGCCTTGTTTAGATGTAGATAGAGTCCTATGTCTCGTCTCTGTACTCTCAGGTCCTCAGAGTAGTAGTTAGTGATTTCGAGATTTTGGCCCAGTGCCTTGAGATTTCCTGTGTTTAGCTTGACAGGACAGTTGATGCTTGTAATTCTCAGAAAGAGATGATGCATGATATGTACCTTTGATCCAGAATGTAAATGTGTTATACTTCGGCTCTTGAAGAAAAAGATTTCCTATGTGTGGATCTCTTTGCAAAAAGTTTTAATTTTTAGTGATTTTCAGTAATCCGCTGCAAATGATTCACTTCCGCATTAGTTAATTATGTTTTTATGAGTTGTATGTCACAATATTCGTATGGAAACAAACTAGGCTTACAACAACATTAAGGAAGTATTCCATAATCATGCTAGTCACACAAGGAAGCTAAGTTCAACTAACCATCATCACCTATATGTATTAGGGTTAGATGTAACAAGATAAGCTGGATTAGTTTCACACATCATCTCATTATGGTGACTATTAGTTTACATCCATTTGAGGGAAGGGTAAGACTACATGGTTATCAACATAGAACCATCAATTCTACATCATCAAAACCAAACCATCAAACCATGGACTTCACTCAAAACCATTGGATGTTGGGTAAACAAAACCATCAAATGAAATGCAAGTAAAACCTTAGACCATATGTCTAGTAAAACCATCAAGTTATGACATAGAAAAATCACTACATATGACTTAGTCAAGCCATAGATTGTTAACATGGGATCCACCATCAATTGTGGTACCCGATGCCACCATGGATTGTGGTACCCAGTGCCACCATCGATTGTGGTACTATGAAAACCATCGACTTTGAAAGCAGCAAAACCATTGGTTGTTGAACCATCAGATCAATGAAGCCATTGGTTTATGAACCATTGACCTAGTGAAAACATTGGTTGATGAATCATCAAATCATGAACTAGAGAGACCATTAGTTGTGGAGTCAGAATGGCCATCAAGTTTGGGACCCAGTGAGACCATCGAGTTGGTCAACAAGTGAAGAAACAAGCTTCAAAAACCAAGTAAAACCATCAGATTTGGAAGGGAAGAAAACATCGACTTCACTACTTGAAGGAGCACTAAAATCATCATTTATTGAGCATATGATCATACAAAATAGAGTTAAGTCAAAACCATCAGTTGGCATAAGAAATTCAACCAAAATAACACCAATTACAATACCATTGAGTTGACTCTCTAGGAGGGAAATCAGCTCAAAAACCCTAAGTCATGACCATCGTTTGGTGAAAAATACCATTGTTTGTCACACGATACAAGGTCTAAAGCTTCCTATACCAAGGAAGGTTCATGCACAAGATTTTAGGGTTCATCCAAGAAGATAACTACTCAAGAATCACCACTTACACTTAAACCCTAGGTAATGGTAGTATCTTTCCACTTAGACATTCATTTTAGAGCAAGATCATGTGCATGCAAGGTATAAGCAAGCAATAAACATGGAGAAAGTTATATAAATCTCCTCTAGGATGATGATGAAGCTACAAACAACAAGATTTCTTGACGAAGAGATAAGAAAACCCTAGCTTGAGCACTCCACTCAACCAAGCTAGATCCTTCTCCAAAGAGGAAGCAAACCCTAGGCCAAGGAAGCAAGAAAGAGGTGTTCTTTAAGATCTAGCACAATCTATACCATGAAACACCGTGGGTATAGCCAAGAAGAAGAAAGGATAAGGTAGGAAAATAAGGAAAATGAAGGAAGGAAGGGAGAGCTTACTTGCTTAGGTCAAGAACAAGCTAAGGACACTCCACTAGCTCAAAGAGAGGGTAGATCCGAATCCTAGATGCATATGCAAGCAGATAATCCACCTTATTATACCTCGAGCACCTTCTTATCCACCAATAAAATGGGGATGAGATCTAACAACAAGGAAGAAGAAAGGGGTCCAAAGGGTTTGTTTGTATGGGGAGAGGGAGGTACATAAAGCTATGGGAGAGAGAAGAGAAGGTTAGGGTGTCTTACTAGGCTTGCCGTGTGTCCATGAACTAAAGCATCACATCCATGGAAATAAGAACCTTCATTGGTTTTGGGAGCTAGGGAATACATTGAATCTTAACACCCTAGGCCAACCATTTACTTACAAAATAGGGGAACCATCAGATCTTGATCCTCTGGTCACAAGGGTAAGAACCCTAGCTCCACAATCAGTTTGTACCTCCACTTGGTGAACAATTGACCCAAGGAGCTTATAGAGATGAAACCATATACCTTCAAACCTATAGGGACCACCATCGTATCCCAACTTACAAATGGGAACCATCGAGTTCCGCCCCCTAAGGTGGCTCATCCATGAAAGCAAACCCTAAATCCAACCTTGGAAAGGTGTCACCATCAAACCAAGGTGAAACTAGGTGCCCCAAGGCACAAATAACTCAAATTTATAAGATAACATGTGAAGAAAAACATGAATGTAAAAAATTGCAAGAAAACCTTAGTTATGACTAAATTGCATAAAAGTCCAAAACAAGCATAAAATTACATAACTTGCTGAAACAAGGTCCAAACTGGACCAAACTTGAAACTTAAGATTGTCACATGATAATAGAGCACATCTTAGGGTTATATTATGGTTTTAAGCATCAAATTATGACAATAAAGCATGTTCATCCATAAAGCTAGGTCATGGGTCTCACAATACCACATTGCTAAAGGGAGGATTTTGATCAACATAAGAACTCTGACTAGGGTTAGGGTTTTTGTAATAGTGTGGGATCGATGCCTCCTTTTACATACCCTCACCCTAGTTGGGGTCGGTTTACTCTTTTCTAGGGCTATAAATGAATATGGGTATACCTACATACCCTCAAACCCATACCCTCTAAACCCATCATGGGAATAACTTTTTATAACCATGTAATCGCTTACCCTTATATCTGCATACCCACCTCTTAAAAGGTAAGGTTATGATTATGTATATACCCATACTCTATATACCCATAAACCTATTTAATTATATCTTTATATAAATAATTTATATTAAAACATAATGGTTCACATTGTAGGACTCACATCTAGAAAGTATAAGTACCTTCCAGTAGTAAACATACATATAAGAATATAATATTTCATATTGTAGCACTCACATCTAATAAATATTAGTACCTTGTAGTAGTATAATAAACAAATCAATGACACACCCTACTAGCCACACAAGTACATTTCTTTATATTGATAAAGCAAAACTCATTCTCTCATTTTACTCGTCTCTCCTTTTTGCTTTGAATGATATTTCTCCATAACCTACCCATGTAAGTGTGGTAGTTTGTTGTATCCCAAAGTTTGTGGTGTATTATTGTAGCAAATTTATCAATAACCATATACCAAATTACCTATCCATATACCTAACAGTTATGCAGATATGGGTATAGCGCGGGTATAGATTTTGGCAAAATGGGTACATAACCTTATCGATACTCAATTAACTAAACTGTTATAGGTATGTATATGAACATACCCACACCAAATCCTACCCATATACAACCCTACTCTTCTTAAGGTTTATTTTCTTTCTCTCCATGCATCCCTACAAATTTTAATAGCAAGCCCTCTACTGGGTCTTCCATCGAGATGCCCTTGTTAGAACCACTTACGATCTTGTTTTTTGTAATGGCCAAACCCTCACGTATGAGATTGCTTCCTTGATTTCCAAGCCCTCGATCATGATCGTCATCATCCTCAAGATTGTGAATTTTTTTGCCACCACCATGTCCCCACTCACCTGACTTTTCTTCATTGTTTGCTTCTAGGAGAATCCTCTATTTGAATTGATGTTGATTCATCTCTAAATTTTTGATAAGTGCAAATTGAATCCTTAACTTGATGTACCATGCTTATCTTTATTTAATTTTCACTTGATTACACTATTTCATTTATTTATTCCATTTTATATATAGAAACCATGAGTTGATGATTTATTTGAACTAAAATTATGTTGCCTCTACATTAAATGCATATTTGATTTTTAATGCTATTATTGTCTATTTATAGCCATACATTTTGAGGTTGGATTCAATTCTACAACTTTCCCATATATAGGTTGTTGGTGCTCTTACCTAGACCTAAGGAATCTCACCTGATATATATACCATTACACTGAGGGTTGAAGGTGGTCTTACCTCATTCCTAGGCATGAAATGTAGAAGTATTTTGTACCTACTTTTATATGATTGTAATATGCTATATAATCTGCATTCACTAAAATTAAATTCATGGTTTGATAGATTTCATTATTGTCTTTAGATTTGATCAAGTTTAGAATTCACTTTTCACCGGGAACCTTGTTTACTTTATTTTGTCAAACTTTATTCATTCATGTTGTCCAAATCATATTTTATGCATGTTCATACCAACTTTTGTTTTTATTTTCATATGTTATTCTCTTATGGGGGTGTTCCTGACTGCTTTGGTGGAGAAGATATTGTCATAATTGATCGTGAGCTACAACCTATACAATAGTAGCCTTTTGCTTGGAGATAGATTGAAGTAGCAAAGTTACCCTATGGGGCCTATTAAAGATAGTTTAGTTTCCTTTGAAATTCCTTTGTACACACCCTACATGGTGAAGAACTAAATTTTGTTTGAGGAATGTAATAGTTAGATATTTTTATATTACATTGCTACACTTTTTGTGTTTTGAACATACTGATTGAATGACATGTATCATGAACCTTTGCAAAATTAATGATGGTGTTGGACAGTAAGCACATTTCCTTTTGTTTGGTTGAGTAAGTGAGTGGGTCCCCAAATAGGTCCCACTCCTTATAAACATGGTAGAAGAGCCAAGATACTCTGTTAATATGACTATTTCAATTCATCTCCTTTAGGTTGTCTACGTCTCCCATAGGTTGATTACACCTTGTACCCTTTCCTTGTGCAAGAACATCATAATGGTTGGAGATAACTCCACTATGGATATTGAATCGGGATTCAAGACACCTCAAGAATTCTAAGCACACAACGTCAAAGATGGATACTACTATTATGAATCTTGCATCTCAAACCCCCCCTATAGTAGAAAGTCAATCCATAGTGGTTCCATCTAACTTAACACAAGCTTCAACTACGTTAAGTTTGAGCATTACCGTTGAGAAGGAACTGATATCTCTTCGCGGACTTCTTTCCTCAATCCTAATGAGGAATGCTACTTCTCTTAAGGATGTTAACATGTTTGAGTAGTGTTCGATCACAACATACTTGAAGATGCATCCTAAATACTTTTGTGGTGAGAATGAAGATCACATGGTGGACATAGTTGATGATTGGGTTCTCGTTGCAGAAAAAACTTTTAAGGCATGGGTTACCCCAAGCATAAAAAGTTCCTTTTGCTACGTACTATGACAACCTTTTTCACACAAAGTGAGATTACTCAAAATCGAACACAGAATTAAAACTAAGCAAGCGGATTACTAAAAAACATGAGAAATTAAAACCAATTTCATAACCATGCATCAAGATGAACTCATCATGTCTAAAGTCATAATCTAGAGCCACTTGTATTTAATTAATATCAAAAGATGTTAGTTACAAAGTTCACTGGATAACTAGCCACAACTTGTTACATGTGACAACCTATTCACATACACAAATCACCTCTATATCATCATCATATATATTTAAAAACTCAAAGTTATGTACAACACCTATAAAACACTCCCAAGGACCTGAGTGTATAGGGATGACACGTAGGACTCTATTACTAGACACTAGCTGTATATCCATGATCCAACAACTACACTCCTTCTGGATATCTATCTCACCAAAACGATCTCTATCCCAACATGAACATCAACCTAAAAGATCGTGGAACCCATCGAGTGAGACCAAAGTCCTAGCGAGAGTTATAACTCTCCGCCAACATCTATTAAAAGCACAAATAACTAAAATAGGAGATTATACTATTAATAAATAGGATGATTTATCTAAATGATATAAGAAGAGCAAGAATATGAAGAACATGCATAACTATTATGAAATAAATAGTATAAGAAACAAGGCAAAGGCTCATCCAATGTTATCTGTATCTGTTCCTAATCAAATACACCACACAACTATATTATACTTTTATTAATTCCTTAAGGATTTGAATCGTACCACCCAAACCCAACCTACCACTACTAAGTCAAAATTGGTGCCATACAAGGTCCATGGAAAAGCCAGGATCCATGACCTCACCAAACCTCATGGTCAGTACACGAGTGAAAGTGACATATTATCATATGAGGGATCGACTTATGCATGGCCATCCATATAACAACCTAGACAACCTCAGTACATTTCATGGCACTAGTGAACTAAGCTACGATCCATAGTCCCACTCCTGCCAAGGTATGTCCCACAACCAATCCTATGAAGCCACATAAGCAACATATCACTGTGCTATGGCCCACATCTGCACTCCTTCCAGGGTATTGCCTACAACCAATCATGTGAATGCATATATTCAACAATATATGACTCCTGACTTCCTCTAGGGGAAAGCCCGTTTCACCATCCAACAAGTGCTGACACTGAGATGGATCTATGGCATAGCACAAAATTACATGATTAGGTTGTACTTAATTAGTTAAGTCAATTAAGTGTCTTTTAGCATCAATCAAGTTACAACATATAAAGTCACAACAAAATCTACAAAAATAAGGGTATAACACATTTCTAGAATATATAAACATATCTAGTGTGAACTTGTCACACTATCACCACATGATGGTTGTATTATTGTTATTCATCACATAATAAAAAAGGCCACATACCATGGGATATCAATCCCTCAACTTATCTTATATCAGGCCACATGTCACTGCCAGGTCATAGGACCCATTCACATTATTCTTGTATCACAAGTGCCTCAACATGCCTCACAAGGGCATATTCAACATGTGTCATATCATAATCACCATAGCATACACTAGCTATGATTACCAGACTCATAAAACCTGCATGGTTAGATAAGAAAGAGAGAGACAACCACATAGCTTCATAATCCTTCCATGATAGAGAAACAAGAAAGACCACTTGTTCATTATTAGGGTTAGAGTATCTTCTTCAACAAATTAGGGTTTGCAAAGCTATGTTCTACCATCAACCCTAAACTCATCACCCTCCACCATCTTGGAGTGTATAAAGATTAGGAGACATCACTAGAGTAGATTAGATGACATTCCAAACAACATTATATGTGGTTATGGGTTATTCATATATGATCATCATTAAGTGTTCACATGTATTTATCATCCACCTACCATCACCCTATGTTAACCAGATAACCACATGGGTCACAACCACCCATCTTGGTCCATGTCACGACCGCGACCCTCCTGTGTCTCGACCATCTATCACATGTCATGACCTCTACCCTCTAGGTCATGTCGCACCCGTGACCCTAGGGTTAGGGTTCCACCAAAACATCACGACCAGAAGGTGTCTTGACCAACACCCACCCAACAACATCACGACCCAAGCCCTAAAGTAGTGTTGCGACCATATCGATAAAAAAAGTTGTGGTTGAAACAAGAATGATGCGTCATGACCATTTCACAATAGAGCATCACCACCGAACCATGACAAGGCATTGTAACCAAAACTAGAGTTAGGTGTTTCAACTAAACTTTGCGAACAAGAGTTACAGCTGTAGCTTATCAATGCATCATGACCCAAATCGAACATAAAGCATGGATGTCTAGATCCCAACACTACACATGAGTGTATGTCTCAACCCAAAACACCAAGAACACCTATGTATCGAATGAGACAAAGTCAAATGGAAAAACACCAAGTGTTACCAAGCTCAAAACTCATGGATATAAAGCCATCAAACCCTAAAATGAGCACCAAGGTGATCGTCTAGAAACACCATTAGAGGAGAAAATCGATCCTTAAAACATGAAGAAATCATCCAAAACTCCAATGTAATCATAAGGGCCAATATTAAGTCATAGTAATAAAACTAAAGCTTAGGTTGCATGTATCAAGATCTCCTTAAGCAACACATAAAAATATGAATTCATGAATTTAGGGTTTAAGAAAAAGAGTAATCTTCATGAGACTACTTCAAAGTCTTGAACCCTAAATTCATGATAACCTCATCTAACTCATTAACGACATATAAAGAGACTAAAATGGAAGGTTATGCCATATGAAATCCATCATCACCAAGGGGGAAACCTAATATCAAAACATTCATCAAAAACTCTAAAACATGTGGCATGAAATCCTTACAAAAGATCCTTAAACAAGAGAAATAAACCACGTTTAACATCACCAAACTATGACCTAAACATCATAGGACATCCATACACTCGTCCATAATGCATGGGATCAAAACCAAGATCATGAACTAAGTGATAAACCACCATAACATATCTCTCTCCAAAATTAGGTTCCTTATATTGGGATTTCTAATTTTAAGCATATAAAACATGATAACTCCTATCGTTCAAGATCTAGGTCATGATATAATATACTAGAACATTAAGGGTACATTCTAGAGAGATAAAAATCAACATACAAATCAGATTAAGAGTACTAATAATATAGGAGGGTAGAAAGTTATAAAACTCGCCTTAAGAAGCTCAATCATCAAGGGTTCAAGATCCAAGATCAAGGGTTCCAACACACGATCAAAAGGTTGAAGAATCTCCATAAAAGGCTCCTCTTTTAGTCACAAAATCACCACAAAAAGGAGAAGACATCATTGTCAAAGCTATCCCAAGAAAAGAAGCAAAGAATCTCTTGACTGAACTAAAGAGGAAAGGAAGAAAGAGAGGAGAAATCCTCTTCACACATGCGTCTACCTTGTCAAGGAATGGTCTATGACCCTTGTGATGAGGAATTTCTCTCTCAAAACGACCACCATGGAAGAATCATGGTCTAGGTCCAAGAAAATAGAGGAAGATGAAGGTAGGAGATCAAAAGAAACATCAACATAGAAGACAAACACTTATCAAGGATGGAAGATGAGCTTGGATCAACACCACCACTACATGCAAGAGGAGATTGATTGCCCAAGCTCCAAGTACGAACCTCCTTGCTTCACCAAGCTCTAAGACAAGCAAAGGAGGAAGAAGATAGATGGATGAAAGGGTTGAAAATAAGGAAAGTTAATGGGTTATATAGATGAAGGATGATGAGAGAGAGATCAAAGGGTGAGGTGTCAACACACTAGGGAACCCAAGGGACACTTGTCCTTGCAAAAGATCAACATGCACCCACATGCAACCACTTAAACAGGACATGCAAGACATGGTGATACACTCTAGGTAGTTTATTGACCATCATGTCATCCCCCATGGTTGCGGTTGAGGCCATCCTAGAGTGCACCTCCCATGGTCATCAACCAACATCACCTTTAGGTCGAGATAAGACACTTCCATAAACCCTAGGTCGAGACACCCCAAACTAGGTCAACCATATCAACCCAATACTGCCCTAAACTACCTAGGTCATGATCCAAACACCTAGAGGAAGATTATTGACCATGACATCCTTCATAACCTACCTTGGTCGTGACCCAAAGTCGAGACAACACAACCATACACATGGTCAAGGTACTCAACACTCACATCAACCCTAATCACCATCTAGGGTGATACTCCTTAACCAAGGATCAAACAAGGTGCCCTACTCTTTATATTTCTTCTATATGATGTCAATAAAGAGAGGTAACACTCTAGAGGTTACAAATTGCACATCAACCCCCTACTCCGGGTAAATTGCAATTTGCACCAAAACTAGCACAAAAAGCACAAACAACATCTAAACAAGCTCAAACTGGAGACTTAATCTCTACAAAAGCCCTACTTACATCTTAAAAGATTAGAAAAAGGTTATAAGCACATGATTAATCCATATAAAATAGGCTTTCCCCAAAACTTAGGTTAGGGCCTTACAAGCCATAAACCCCTAACAGGGATTTCGTCCCCGAAATCCTAAGCCAAAAGAGACGAGTACTTCCTACACATCTCTTCCTCAAGACCACACGTAACTTCCTCTATACCATGGTGATGTCATAGGACCTGTGGTTTATGAGCCTACTACACTTACGCTAGGCTACTATGATCTATTGACTAATTCCTAGCTTTACCAAATATCAAAGTAGAACCTCATAGATCCCTTTTTCTCTTCACGACCGAACATATACATATGAAAGAGATGCATTCAAACCGATGGACTCTTTTGTCAATAGATCTTGCAACTATATCTTTAACTCCATCATCTCTTCTAGTACCATTCTATATGGTGGATAAACTCCTAACATATGGTGTCTGTACTATAGGTTGGACATTGATAAGTAGATTTTTTCTCAAAAGTTACTCCTTATAGGAGACAAAACACTTAGAAACTTAACTAAGAGCCATCATCATCATCTCACATGCACTTGATATTTCCTGGATACTAGGACTCCTCACATTGGTATCCATCATGTGTGTCAAAACACATCACATCTCTATCCCATCAAACTTATGAGCTACCCTTGCCAACATCAAACACAAAAAAATGGTCATCCTTTTGTCTTGGAAGACCTATGAAACACCATAATACACAAACATCAACATATTGGAACTACATTCCAGGATCACTCGATACTTCTCAAAGTTTCCAACACCAGGGTGACATCAAAACTAAACACATCAAGTGTCATAAGGTTCACTTGACTATCACAAAGGAACAAAAAGGGAATACACTTCCCTTGACATAACAAAACAACCCAGGGATTGCCACAAGGGGAAGGGATTATCAACTCTCTTTTGTTATTATGTAGTTTTACATCTTCTTTATATGTCATTTTACCTTCTTCACCTTGGCTTCCTTGCAATCAACATTGGAATTTTTAAGGTTTAAAGCAACTTATTACTTCTTTTTTTATCACTATTCATCATTCTCATGGATTTTTTCTTATTTTATCACATTTTCTAACTCCCTTTTAAAAGGTAAACCATCATATTTCACATTTCCTTCATTAAACATAGGTCATTCCTCCTTACTCTTTCATATGTCATGAAGGTTTTCATTTTGTACTTCCTTGTCCTCATAGGTTGGTCTAAGATTAGCTTAGATTCCACATTATCAGTTCATCATTATTCTTGTGTGTTAACTCTTGTCAGACTTATATGAGGAATTCTCTTCATCTTATGTGAATTTACACCTTGATTTACTTTATTGACACAGATTTAAGTATCTTTTACTATAGAAAATTCTTCAGATTCTCACTTTAGGGATCTCTCATAGCTTATTTGTGTTCAAATTCAGGTTTTATAGTGTCATATTCTTCTCTTATGATCATCAATCATTCAAGTTCCAATATGTTATGATATAGTTTTTTCCTTCTTTGGAGCTTGATGAAGGTGTTATTACCATGAGTCATGTTTAATTATGCTCTTTAGGTTGTTTCAAAGTGACTACTTGATTAAAGTAATCAGAAAGAAAGCAACCTAAGAGTTCCATAGTCACCTTTTCTTCAATAATTGGATGCCTGGCTAGGGCACTCAAGTACTGGGATTAGGTAGTATGCACCATGTTTTATTCATGTCTTCATATTAAACACCATCCTAGTCCTAGTCCTAGTGTCCCTATAGACTTAGCGAACCTAGAGTTCTGATACCACCAAATGTGACACCCTTTATCACACAAAGTGAGATTACTCAAAATCAAACACAGAATTAAAATTAAGCAAGTGGATTACCAAAAAAATGAGAAATTAAAACCAATTTCATAACCATGCATCAAGCTAAACTCATCATGTCTGAAGTCATATTGGAGCCACTTATATTTCATTCATATCAGAAGATGTTACTTACATAGTTCATCGGATAACTAGCCACAACTTGTTACATGTGACAACCTATTCACATACACAAATCACCTATGTATTGTCATCATATAGATTCAAAAACTAAAAGCAATGTACAAGACCTATAAAATACTCCCAAGGACCTGAGTGTACAGGGACGACACATAGGACTCTATTACTAGACACTAGTTGTATATCCATGATCCAACAAATACACTCCTTTTGGATATTTGTCTCAGCAACACAATCTCTATCCCAACATGCACGTCCACCTAAGAGATTGTGGAACCCACAGGGTGAGGCCAAACATCTCAACAAGAGTCATAACTCTCTCCCAACATCTATTCAAACCACATATAACTAAAATAATATATTATACTACTAACAGATAGGCAGATTCAACTAAATGATATGTAGCAAAACAATAAATATTCTAAAAAGGAATATGAAGAATATGTATGACTGTTATGAAATAAATAGTATAAGAAACAAGGCAAAGGCTCATCAAATGTTATCCGTATTTGTTTCTAAAAAATACACTATACGACTGTATTACATCTTTTATTAATGCCCTGAGGATTTCAGCCATACCAACCAAACCCAACCGACCACTACTAAGTAGAAATTGGTTCCATACAAGGTCCATGAAAGAGATGAAATCCACGACCTCACCAAACCACATGGTCAGTACGTGAGTGAAAGTGACATATTGTCATATGAGGGATCAACTCATGCATGTCCATCCATATAACAACCTAGCCTACCTTGGTATAGGTCACACCACTAGTGAACTGAGCTACGACTCACAGTCACACTCCTGCCAAGGTATGGCCCACAACCAATCCTATGAAACCACATAAGAAACATAATAATGAGCTACAACCTACAACCACACTTTGCCAGGGAATGGCCTACAGCCAATCCTGTGAATGCATATACTCAATAGTATATGGCTCCAAACTTCCTCTAAGGGAAAGCCCATTTCACCATCCATCAAGTGTTGACACTGAGATGGATCTATGGCACATGGAAAAACTAAGTGATTAGGTTCCACTTGATTAGTTAAGTCAATTAAGTGTCTTTTAACATCAATCAAGTTACAACATATAAAGTCATAACAAATTCTACAAATATAAGGGCATAACACATTTCCAGAAGATATAAACATATCTGGTGTGAACTTGTCACACTATCACCACATTATGCTTGTATTATTGTTATTCATCACATAATCAACAAGGCCACATACTGTGGGATATCAATCCCTCAACTTATCTCATATCAGGACACATGTCACTGCCAGGTCATAGGACCCATTCACATTATTCCTGTATCACAAGTGCCTCAACATGCCTCACAACGGCATATTCAACCTCTATCATATCATAATCACTCTATCATGCACTAGATATGATTATCAAGCTCATAAAACCTGCATGGTTAGATAAATAAGAGAAAGATAACCACATAACATCATAATCCTTCCATGATAGAGAAACAAGCAAAACGAATTGTTCATTATTAGAGTTAGAGTTTCCTTTTTAGCAGATTAGGGTTTGCAAAGCTATGTTCATCATCAACCCTAAACTCATCACCCTCCACCATATTGGTGTGTATAAAGATTAAGAGACATCACTAGAGTAGATTAGATGACATTCATAACATCATTATACATGGTTATATGTTATTCATATATGATTATTATTAAGTGTTCACATGTCTTTCTCATCCACCTACTATCACCCTATGTTAACCACATAACCACATAGGACGCGACCACCCATCTTGGTCCATGTCTCAACCGCGACCCTCCTGTATCTCGACCATCCATCACATATCGTGACCTCCACCCTCTAGTTCATGTCACACCCACGACCCTAGGGTTAGGGTTCCACCAAAACATCACAACCAGAAGGTGTCTCGACAAACAACCACATTAGCAAATTTGCAACCCAGGCCCAAAAGTAGCGTCGTGACCATCTCCATAACACAAATTTGTGGCCGAGATAAGAACGACGTGTAGGGACTACTTCAAAATAGAGTGTCACCACCAAACCAAGACAAGACGTTATAATCAGTTTCAGAGTTAGGCGTTTCAACCAAGCATTGAGAATAAGAGTTACGACTGTAGCTTATCAATGTGTCATGACCCAAATCGAACACAAAGCATGGACGTATTGATCCCAACACTATACATGAGTTTATGTCTCGACCCAAAACACCAAGAACACCTATGTATCGATCCAGAAAAGGTCAAACGGTTAAACACCAAGTGTAACTGAGCTTAAAACTCATGGATCCAAAGCCATCAAACCCTAAAATGAGCACCAAGGTGATCATATAGAAACACCATTAGAGAAGAGAAAATTGAGCCTTAAAACATGAGGAGATCATCCAAAACTCCAAGGGTAATAATAAGGACCAATCTTAAGTTGTGGTGATAAAACCAAAGCTTAGGTTGCATGTATTAAGATCTCCTTAAGCCATAACAATTCAAATACATGAATTTAGGGTTTAAGAAAAAGAGTAATCTTCATGAGACTACTTCAAAGTCTTGAACGCTAAATTCATGATAACATCATCCAACTAGTTAACATCATATATGGAGACTAAAAAAGAAGGTTACAATATATGAAACCCATTATCACCAAGGGGAAACCTCATATCAAACATTCATCAAAAACCCTAAAATATGTGGCATGAAATCCTCACAAAAGATCCATAAGAAAGAGAAATAAACCGCATTTGACAACACCAAAATAGGAACTAAACCTCATAGGACATCAAGACACTTGTCCATCATGTATGGGATCAAAACCAAGATCATGACCTAAGAGTAGACCTGTCAAACAGGTGGGTGGGTTGGGTTTGTGTTTGGTCATTGTGGGTTTGGGTCTCGTGGGTGTGGGTAAAAAAATGTAGTTCTAAACGGATGGAATAAAGAAAAATCCAAACCTGACCCAGCAGGTTGCGGGTTGCCTGTGGGTGTCTACTTAAATTAAAAAAAAAATTTGCTAGTGTTTGTTTATATAAGATATGGCACAAAATAAATATGTTGTATACATTGTCACGTAATATTTATTTATATATCCAAAAATTTGTTACAAGAAGAGTATCAAAATGCAATGCACCCATGAATAGGGCTACAACATGTCTATTAAAGAAGAGCCCGACTAGATGCATTAAGTTTTTGAATCACATAAATGTTGGAACAACAGTGTACTGTACACTTTAGACGTTCATACATTAGTCTTAAATAATGACCACCTACTACAAACAACAACAAAAAATACAACAATGTCTAGTATGAATTGTGTCATCCCAATGAGACAAAGAATAGATTTTGGAAACTAAAACAAAGACTAAAATTCAAGTCAGTTCTAGTCAGACTAAAACTTAAGTCTAGCAATCCCTTCTAGACATAGGTTCCTGCTTGGTTTGCTTTTGTTTCACGATCCTATTTTGGAGTCTCTGTTATTGTGCTTCATTAACATGAATTGTAATATGCAATTGTGATATGAGTATAGGACTGATTTAATATTTTCCCATTACTACTAAGCCGCATGGATGCAAATAAAAATAGTGTAATTAAGTGGGTCACCCGCGGCTGCCTGCGGGTTGCCCACGAAACCCGCTAAGTAAATGGGTGGGTACGGGTTTGGATTTTTTCCGATAGGTGGTAAATTTTGTGACCCAAACCCAACTTAAACGGGTCGATCCATGGGTGCCTGGAAATTTTGACCCAGTTTGATAGGTCTACATAAGAGATAAACCACCATAACATGTCTCTCTCCAAAATTAGGTTCCTTATATTTGGATTTCATATTTTAAGCATATAAAGCATGATAACTCCTATCACTCAAGCTCTAGGTCATGATATAATCTACTAGCACATTAAGGGTAAGTTCTTGTAAGGCCCCTAAACTTGCTTAATGAGTTGAATAAGCTTAATTATCATAATTTAATTCTTATAAACCTATTATAACCTTTTTATATGCTTTGAAATCATAAGACAAGCTTAAGTTTCAAATTTGGTCCAATTTGGACACTATTTAAGCAAGTTATGCAATTTTATGCACATTTTGAAATTTTCTACAATTTACCCAATTGACAGGTTTTATTTGCAATTTATCACTTGAATTATGTTCCTTGGATATTCACTCATCATTCTTGATATTTTTGAGCCATGGGAACCTATTTAATCCTTGGTTTGAAGGTGTTTTCTCCAAGGGTATTTTAGGGTTTACTCCGTCATGGATGAGCTACCTTTAGTAGCTATCAACTAATGAATTATTTGTTTTGCTTGGAAATTCAAGAAACGAGGGATAATTGTGTCTCTATGTATGGTGGGGGGGATACTTGTGTGTGTGCTTGTATATTATTAATAGTTTAAGGCCATGGACACTTGGAAAGATACTAGAACTTCAACCTTTTCTTTTTCTTTATGTTAAAGTTTCATATACTTATCCCTAAGCACCAAAACGATCCATTTTCTCTCCACCACTTCCCTCCTTCTATTAAACTCATTCTCCCTCTATGATTATGTGAATTTCCTATCCAAGGAATAAGAAGGAGGGGATCTTCTTGGAAAAAGAATCTAGGGTTGCAATTGATTTCCTTTTAGGGTTTGAAAAGCTTCCTTCTAGTGATCTTGACCTAAAAGAGTAAGAATCCCCTTCTTCCCTCTATTTATTTATTTATTACCCTTCCTCCTACCTTTATCCATGTCGTAACCTTGCTGTTCCATGGTAAAATTGCTCTAAAGCTCTAAAACCCTACCTTTCTTGCTCCTTATGCTTAGGGTTTGCTCATTTGATGAAGACAAGTGCTAGATGGATGAGTTCACATCTTATGCTTGGATTTTATACCCTACCTGATCGAGTTTTCTTCTGTTTGGGATTTCATCTTCTCATTAGAGGCAATTTTTATAACTTTCTCCACGTTTATTTCTTACCATAAGCTTGCTAGCTGATGTTCTTGCTTTTAAATGATGATCCATGCACTAAACAGCTATGCTTGACTTGGATTTTGATTTTTATAATGTTCCCTATTCTAATTTCAGTTCTAGATGAACCTTTGATCATGTGTAAATTATTACTAAGGTATAATATGAATTGTATCAGGTTTGTTTGACAACCTATGGTGCTAAGCACCTATCAACCAATGGTCAATTTTAGGGTTTAAAGTTGATTTCTTCTATAAACACATGACTCGATGGTGGTACCATTGCAAGAATCGATGGTGTTGTCTTCATGACAACTGATGGTGGTAACCAAGGGTATCAACTTACATTCACCCCTTAGGTCATGTTTTGGCCAAATTGGAAGCCTAGTGATTAACAACTAAGTACCCTAATGATGCTATCAATCAATGGTGATATTAATTCGATATTTGTTGCTGATTAATGAATATAGTGCTGATCTTAAAACCTATGGTGACTTAATGGTCACTAATGATGGTGGATCAGGTCTCCAAAACATATAGTGAGTTAATCAAATAGTTTTAGCATCAATTAAGCCTTAGAACAAAGGTTTCTTTGGTCACTGGATGCAATTGTCAGACCTATACTGAAATTGATGGTTTTAACATATGAACTTGACCCAATAGTCAAGATCTAATGTTTATTAGTCCAATAAAGTGGAATGATGGCTAATGTAATATGTTGGTCCTAATAATGTGATTTATATGGTTTCCTTTATATGATCAACTTAAGGAGCTTACTTGTTGACAAAGGATGGTTTGTTTTAAATGAATAGTCGATTGTGGGTTTTACCCTACACTCAATGGAACCTTTTGTGTTGTTAATCAAGGGATGTCTAGGGTTAGATGGTGACTCTTTACAGATAACAAATCAAGGAATTCATAGGTGGTTTATCGAAGGTGTTTACTTATGTAAACAACCAATGGTCTTACCTTTTAAACATCCAATGGTTCTGAGTGACATTGTGGTATAGTGATATGGGCTGAATGATGATGGAACAAATGGAGGGTTACCCTTAATAAGGTAGTCTTACCTATTCACTCATATGAATAGAAGGGATGATAAACATATTGTGTTGACATGTAACCCTAATGAGGTATAGCTTGTTATACCTAGCTTTAATATAACTAAATGATGGTAATTGGGTATGAATAGTCCTTGAATGACTAATACAATAATGGAGTACTCTGTTACTATTGTTGAAACCCTAGTATGCTATAAGATGATGGTTACACCTTGATTTATGTGTGGGTTCATACTTGATAATAGTGTGGAAGGTGATGGTGATGCTTCACCTTATGCATCCATGATCCAATGTGGATGCCGTAAGTAAGGGTTTGGGTATAAGTACTGATTAGTAACATTGATATAATTTATAATGTTGAACCTAACTCTAATGAAAATATATAATGATGAGTATTCATGTTTAACATTCTTATATGATGGCATGATGGTGGAAAAACCTCCTTAATATGATCATAACCTTGTAGGGAATAGTATGATGGTCTTAATGACCTTTGGGCATGGTTGAGCCCTAAATGTGGTGTAATCCTCTTGTGTTGATAAGGGTTGATAACCTGTGATATTGTGAAAAGGATTTTATACCCTGTGATAATATGATGGTCTTAATGACCTTTGGGCATGGTTGAGCCCTTGATGAGGTGTAATCCTCTTGTGTTGAAAAGGTTTGATACCCTGTGAAATTGTGAAAAGGATTTATATCTTGTGATAGTATGATGACTAGTGTGGTCTCATGAATTGCATGTGAATAGTACCATGTGATGATGAGATGAGAAATTATGTTTCACACGTTTTATATCTTTTGAAGTTGTGATATTTATATGCTTGTTAGAAGTGAATTAGGGTTTGTATGTCCACTTGTTTGATGCAACCTTAATTCACCCAATTGGCATACCTAATCAAGTGAAACTCTAATTATGTAGTGCCTTGTGCTATAGATCCATCTGAGTGTTAGAACTTTCCAGATGGTGAAATGAGTATTCCTAAGGGAAACTCAGAGTGCATACTGATGAGTGTACGGGGTGCTTGTCGTCCTGAATTCAAGTGTTTAGGGAGGATGACGGTGGTCATACCTAGAACTCAGTTTGAGAACGGCTGTGGTCGTGTATCAGTGATTATATATGTGACGAGATTGGAGGACAACTATGGTTGTACCTCGTATGGTAGGGTATGCATACCCACCTCCTTTCACTAGTTCCATGACCTATACCAAGGACGAACTAGGCTGTTAGCAGCTTGACCGTATGTGTCGCTGTGGAGGACCCATACTGACAGGGGGCAGAGTAGATCTTAGGAGTCCGACTCTTCCTAGTCTTGTATGGAACTGATTTTGACTTAGCAGTGGTCAGTTGGATTTTGAGTGGTATCCTCAAATTCCTCAGGGCATAATAAAAGATGTAAGACAACCATGTAGCATATCTATTTAAGGTTATACACAATGCTTCATATTGGATGATAACCCTTGTTTGCTTTCTTTTAATTGAGATCATGTTTAGTACAATAAGAGATAATAGATATGCTTATGATGTAGTTATGCTCATGTTGTAAACATGCTTATGTTGTCAAATATACTGACACTGATGGTTAAGATGCTGCTACTAGCTATGTTTAATATTGCTAGCCATGCCTATGTAATTAGAAATGCTTAAACTACTAATCATGCCTATGTAGTTCATTGTTTTATGATGTTAGTTCTACTTATGATATAGATTTGTACCCTTTATTTGAGATGCCAATATTGATAGCCATGTTATGTTACTAGACATATTCATGATGTCAGGGATGCTTATGCTACTATACTGCTTGTACTGTTAGAAAGGAATATGATGATAGTTAGATTGATGATAATGATTGTTATTAGATGCAATTTGATGACATTTGTATAGATATCTATCCAGAGAAATGGATTTACTTGTGATCTATTTATGCATTGATGATCATACTTGTTGCTAAGATGATTTTCTTAATCTATTTAGTATACTTGAACTGTTCAATCTGTTCAATTGATTATTAAATACTCCAACTTCTAAGTTATCTACTATTTAAAATGTTGTAATCAATAAACATTGTTGGAAGTTATATCTCTTGCTGGGACATGGGTCTCACCCTTGTGGTTCGCCACATTTTTTTAGGTAATCTGAAGTGATGGAAACAAACCTGTGGCAGCAATGATGAGCTATAGTAATGAATTTTTGAGAAAGTTGATTAGAAATCTAGTGTGTCCTAGATTCATTCCTATAATCTCAGGTCTGGGCAAAAAAAATTTGTATATGGTGTTTCAAATGAATCAGACTTTTGTAAGCATATTAATGCTTATTTGTGTGGAATATACAAATATTGTTCTCCTGTGTATATATGTTGTGGCTAAGATGATTGTATAATTTGTATCAAATTCTTGGCATAGTATGGATATAAGAAAGATGTTGGGCTCTTATGCAAATGTTTCCGAGCAGGTGCTGATGTTGAAATTGGTTTTAATTTACTCATATTTTTGGGTATGTGATTAATTAATGATCGATTGTGTTTTATGTTTCGAGTAATATCATTTAGTGTAATTGGTTCTCATAGTTCTAGAGAGAGAAACAACAACATGCAAATTAGATTAAGAGTACTAATAATAGAGGAGGTTAGAAAGTTATAGAACCCACCTTAAGAAGCTCAATCATCAAGGGTCCAAGCTCCAAGATCAAGGGCTCTAACACACGATCTAAAGGTTGAAGAAGCTCCACCAAATGCTCCTATTTTAGCCACAAAATCATCTCAAAAAGGTGAAGACACCATGCTCCAAGCTAGACCAAGTAAAGAAGCAAATAAGCTCTAGGATGAGCCAAAGAGTAATGGAAGAAAGAGAGAAGAAACCCTCTTTACATTTGGGTCTACCTTGTTAGGACATGGTCTATGACCCTTGTGATGAGGAATTTCTCTCTCAAAATGACCACCATGGAAGAATCACGGTGTAGGACTGAGAAAAGAGAGGAATATGAAGGTAGGAGATCAAAAGAAACATCAACTTAGAAGATGAACATGTACTAAGATCAGATTGATTCCCCAAGCTCGGATCACCACCACCACCACATGCAAGAGCAGATTGATTCCCCAAGATCCAAGCACGAACCTCCTTGCTTCACCAAGCTCCAAGACAAGCAAAGGAGGAAGAAGATAGATGGCTGAAAGGGTTGCAAACAAGGAAAGTTAAGGGGTTATATAGATGAAGGATGAGAGAGAGATCAAAGGGTGATGTGTCAACACACTAAGGAACTCAAGGGACACTTGTCCTCGCAAAAGACCAACATGCCCCCACATGAAACCACTTAAACATGACATGCAAGACATGGTGATACACTCTAAGTAGTGTCTCAACCACAATGTCATCCCCCATGGTCGCGGTCACGTCCATCCTAGGGTGCACCTCCCATGGTCGTGACACCATCAACCAGCATCACCTTTAGGTCAAGACAAGACACTTCCACGAACCCTTGGTCGAGACACCCGAAATTAGGTCAACCATTTCGACCCAAGACTACCCTAAACTACATAGGTCATGACTAAAACACCTTTAGGAAGTGTCTCAACCATGACACCGTCCAAAACCTACCTTGGTTGCAACCCAATGTCGAGACAACACAACCATATACATGGTCAAGGTACTCAACACTCACATCAACCCTTATCACCACCTAGGGTGATACTCCTCAACCAAGGCTCAAACAAGGTGCCTTACTATTTCTATTTCCTCTAGATTATGTCAAGAAAGAGAGGGAACACTCTAGAGGTGACAAATTGTACATCAACCCCTACTCTGGGTAAATTACAATTTGCACCAAAACTAGCACAAAAAGCACAAACAACATCCAAACAAGCTCAAATTGGAGACTTAAGCTCACTACAAGCCCTAATTACATCTCAAAGGATTTGATCAAGGTTCTAAGCACATGATTAATCCATATAAAATAGGATTACCCTAAAGCTCAGGTCAGGGGCCTTACACGTACGTCCTGAGCAGAGCAACTTTTTACAAGTAGAACAATATGGCCAAGTCATGCAATATATGTACCTTGATGTGGGAACAATTCCTAGTTCTATTTAGAGAGAAGTACATATATATTGCAGCCATAAGGAAGAAATAATATGATCTATACAATTTACTTCAAAATTCCATGACTGTGGTGGAGTATGTGAAAAAGTTTCTTTAGCCTGAGTTTTCCACTTTGTGTTTGACTGAATAACAACAAACTAGCCTTTTTCTTAATGGCTTGTGATACATCTTAGGATGAATATTGGTCCCTCAATTACCAATGAACTTCTCATAGATTGTGGCTAAGGCTCTTGATATAGACGCTTACCCAGTTTATCAAGCTAAGAAAATAATAAGATGAAGTTCTCTGGTGAAGACCTAGAGAGCGATAGATGCTCTAGGTATTAGAAGAAGCACCCCTCCCAGTAGATGTCCTACTAAATATAATGGTACAATTTTATGCCACCATTGTGGAGGGCCTGGTCATTAGGCCTCTACACCCTCAGTGACATGAAGAAACACCTGATGAGAGTCATTCTAGATAAGTTCATTAATATATTGAATAAGGTAATTATTATGATTTAAGTTCACCAGACAATATGGGTATGTTTCCCATTTTCCATGTTTCTATCTTTGGGGAGGATGTAGGTGATAAAGTGATAATACATGACTTTTCGATAAACTCATCTTTCCACCTCTAGTATTGTTTCACTTGATAGCTTAAACTTTTTCAATGGGTGGAGTGTAATAGCTTCATAGTATATGGCTATGCTAATTTTGAGGGTGAAATACTTCTTAAAGGGTGGAGTCATGTAACATATAAAAAATACCTATCCTATAAATCTTAATTACATAATATGGATGTTACTATGCTTGGATCTTATAATTGACGAAACAAGGTTAGAGATATACCCTAACACATCTGCTTATGACCTAATGAGCATATTTTGCATATATAATTTACAACTCAAATATATAACATAATTGTGGATTCATGTGACACTGACTATGCCCCAAATCAATAAACTATTGTATAATGATAAGTTGGATATATGGATCCTTACCAAAGGATTTGCACATGATGATCATGTGTATCAGATGAATAATATTATTTGACTTGATAGCTTAAAACTTTTGAAGGGGTAGAGTGTAGTAGCTTCTTAGTATATGGGTATGTTGATTTTGAGGGTAAGATCCTTCTTAAGGGGTGAAAACCTATAACATAACAAAAAAAAACCTATCCTAACTATAGAAACCCTAATTCCATAAGATGTTTTTAATATTCTTGTATCTTTATAATTTATGAAATAAGGTTAGAGATCTACCCAAAAAATCTGCTTGTAACCTATGAGCATATTTTGCACATATAATTAATAAGTAAAAAATAAACCCTAATTAGGGATTCATGTGACCTTGAACATGCCTCAAATCAATAAACTATTGTATAATGATAAGTTGGATATATGAATCCGTACATTAGGATTTGTACATGATGATGTGTATCAGATGAATAATATTGATGATGACCTACACCCTAGGTTGAAGTCAGCTAACCTTAAACTATATATGTTTGGTACCACATATAATACATTTGTTGCAATATGCATTTTAATCGCACAACACATCTTATATTGGTGTAGATAATGGGTGAAGTAAGTAAAATATAGAAATCCAGACAATATAATACACCATAACCCTTTTGATAATATTATTATAAGGATGATAAGACTCTAGAAAAAATGTTGATGATTCATGTTGATATATAATAACAAATACTAAGATAATGGAGTTAAAACCCAATTGTATTAAAAACCATTGAAGATAATCTTGAAATCATAATATAAGATCAAGACTGGATTCCATCATCTTAAGCTAATATGCCAAGTTTAAACCCAATTGGATAATTATAGATATTCAATTTTGATTACAAAAGACAATATCCAAAAAAATTTCCTCATTTTCGTTAGACTTTAGCTTTAATTCCTTATTTTTCTTGGATTTTCATAGTTGTAAGCGTCGCACATTCCTACAATTTTGGCTTATAAGAAATCTATTGGATCTTTATGCTATGATTCCTATATTTATTCTACCTCACGTTTGTCTCCTCTTGGACTACAATATGCATGCTTTTCCCTCATCTTCTAGCTGATGTTTGACTCTATTTCCCCTTATTTACCTCTTTTTTCCTGTTTCCATTCTCATCACGTTTACCCTATGATCCCAAACTTCAAGATCCCAGTCGTGATGGGGTTCCCTCACCCTAACTTTGCAATCAAACTGTGAAAATCCTCTTCTCTCATAGTTCAAACTCCCTCAATATATCTGGCTATTCAAATATATTAATACCGACCCATGACCTCTGAACTACATTGTGGAGGCAATTCCATTATCTAGTTGGGCCTCAACACACCAAAACTAAACCTCCCAGCTCCAACTACCTCCTTGAACACTATTGGGTTCTCCAATATGATGTTGGCCTCCAAATGCTACCCAATTTGTTCGAATCAACTGTCTTGTTCCCTAGAAGCCCTAGGTGAAAGTTTTCCATCTAATTGGAGGTGACCCGTGATTTTTATCAATTTTCCTCTTCAGTTCAGGTGACAAATTTCTATATTACATGGTGCAACCTTGCTTCTTCTTTAATTTTTATGGTCTTTGGATATGAAAATAAGTTCTAAACATATATGGACTCTTTTCTTTGATCCTAGCATCTCATGTTGGTTTCCATAACTCTCATTTCCCATTTTGGGCTTCTTTCCTTACTAATCAGGCTAGTGGTGGATAGGGTTGGTCGAACGTCTGGACTCCTGCAAGCCCTTTATCTAGACTATGTGAGATTGTTTTTGTAAGGACACTAACATGAGTTTTGGGGTAGCCCTATTTGTTTTGTCTTGATCATGTACTCAGAACCTTATTCTAATCTTTTGAGAGGTGATTAGGGATTTTGGAGAGATTGTCTCCAGTTCGAGCTTGTTTGGTTGATGTTTGTGCTTTCTGTGCTAGTTTTGGTGCAAATTGCAATTTACCAAATATAGGGGGTTGATGTGAAACTTGCCACCTCTAGAGTGTTCTTTCTGTATCTTGGATTCATGAGGGAGAGTGTGGTTATTTGGGGCTCTTTGTTCGGCTCTTGGTTGAGTAGTATCACCCTTAGTGGAGATTAGGGTCTTCTAGGGTTTGTGTGCCTCAGCCTTGTGACCTTGTTGTTTTGCCTTGACCTAGGTCGCAACCCAGGGCCTGTTATGGGGTTTTGCAGTCGTGACAATTCCCCATTGGTGTGGTGGTCACGACCAAGGTTGTCTTGGGTTGAGGTAGAGGTTGGAGAGGTGTGTTTTGACCTAGGTTTCTTGGAACGGTCTTGGTGTCATGATCTAGTGGTGATGTTGTGGTGTGTCATGACTTTGAGACCCTAGGTGTGTTGCAGTCCCGACATAGGGTTGGTTGGTTAGGTGGTTGAGATCCCACATAGGGAGTATCACCATCTCTTGCATGTGGAACTTATGTGGTTGCATGTTGGTCCTTTTAGTGGACAAGTGTTTCTTTGGAGCTCTCTCTTGTTGACACCTCATCCTTTGTCTTACCTCCCTCCTCCTTTGCTATATGAACCCTATTTTCTCCATGCAAGTGGTTCTTTTCGGTCATCTTCTTCCTCCCTTTCTCTTATGCTCGTCTTTGGAGCTTGGTGGAGCAAGAAGGAGTGCTCTTGGTTCCTTGGAGGTGGTTCACCCCTTGCATGTGGTGCTTGTGGTGATCCCTGCCCATCTCTAACTTTGGTGAGTGTTTTATCTTCTTTCTTTTTGGTATTCCTACGGATCTTATACCCTATCTTCTTCCTTCTTCTCAGCCTTAGGCCATGTTTAGACAAGGTGATGCTCAAGTGAGTGAGAGAGGGAGAGTTTCTTCTCTCTTTTCTCCCTTCTTTCTTTGGTTTAGTTTTGGGGTTTTGCTCTCTCTTCTTGAGCTATCCTTTGACTTTGGTGTTTATCCCTTCTTGAGGTGCTCTTGTGATCGGGAGTGGATCTTTTGGTGGAGCTTCTTCAACCCTTATATTGTGTGCTTCGAGATCTTGATCTTTGAGATTGGAGCCTTGGTGCTGATCTTATTAAGGTAGGGTATATAACACTAAACCCTCTCTATTATTGCACTTCTTGTTATGTTGTGTTGATGTTTTCCCTCTTTAAGATGTTCCTATCATCATACTAGCATATGAAGCTTAACCATAGAATTAGTTTGGGAGATTTATCATTCTTGGTTTGGAAATAACCTGAAACCCTAATCTTCTTGTATAAATTTTGGGTAGAGATGATGATATGGAGTTTCTTCCCCACGTTTGACCCTTAATCTAGACCCCATGCTTGGTGTTTGTACAACTAGAAGTAAGTGAGAGGTTAGTTTCAATTTTATTCATATTAGATATGGTTTCTCTTCCTTTAGTCATGGCTTTGTTGGATCTTTGCCTTAGGGTTTGTGGAGATCGGCTTGCTTGAGTCTCCTTTCATGTTGATCATGGTTTTCACTTAGTTTTGGACCTATTTTGGTGACCTAAGTGTTTACCCTTGGTGTGGTGGCAACCTAGGAGGTTTGGTAGCTGATACATGGACATGGACATTGTGTTCACAACATAGCCCATTGAGATGGGTGCGACCTAGTTGGGTTTGGTTGATATGTCCCTTCTTGTGGTGATGTTTGACCTAGTGACATTGGGTTGAGGCCTATGGACCATAGCAGCCTTGAAACTCTCAGTTCCGTGCCTGATCTTGGTGAAGACGACCCTTGGAGTGGTGTTCATGACTAGGGGATGCTACAATCATGACATGGTGGTGTTGAGGCATCATGGTCGTGACATGAAGGTGGTTGAGGAGCTTGGTCACGACTCATGGGTGAAGGGTGAAGAGAAACCCTAACCCTAATGCTGTGGGCGTGACATGTAGGAGGTGGTTGTGACCCATGGTGAGGGAGTGAAGGTCAAGATGGCCATGGTGTATGTCGCGGTCGCGACATACTATGGAGGGTGGTTGCGACCTATGTGCCTAAGTGGTTAACATGTGGCGATGGTAGGTGGTTATGTAACATATATGAATATCTAATGTTAATCATGCATACACATGTGTCATGCTATTTTGTATGATCTCCAATCTTCTCTAATGACTTTGCTTAATCCTAACACACTCCACAATGGTGGAGGGTTGTGGTTCTAGGGTGGTTGGATGACCCTGACCTTGTGGATCCTAATCGGAAAAAAGTGGAAACCCTAAACCCTAAAAGTGAACAGTCTTGCTTATATCCTTATGATGGATAGTTCTAAAGTTATGTGCTTATCTCTCTTGATTATGATCTTATAACTATGCAGGTGTTGTGGAATTGATTATCATAGCTAGTGTGTGCTATGATGGCTATGATGTAAGACATAATTGAATATGCCCTTGTGAGGCATACTAATTATGTAGGTGATACATGAATATGGTGGTTGGGCCTTATGACCTAATAGTGGTTATTGTTCTGACATGAAAGGATGTTTCCTACTAATATAATGAGGGATTTTTACCCCTTGGAATGTGGCTTTATTGATGATGTTGTGAATGGAAATAATACAGGCATCGTGTGGTGATAGTGTGACAAGTTTACACTCTATATGTTTTATCTACTAGAAGAGTAATATGCCCTTATCTTTGTAGATTTTGTTATGATTTTATACATTGTAACTTGATTGATGCTAAAAGACACTTAAAATTATCTAACTAATCAAGTGTAACTTAATCATGTAGCTTTTCCCTGTGCCATAGATCCATTTAGTGTCAGCACTTGCTGAATGGTGAAACAAGTTTAACTCGGAGCACATATTTTTGAATATGCAGGGGTGAAGATTGATATCCCCTTACATCCAGGATATGTGATACATGATTGGCTGCAGGCCATACCTTGATAGGAGTGCCTCTTAGGCCGTAGCTCAGAGACATGTGATATATGATTGGACACAGACCATACCCTGGTAGGAGTGCGGCTACGGGTCGTAGCTCAGTTTCACTAGCGTCGTGACTTGTACCAAGCTAGTCTAGACTTGTACAGATGGACTATATGTTGCTGGTAGTAGTTTGGCTAATGATATCACTATAGGTTCACTCGTTCTGACTGAGGGGGTGAGGTCATGGATTTTGGCTCTTCCATGGACCTTGTATGGCACCAATTTCGACTTGGGAGTGGTCAGTTGGATTTGGGTGGTAAACTCAAATCCTCAGGGCATAATAAAATACGTAATTAGTCACGTAGCATATTTTCTTAGGTACAAATATGAAAATATTAAACGAGGCCTTGCTTGATTTGTATTGTATTGCTAGTAGTGAATGTACATGCTCTTCATATTCCTTTTATGATGATAAGATGTTTCATAATCTAATGGAAATTGCTTATTCTGTTAGTAATGATTACCTACTTATCATGGTTGTAGCTTTACTTCTATTCTTTAATCATCTCACCTGTGCTAATTATAGTGTTGGTGGAGAGTTATATCTCCCACTAATGTTTGGAATCTCACCCTGTGGGTTTCTACATCTTTTTAGGTGAATGTGCATGAGGAGGAAGAGATCGTACAACATAGGTTGTGCAGCAGAAAAAAGGATAGTAGCTGGCAAGGTTGGAAGTGCTTTTAGTGGTTCTTTTGTTCTTAGAATCCTAGAGTCATCCCTGTACACTCAAGTCTTTGGGATGGTTTTTAGGATGTGTATAGTAGGCATGTTTCGACATGTGTTTTGGGTTGTGCATCCTTTTTATGTATGGATATAGTGGATATGTGTATATATGTTTGGGGAAAATCTTGTGTAACATGCTGATGGCATACATGGTAAGTATGTTGTGATATGAAATGACTCATATGTAAAGGTTTTTGATGCTTGGGTTCGTGATGAAAATGTTTTAATTTCCCATGTTTTTTCGGTGATCTGTTTGTTTAAGTTTGTTTCTGCGGGTTAGTTTTGAGTTATCTCATGGTTTGTGGCATGAGACATCAAAAGTTAAAGGTTTTTATCAGAGCTTTAGGTTCGTTGAGTCTAAAAGGACCCAAGACTAGGGTTTATGTATGTTCTTTATCTTCCAATCTATCTTATAGTGATTTCTACTTATGTAGAAGAAGTAGAAAAACTTAAAGATGTCTAGAGAACATGAAGAACACACTGCTGAGAGTAGTTTTAGTGCACCAGGTGGTGGTGTGAGGAACTAGGAATAAGAAAATTAGGTGCCTAAGGATCCCCAGTTTGACATAGCCATGACTGAAAACCCTTCCTTTCAGTCTCTTTTTGGGCAGTTTATGGCTACGATGACACATATGGTGGACAAGATGCCTGCACCTCATCCTAGAACACCAGTTCCCAATGCAGAATCTTTAGGAATTGGGAAGATCTTTGAGCGACTTTGCCACATTGGGGAGGCAGAGTATGCTGAGATGGCTGATCCATAGGATGCTGATTTCTGGCTTACTAAGCTTGAAAAAGCCTTCAAGTTCCTCAACATCCCAGAGGCAGACAAGGTTAAGCATGCAGTGTACCTTCTGAAGGGGAGTGCTGGCCATTGGTGGGCCATAAAAGAGGAGAAGAGACCTAGAGTAGTTGTAGGTTGGGAGGAGTTCTGATGCAAGTTCATCAATCAATACTTTCTACGGACCTATCTGGATGAGAATATCAGTCAGTTTGAGTGGATCTGACAGGGACCCATGACAATCAATGAGTACGAGGCTATGTTTATGTAGATTCTTCAGTTCTGTCCTCACATGGTTGCTATGGAGGACGAGTGAATTCACCGTTTTGAGAAGGGGTTGAACACTGAGTTGTCTACCCTAGCAACTTCCTTAGAGAATCGAGAAAGGTTTGCTACATTTGTAGAGTTTTTTTAGAGGATAGAGCATTCTATGATAGGGAAATGGGAGATGAGTGCCAAGAAGAGGTTTGTATAGTTCTAGGGGTAGTTGTCAGGTGGCTTTAAGAAATCGAGGTTTTTTGCACCTCCAGCGTCGCAAAGGTTCAGTGCTCCAAAGTAATGGTCACCGAGTAAAGGTAGAGGTTACCGTCTTCCACCTACTGGAGATCATAGCACCACGTTAGTGTCAGTGACGGTGCCATCTAGGCCACAGTTTGAGACCCGAGTTTGCTACTAGTGTGGGAAGACAAGACACCTGTATCAGGAGTGTCCAGTAAGGGATGATGAGGTGACCCAACAACTGAGGCAAAACTAGTAGGGCTCTCAAACATAGCAGAACAATAGAGTAGGAGCACGATGACATTGCCAAGCATTGTAGGATGGATCATCTACCTAGGGAAGCAGAGGATGGGGGTGACAACATGCAATGGCTAGACTCTATGCTATGAGTTAGTTGGAGGCGGTGGTCAACTCATGAGTAGTGATAGGTCAGATATAGTTATTTCATTCTGATTTGTCTTATTTTTTCTTTGTATCTATTTTTTTTGACCTGGGTGGAACACATTCTTTTATCACTCATGAAGTGCTTGATAGTTGCCTTTTGCCTATTAGTCATAAGAAGGATAGTTTGTTGTTAGAAACCCTGTTAGTTGGTTTTGTAGTGTTGCAGAAGGTGTGTCCTTCATGTGTCCTTTCCTTTTTAAGGCACACCATTCAAGTTGATCTCATACCACTTGACATTCATGGGTTCGATGTGATCCTTGGAATGGACACCTTGGATAAGTATAGAATTGTCTTGGACTGTAGCTCCACGTAGGCGACATTTGTAGATGGTGGTAAGATGTGGAACTCTTCCAAGGAGATAAGAAGATTCTTCTAACATGTCTGGTATCAAGGAGTGTGACAGGAAAGCTGTTGAGATAAAGTTGTGAGGCATTCTTGGCACATGTGCTGGATACTAAGGTGAGAAGTCGTAGTATTCAGGAGGTACCAGTTATTAGAGAATTTGAGGACGTGTTTCCTGAGGAGTTTCTAGGTATTTTGCCACCCTGAGAGATTGATTTTGAGATCAATATAGTCCCCGACACGTAACTGATAGCTTTGACACCATACATGATGGCTCCAATAAAGATGGTAGAGTTGAAGAGACAGTTGAAAGAGCTACTTGACAAACATTTCATCAGGCTAAGTACGTCACCATGGGGTGCTCCAGTGCTATTTGTAAATAAGAAGGACAGGTCTATGAGGCTGTGCATAGACTATAGATAGTTGAACATGGTGATGATAAAGAACAAGTATCCCTTGGCAAGGCTAGATGACTTTTCTGATTAGTTACATGGTGTAATAATGTTTTTGAAGATAGATCGAAGGTCAAGATATCACCAGTTGAGGATCAAGGAGGATGACATACCTAAGTTAGTTTTTAGGAGGATGTATGGTCACTTTGAGCTCATGGTTATGATGTTCAGGCTAGCCAATGCAGCAATAGTGTTCACAGACTTGATGAACAGAGTGTTATGACTATTTCTTGACCAGTTTGTGGTTTTCTTCATAGATGACATCTTGATATACACTCGTGACAATCAACAACATGAACAACATCTTTGTCAGGAGTTGACCGTGCTAAGGTGACATCAAATTTATGTCAAGTTCAACAAATGCAGGTTCTAGTTAAAGGAAGTAGCTTTCCTGGGGCATGTTATATGTGCTGAGGGAGTTTGTGTGAATCATAAGAAGGTTGAGTTACTGACAAAGTGGGAACATCCAAAGACACCAAAAGAAGTGCACAGTTTTTTGGGTTTGGCAGGCTATTACAGGAGGTTCAGCAAGGACTTGAGTGTTACCTCTTTGCACCTAGCAAAGTGGAAAAGGAAGGACATGTCGTTCATCTGGGATGATAAATGTTAGCATGCCTTTCAAATGTTGAAGGAGAAGTTGACAAGTGCACAAGTTCTGGTCTTACCTGAGCAAGGAAAAGAATACATAGTCTTATGTGATGCGTCCATGAATGTTTTGGATTGTGTGCTCATGCAAGACATGCAAGTGGTTTCTTTTGATTGCCAAGAGCTTAAGAAACATTAGGATAATTACCCAACCCATGATCTAGAGTTATCTATTGTATTCCATGCTTTTAATATGTAGAGGCACTACCTTTACGGTGAAAAGTGTCAGATTTTCACGGACCATAAGAACCTGAAGTACATGTTTTCACAACATAAGTTGAACATGAGGCAATGACACCAGATGGAGTTAATCAAGGATTATGACTGCATGATTGATTATCATCTAGGGAAGGTGAATGTTGTGGTCGATGCATTGAGAAGGAAGTCTTTGTCTTTGCCTATGGGTGACGCCCAATTAAGTTCTTTGGTGTGCCACAATGGAGATATGTTGATCTCCCTATGTCAGATGGATGTTAAGCTATAAGTTTCTTTGGTAGTAGGATTGTTAGCACAATTACATGTGAAGGCCATGCTGAGATAGTAGATCAGGGAAGCACAATAGGTTGATACCATGATACAACATATTAGATCAAAGTTGGCCATCGAGAAGTGTGATGTCTTCCATGAGTTAGATGATGGGATAATTTTTTACCATGGTAGAGTAGTGGTTTCTGATGTTGATGACCTAAGAAATATGGTGTAGGAAGAAGCTCACTCATCCATGTACGCCATGCACCCAGGTAGAACCAATATGTATCATAATTTGAAGGATATGTATTGGTGTCCTGGCTTGAAGAAGGACATGTATAAGTTCGTTGCAAGATGCACTGTGTGTCAGTAGGTCAAAGATGAGCACCAAAAGCCCACAGGGACATCACAACCATTACCTATACCACAGTGGAAATGGGATAATGTAACCATAGACTTTGTGTTTGGACTTCCTAGGACAACCAAAGGTCATGATTCCATCTGGGTGATTATTGACAGGTTGACCAAGTCAGTGCATTTTCTTCGTATGAAGTTGACATATACCATTGAGAAGCTTTCCTAGATCTATGTTGATAAGATAGTGCATTTTCATGGTGTTTTAACAACTATTGTGTTTGATAGAGGTCCTCAATTCACATGTCTATTTTGGGAGCAACTGC
Source organism: Alisma plantago-aquatica (assembly GCA_963693085.1). NCBI lineage: Eukaryota > Viridiplantae > Streptophyta > Magnoliopsida > Alismatales > Alismataceae > Alisma > Alisma plantago-aquatica. The sequence continues at coordinate 558,951,349 of OY856415.1, read as the reverse complement.
ACATAGCTTTAGGTATGTAGTTGAGGTTCAACATTGCCTTTTTCCCACATATAGATGGTCTGTCTGAGAGGACCATCCAAACCTTGGACGATTTGTTGAGAGCTTGTGATTCTTTAGTTTTTGGGAAGTTGGGACATACACCTCAGTTATATAGAGTTTGCCTACAACAATAGCTATTAGAGTAGCACTGACGTGGCACTATATGATGTGTTGCATGCGAGACGTTGCATGTCTCCATTGTGTTGGTGAGATGGGAGAGTAGCAACTTCTTGGTCTTGAGCTTGTGCAACAAATGACAAAAAAGAGCATAGTGATCCAACAACAGTTGAAGGCAACACAAGATAGATAGAAGTTTGTGTAGATAACCACCGTAGACCCTTGGAGTTCCAATTGGGAGAATAAGTGCACCTTAAGGTCTTTCCTTGGAAAGGTGTTCTGAGGTTTGAGAAGAAGGGTAAGTTTTCTCCTAGGTTTGTGGGACCTTCCCAGTGGTGGCATGTGTTGGGAAGGTGGCCTACATGTTGGAGTTTCCACCTGAGTTGCATAGGTTGCATCCAATGTTTCATGTGCATATGTGGAGGAAATGCCATACAACTACAAAGTTAGTGTTGCAACCAGTAGAGGTGGAGCTAGATGAGGACATGTCCTATGTTGAAGGCCCAGTGTTGATCCTTGAAAGAAGAGTGAAAAAGCTAAAGAAGAAGGACATAGTGCTTGTCATGGTTCTGTGGCATCACCATGGTGTTGAGGAAGCCACATGGGAGCTCAAGTAAGAGAAGAAGAGGAAATACCCCTCTCTTTTCTCTTAGGATTTTAGGGGCAAAATCCTTGTTAGGGGTTTATGTCTTGTAAGGACCCCGACCTGAGTTATAGGATACACCTATTTGTTTTGTCTTGATCATGTTCTTATAACCATTCTCTAATCTTTTGAGATGTGATTAGGGCTTGTGGAGAGGATAAGTCTCCATTTTGAGCTTGTTTGGTTGATGTTTGTGGTTTCTGTGCTAGTTTTGGTGCAAATTACAATTTACCCAATATAGGGGATTGATGTGCAATTTTCCACCTCTAGAGTGTTCTTTATATCTCTTGTCTTCATGATGGATAGTGTGATTTTTTGGGGCACTTTGTTTGGCTCTAGGTTGAGTAGTATCACCCTTAGTGGAGATTAGGGTTTTCTAGGGTTTGTATGCCTTAGCCTTGTAACCTTATTGTTTTGCCTTGACCTAGGTCATGACCCAGGGCCTATTGTGGGGTGTTGTAGTTGTGACACCTCCCCCTTGGTGTGGTGGTCATGACCAAGTTTGTCTTGGGTCGAGGTAGAGGTTGGAGAGGTGTCTTTCGACCTAGGCTTCTTGGGGTGGTCTTGGTGTTGCGATCTTGTGGTGATGTTGTGGTGTGTCATGACCTTGGGACCCTAGGTGTGTCACAGTTGTGACATAGGGTTGGTTTCTTAGGTGGTCGAGATCCCACCTAGGGAGTATCACCAGCTCTTGCATGTGGACCTTATGTGGTTGCATGTTGGTCCTTTTAGTGGACAAGTGTTTCTTTGAAGATCTATCTTGTTGACACCTCATCCTTTATCTTACCTCCCTCCTCCTTTGCTATATGAACTCTCTTCTCACCATGCAAGTGGTTCTTTTTGGTCATCTTCTTCTTCCCTTTAACTTTTTCTCATCCTTGGAGCTCGGTGGAGCAAGAAGGAGTGCTCTTGGCGCCTTGGAGGTGGTTCATCCCTTACACGTGGTGCTTGTGGTGATCCTTGGTCATCTCCAACTCTGGTGATGTTTTATCTTCTTTCTTTGCTGTTCCTTTAGATCTTCTACCCTATCTTCTTCCTTCTTCTTGGCCTTAGGCCATGCTTTGACAAGGTGATGCTCAAGTGAGTGACAGAGGGAGAGTTTCTTCTCTCTTTTCTCCCTTCTTTCTTTGGTTCAATTTTGGGATTTTGCTCTCTCTTCTTGAGCTATCCTTTGACTTTGGTGTTTCTCCCTTCTTTAGGCGCTCTTGTGTCCAAGAGTGAAGCTTTTTGTGGAGCTTCTTTAGCCCTTAGATCGTGTGCTTGGAGCTCTTGATCTTGGAGCTTGGATCCTTAGTGGTGATCTTCTTAAGGTGGGTTATATAACACTAAACCCTCACTATTATTGCACTTCTTGTTATGTTGTGTTGCTATTTTCCATCTTGAAGATGTTCCTACATCATACTAGCATATGCACCTTAACCCTTGAATTTTTTTTGGAGAGTTATCATGCTTGGTTTCGAAATAACCCGATACCCTAATCTTCTTGTATCAGTTTTAGGTAGAGATGACAATATGGAGTTTCTTCTCGACGTTTGACCCTTGATCTAGACCCCATGCTTGGTGTTTGTACATCTAGAAGTAAGTGAGAGGTTAGTTTTAGTTTTAATCATCTAAGATATGGTTTCTCTTCCTTTAGTCATGCTTTTCTTGGACCTTTGCCTTAGGGTTTGTGGAGACCGGCTTGCTTGAGTCTCCTTTCATGATGATCATGGTTTTTGCTTAGTTTTGGACCTATTTTGGTGACCTAGGTGTTTACCCTTGATGTGGAATCAACCTTTAAGGTTTGGTGTCTGAAACATGGGCATGGGCATCGCGGTCGCAACATAGCTCATTGAGATGGCCACAACCTAATTGGCTTTGGTTGAGATGTCCCTTCTTGTGGTAATGTTTGACCTAGTGACATTAGGTTGAGACCTTTGGAGTACAATAGCCTTGGAAATCTTATCTCCTTGCCTTAGCTTGGTGGAGACGACCCTTGGAGTAGTGCTCGCAACTCGGGGATGCCGCGGTCGCGACATGGTGGTGTTGAGGTGTCACAGTCACGACATGGAGGTGGTTGTGACCCATGGTGAGGGATTGAAGGTCAAGATGCCCATGGTGTATGTCGTGGCATACTATGGAGGGTGTCCGCGACCTATGTTCCTAAGTGGTTAATATGTGGCGATGGTAGGTGGTTATGAAACATATATGAATATCTAATGTTAATCTTTCATACACACATTTCATGCTATTTTGTATAATCTCCAATCTTCTCTAATGATATTTCTTAATCCTAACACACTCCATGATGGTGGAGGGTGGTGGTTCTAGGGTGGTTGACTGATGCAAACCTTATGGACCCTAATCAGCAAAAAGTGGAAACCCTAAACCCTAAAAGTGAAAAGTCTTGCTTATATCCTTACCATGGATGGTTCATATTTTATGTGCTTATCTCTCTTGATTATGATCTTATACCTATGCAAGTGTTGTGGAATTGATTATCATAGCTAGTGTGTGCTATGACGGCTATGATGTGAGTCAGGATTGAATATGCCTTTATGAGGCATACTGATTATGCAGGCGATATAGGAATATGGTGGTTGGGCCTTATAACCTAACAATGATTATTGTTCTGACATGAAAGGATGTTTCCTACTAATAGAATGTGGGATTGGTATCCCTTGGCATGTGGCTTTTTTGATGTTGTTGTGAATGACAATAATACATGAATCATGTGGTGATAGTGTGACAAGTTCACACCCTATATGTTTATCCAACTGGAAGAGTACTATGCCCTTATATTTTTAGAATTTGTTATGATTTTAGATGTTGTAACTTGATTAATGCTAAAAGACACTTAAAATGATCTAACTAATCAAGTGGAACTTAATCGTGTAGCTTTACCCTGTTCCATGGATCCATTTAGTGTCAGCACTTGCTGAATGGTGAAATGAGTTTAACTCAGAGTGCATATTTTTAAATATGTAGGGGTGAGGATGAATATCCCCTTACATCCAGGATATGTGATACATGACTGGCTACGAGCCATACCCTAATAGGAGTGTGGCTTCAGGCCGCAGCTCACAGACATGTGATACAGGACTATGGGCCATACCTTGGTAGGAGTGCATCTACAGGCTGTAGCTCAATTTCACTAGCATTGTGACTTGTACTAAGGCGGTCTAGACTTGTACAACTGGACTATATGTTGCTGGTAGAAGTTTGACTGATGATGTTACTATAAGTTCACTCGTACTGACTGAGAGGGTGAGGTCGTGGATTCTGGCTCTTCCATGGACCTTGTATGGCATCAATTTTGACTTAGCAATGGTCAGTTGTATTTGGGTGATATGACTCAAATCCTCGGGGCATAATAAAACACATAATCAGCCATGTAGTATATTTGATTAGGTGCAAATACAAAAATATTGTATGAGGCCTTGCTTACTTTATATAGTGTTGCTAGTAGTGAATGTACATGCTCTTCATATTCCTTTTATGATGATAAGATGTTTCATAATGTAATGACAATTTCTTATTCTATTAGTAATGATTACCTGCTTATCATGGTAGTAGCATTACTGCTATTCTTTGATCATCTCACTTGTGCTAATATTAGTGTTGGTGGAGAGTTATATCTCCCGATGTGATTTGGAATCTCACCCTATGGGTTTCCCACATCTTTTTAGGTGGACATGCACAAGGAGGTAGAGATTGTACAATATAGGTTGAGCAACAACAAGAAGGATAGTAGCTGATAGGGTTGGATGTGCTATTGGTGGTTCTTTTGTTTTTAGAGTCCTAGAGTCATCCCTGTACACTTAGCTCTTTGGGATGGTTTTCGGGGTGTGTTTTGTAGGCGTGTTTTGACATGTGTTTCGGCTTGTGCATCCTTTTCATGTATGGATACAATGGATATGTATATATATGTTTGGGATAGATCTTTTGTAACAAGCTGATGGCATGCGTGGTAAGTATGTTGTGATATGAAATGACTCATATGTAAATGTTTTTACTATTTTGGTTTGTGAGGAAAATGGTTTTAATTTCCCTTTTTTTAGTGATCTATTTGTTTAAGTTTCTTTCCACGACTAGTTTTGAGTTATCTCGTGGTTTTTTGCATGAGGCGTCATAGTTTGAAAGGTTTCCTTACTAGATTATCCATTGAATATCAAGTTTGGATTCTAAGCTTTTGAGCTTTGCTAAGTTCTGTAGCTTGTCGCATGAGAGTATGATTGGGGAAGATGATGGCCTAAAATGTTATGAATATTCCCTCATATTTATTTAGTATTTGATGTTGGTTATGCACATTTTGGGAAATTCAATCTTCACCTAGTTCTCTCACTGTGCATTTTAAATGAGGGTTAATGACAAAAAAGTCGTGTCACACCACTAAGGTTTAAACAGGTGATTAAAGGGTAGTAATTTATTTTTCCCTATTATTTGAATATAAATCAATAATGTTTTTATTATGTAAAACTCATAAATGATTCTATGTATAATAGAAAATTACAAACAAATAGTCGTTGGAGTTAGAAAAATGTTCTCTACCTAAATAAATCAAATTTATAGACTAAATCCAATGATAATAGAAGTTGATAATTTAGGGTTATAAGTATATAGATTAGTTGATTATATATATATTCATTGTGATGATGTGTGAAGAATACCCTACTCACACTTAGGGTTTTACCTTGACTTGTTGAGACACAAGTTGAGGTATATTACATCCCCTCTTAAGTCAATATTGGACAAATTTACCTAATTTCTCTCTCTATATCTCTTGATATGATTGATGTATTTCTCATTGAAAGTACCTTTTGTTTTATTTATCTAGTTGAGAATCCTCTATTCAAATTGATGTTGATTCATATCTAAATTATTGATAAGTACAATTGAATTTTTAACTTGATGTGCCATGTTTATGTTTATTTAATTTGCACTGTATTACATGGTTTCATTTCTTTATTCCATCTATAACTGGAAACCTCTAAATTGATGATTTTCGTTGACTGAACTTATCATGACTCCATATTAAATGCATGTTTGATATGTATTTATTACCATCTATTATATCCTTATATTTTGGTGTTGTATCCCATTGAACAACTTTTCCCATACTTGTTTACAGTGCTCTCACCTAGACCCAGGTACTCTCATATGATATATAATCATTACATAGAGGATTGTGGTGTTCACCTTCTTCCTATTCTTGATGTGTGGAAGTGTTTTGGCCCTACATTGATTAATGTCGAGGAACCCCTCCAAGATAGGGCCACATTGGATACACCCCACTAGTGTAAACTCCAAGACCAAACATGGGTTGGAAATTCATCCCCGTTTATGCCTAGTCGCGTGAAATTCCCTTACAAGGCTATCCCTTGGTTGTTGCGTCTACATGAGATTTCCCCCTAAAATTTGTCCCCGAGGGGATTCAAACCCAGCACCACTATCTAATGGACCACCATGTTTACCGATTGAGCCAATCTTGGATTGCATCCCTACTTTCATATGATTGTAGTCTGCTATATATTTTGCATGCAACCAAAATTAAATTGAATTGATTTGATTGATTCCATTATTATTCTCTATATTTTTCTAATGCAAGCTTTGATTATCCTACTTTATTATTTTTTCATATAACTTGGTATCTCATTGTATGAAGGTAAATTTTGACATTCAATTTGACTTTCTACCTCCCTTTTTATTGGGAACCTTGTTTACTTTAATTTGACAAACTTTTTTGATACACGTGCAATCCCTTTTATGTGCATACCTACTTTTGTTGATAGTTTTCCATATGTTCTACTCTTATGGGGATGTTCCCAACCCTTAGGTAGAAAGGACCTTGGCTTAGTTGATCCTAAGCTACAACCTGTACAAGAGTATACTTCTTACAAGATATAGATTGATGTAACCATGTTTCTCTCCATGTCCTATTAACATGTGTCAAAGAATTAAATTTATTTTGAGAAATATAATAGTCAGATATTTTTATGTTCCACTACTGTAGTTTTTGTGTTTTGACCATATTGTTTGAATTGAATCAATCATTACTTATGAATTTTTTTATTATGGTGTTTAGAATTGGGTACATTTCCTTTTTTTTGGTTGAGTAGGTGAGCGTCTCTGCAAACGGGTCCCACTCCATATACATGTGCCTTTTTATTATAGAAAATCAATAACGAAATTCGTGGTAATGTTCTCCCACTTCAACTATGAAGCCTCAAGTGAATGGAGAAGAGAAATAGGTCTTTGATATTCTATTTTCACTTGTTGGCATGTCATGCACTTTGCCACAAAATCTGGTGATGTCTTTATTCATGTTCTTCACTTTTGTATGTCTTTGTACATTTTGGTAGTACCAAGATGAATTGTGTACTTAGACCCATGATATTCACTTGACAACCTTTTTCTCATAGACCATTAACATCTAGAATCCATAGTCAATCTCAAAAAGATATAGAACGCTCATCTCCAATAGAAAACTTTGACTGTGGCTTCTCAGTGAACACTTTCATTTCATCAATGTTAGATCTAGCTAGTTGTGCGACAAGGATTTACAAAATCTAAGAAGGAATAATAAACAAACTATCCATATGAACTCTTAATGTTTACATTGTGGAATCATCAAACTCTCTATTATTCTAGGGCTCCAATTAGAGACAATTTCCAAATTCCACTACAATAACAACAGATGGAAGCAAAAATCATGCATTCCTTTCTACTCAGAGTATCAACCATGAAATTATCTTTACTAGGATGATAAGAAATGGTGAAATCATAATCCTTGTTGTACTATATCCTCCCCCTTTAATGCAAATTTAGATCTTTCTAGGTCATCAAAAGTCACACACTTTTATGATATAAGAAACCTCAAACTCAACTCCATACAACTAATGACGCCACATTTTTAGGGAATGAACAATGGTAGCTAGATCTAAATCATGGTTTGATCTATTTTCTTTGTTTGGATGCAATTTACATGATATGTGTGCAATCATTCATACTTCTTGCATAAGGACACATCCTAATCCTTGTTTAGAAGCATTAGTGAAAATAATATAGGGTTAACATGATGGATAGGGAAAGAATGAGTGTATAGGTTAGACATTTTTTCAACACTAAAACTTTTCTTACATTTATGAGTCTAGATGAAATTTGCATATTTTTGTGTCAGATTCATCAAAGGAAGATCTAGTTCAAAGGGATTAATAGGAGGATCGAATTCAAAGTAATTCTATATAAACCTTCTATATTACCCAACAAGTCCTAGAAAACTATAATCTTAGAAGGATTTTATGGAGATTGCCACATAGTTATTGCTTAATTCTTCACGAGATCAATGACAATATTTCATGTCCCAACAACATAACTTCATGGAGCCAAACCACACATCTTGAAAATTTTTAATGCAATTGACGCTCTCATAAAAATTTGAAGGACAATTTATAGGTTTTTGGGATGTTGATCCATCAACTCGAAATAGATAAGTACATTGCCAATAAATACAACTATGGGTCGAGATAAGGCTGAAAAATCATATTCAACATGTCTATAAAGGTACCTAGGGCATTCACCACCCAAAAAGGCATGAATAGAAACTTATATTATCCATAATGTGTATGAAAGGTCATCTTTGGTACAACCTCATATTTCACCCTAATATGATGATATCCACATTGATGATCCATAATAGAAAAATAGAATCAAAATTTTGTTGATGGAAAAAACCGTCGATGCATGGTAGAGGATAACACTTCTTGATGGTTACTTGATTTATCATTTTGTAATCCATACACATTCTCATATAACTATGTTTTGTCTTTAAAAATAGAGCTAGATCTCCTGATGGAGAAAAACTAGGGTGAAACCCATGTCCAGGAGTTCTTCTAATTACTTCTTGAGATTAATAAGTTCTACTGGTGCCATATGATAGAGTGGTTTTGAGGTGGGTGATGTGCCTTATCAAGATTGATAGAAAATTTTACTGTGCGAAAGGGAGGAACTCCAAGAAACTCATTAAGGAAAACATAAATGAACTCTCAAACCACTTTGATATCATCTAAGTTGGGTGATAAATGATTAAGAGCAACTGATACTAGGTAGACTCTACAGCCATGCAAGATGAGGTTCTCTACTTTGAGTGTTGAGTTAGTTAATTGTTTGTCATCTCTGTTCCTACCTTTGATCAATAATTGTCCACTGTCATGGTGTAGCAGACTAACCTTCTTCTATCCACATAGCAAGATGACATCTTATTTCGTTAACCAATCCATTTAGAGAATGACATTGAAAGATTCCATTTCAAGGATGAAGAAGTCTGAATCAAACATTTTATCATAGATGCACAATTACATTGGACGGATTTTCAAGAATGAAGAGCATACCCTACCACTAGGGGCTTGAACATCTAAGATATAGTCCATATACATAGGTTCTAGATGTAGCATAGTTACACTTTTAGAGGCTATAAAGGTAGTTTATGAATCAAAGTTGAATAAGGCCTTGATATGCTGTTGATTCAAATGTTCTATACATTCAATGACTTCATTTTCATCACCGACCTCTACTACATTCATGATAAAGACATGACATATGTGTCTTTGAAATGGTGGACAATGCCCTACTGATTGCTATTATTTTTGTTTTTGTTGTATAGAGGCTGATGAGGATGAGACTATTGATGTTTCTGCTAAGGAATGTGTGGCTGAATTGGGGCTTCGTCCTTTTAGAGCTCAAGGCATTGGGGTTTAATGTGCCCCACTTGGCCACGTAGATGACATATCATATATTTCATATATCCTTGGGCTGTAGTTTATTCCAGATGGAATCTACCCAGAGGATGAAAGTGTGAGTAGTAGTTACACTTAATGTGTCCAAGATCATTTATAATATCCTTCATTTTGGTAGGAATGGGGTTGAGGATTGATATCTAGAAAAATTTTCAACAACTAAGGCTTTATCTATCATTTGTTGGAAGGTCAGTGGTAGCTGTGGTACTAAAGTGAACCCAACTTGATAATTTAAACCTTCCATTAAGAGGTGGTTCTACAAGGTTCCATATGATCAATAACATAATGTCCCAACATGAGAAACTTCTAAACATGTGCTGAAAATCTTAGACTCCCTTGTTTTAAGCCATAGAATTCCTCCTCTTTCTTTTTCATGGTGGCTGAACAAACATATTTCTCTCAAAAAAGAATGAGAAACTCTTCCCATGACATAATAGAGGTATCACATGTACAAGTATCTCCCTCCCACCAAACTATAGTGGGTTTTTCTAGGACATACGAGGCTGGTATGAAGTTTTAATGAGGACGACATGTCATTCCTATAAGAGTTTTCTTTAGATCTAAGACCCAATCATATGTTTTGTCAACCTTTTTTTTATCTTACCTTCACCCTTAACGTTGGGTGGCTGCATCTTAATAAATTCCATGTATCAAAATTTATAGTTACAATGATACTTCCCCTCGTAGTGTTTGTTATAAGTTGATGGAGGAAGGCTAGATTTTTCTCATGGGAAAATTAGGTTTGGGTATAACAGAAGCACTAGGGTTCATTGGGATCAGAGGATGACTCCCATGAGTAACTTGTCCTTCAAGAGTTACTTTGACTTAGGTGTATTGAGAGGGGTCCAAGGGTGGCATTCCACATCATAGGTTTAGAGGGGTTGAGTATCCAGAAGAGTTACTCTGGTTATATCCAAAACCCACATTCACAAATACATTCCTTTCCTAAAAGGATTGGATAACTATGAGAAACTTAATAGATTATATTTTGAGATAGCTAGTTGGCAAAAAACATGAGCCTAATACCATACTATGAAGAGTGGGTCCCACTGGTGGGACCGCTCCTTATTTTTATTTCAAAATAACCAATACAACCACAATATATCCTTTATTAAGATAAGGACAAGTGCATATCATTACTACAATATATTATGAAATACATAAAAAATATAGAGTTTGTAGTGTAATAAAAATAAACTACTACAATTAAAATGTTGTTTAATAAGCTGGTTTATGATGAATGTAAAGAAGTCTTAAATGAAAATATAGGATGGTGTCAAAATGTCAAACTACAAAGATACCTAGCACGCCCTGGTATATAGGTCACGACGCTAGACACCAGGGTATGCAAAAAACCTTCCACCAAGGTACAATCGTCATTGTCCTCAAAATATCACATACATAAATCTCTGAGACATGACCACAACAATTCTTATACCAAGGCATGACAATATCCATCCTCCATGCTCCTTTATATCAAGATGACAAGGACACACAATCATTTGCACCTTGCATACTCAACAATATGCACTCTGAGTTTTCCTTAGGAATACTCATTTCACCATCCAACAAGTTCTGACAATGGAATGGATCTATGGTACATGGAAACTACATGATTAGGGTTCTACTTGATTAGTTAAGACCAATTGGGTATTTTTAACTGCGTCAATCAAGTTTCAAGGAAAAAAAATTCTACAAATTTAAGGGTAGATTGCAACTTCAGAAGATATAAAATGTATAGAGTATAAACCTATCACATCATCACATAGTATTGTTCATCTCCATACATAAGGCCACCATTATTGTCACACCACCATGGGATACCAATCCCTTATGACAGCACACAGAGGATATCACCTCACTTAGGGTAATCTACCCTGCTCAAGGTCATAAGACCATTAACATTGATCCCTGTGAGAACATCATTATCTCTCCATACCTCAAAAAGCCTCATCATCATCACACATGATACATAAGGGATACAATAGATAATCACTAGCTATGAAGCTTTTACAACAACAAATTAGGGTTACACATTACGAAAGAGAAAGTACTCCAACATTATAGTAATTACTCAAGAAATAGAGGCAACATAACTTAGATAATCTCCTCCTGAACCAAACATGGATCTTTCAATTCAATAAGTATTTGCATTAGGTCAAATTTAATCAAGGTAACTGTATTAGGGTTGCAAATCAGCAATAAAAGCTAAACCCTAATTATCATTATTTCCAACATTCTTAGAAGCGAAAGAGTCAACTATCATCATCATAAAGTCAACAACATAAGATGATCACAATGTTTATAAATTCTCATCGACTGAAGAGATTGGGACTCATCACCTTCATTGACTGAATAGATAAATCACCCTAAGTGACCACTTAGGTCGGCACATCCACAACCGAAGAAGACGTTGGGTTCAATCCTTCATCGAATGAAGATGAAATTTGGCGACCGAAGAAAAACTAAGTGCATTAGTGACCAAAGAGGAACCGCATCACTTCATTCACCAAAGGATATGGTCACCTTAGAGACCACTCAAGGAGATCCGAACTTAGCAACCCTCAAGCCAACAAAACTCATCGACCATATAGACCATAACTTGGAAAACATAAAGAGAGATAAAACCTCATACAACACAATATCAAATAGGTTTGATCATCACCATGAAACTAAAAACCACCAAGGTGTAATCCAAAAGGAGAAAAGCACTCCAAAATTGTAATTCCAACCATCAACATGAGAGAAAACTGAACCATGAATAGAGAGAGAAAACCAACATTTCCTTAGTCATGCATGCATCAAAACCTCCATCACCAAAGATAGATTATTATGTACAAGGATTAAGGTTTATCAAAGGGTAGATATATACTCAAGATAAACATGTAAGCATAAACCCTAGATCACAATTATCATTTTCAACTTTTAATTACATTTTAAGGTAGGCTACTTGCATGCAAGGTAAATGTAAGCAATAATGGTGGAGAAAGTTAGTAACTCACCTTAAAAGAGAAGAATCAACTCCAATAGAAAGGAACCTCCAAGAGAGATAGATAGGAAAACCCTTTCTTGATCACCAATTCTACCAAGTTAACACCACCTTGAAGGAAAAGAACAAGCCCTAGATCAAAGGAGCACAAGATAGTGCACAACCCTAGGTTGAGTAGACAAGAAAGAGAAGTTCTTCAACTTAGCTTAAGCACTGCCATGGAGAACCATGGATTAAGACAAGAAGAGAGAAGTTCTTTAAGATTCAACACAAGAACTACCATGGAGAACCATGGTTTTGGCCAATAAGATAAAGAAGAAAAGGATAGAGAAAGAAAAATGAAGATTAAGAGGATGATCACTTACCAAGGTCAAGGAACACCAAACAATCACCAAGGGAGGGCTGCTCCAAACCCTAGCTCAACATGCAAGATGATCAACCAATTGAGCTCCACCTTCACCACCAGGAACCAAGGGGGATGATATACAAGAAACAAGAGAGAAATAAAGGGTGGAAATGGTTTAGTTGCATATAAGGAGAAAGGCTTGAATAAACAAGGGTTGGAGAGAGAGAGACGAGAGGTTAGGTGTCATTCAAACACATGCCAAGTGTCCACCAAAACTCATCCATGGAAGAACAATACTCAAACATGCAACTAGGGTGACAAAAACAAGGAAAACCGGTGACCTACTAACTCCAGGAAAAGCCATAGGTCAAAGAGATTCTTAAGGACCCAAAACATGATCAAAACACAACGATCGCATGGACTAAACCCTAAGGTTTCTTGGTGACTGAAGAGGGTCATGGGCTCATCAATCGCTAATAATACTAGGCACACACCAAGCCTCGTTGGCCACAAAGAACATGGTCAAGGAAACAACTTAGTGATCATTGAAAACAAAGCTCATCAGTCAACACACACTAAAGGTCAACCATCAACATGGGGTATCCAAGCAAACCCTAAAACTCAACATATGATGTCACCACATCAAACTAAGGCACAACATGGATTTGGCGAGCCACTCTCTCCAATGACGTCAAAACATGCAAGGCAAAGAAAACATGGGTAAATTGCATGAAAGAACCCAAAACATGGTAAATTGCAATTAGGTCCAAAATAAGCACATAAAAGCATAACTAGCTCAAACAACCTCCAAACTAAACCAAACTTGAAATAGAAGCTCATCATAAGTATATATTAAGGTTTTAAGCATCTAATAATGCTAAGAAAGAAAGATCAACTAGAAAGCTAGGTTAGGGGTCTTACACTAATATTCTTCACCCTCCATCTCTCTTCTCTCCTCCTCGATCCTATTTCTCTTTACCTCCACATTCCTCATGCTGAGTTGAGTCAGTTAAGCCTTAGCTTAATGCAATTGGGTTCCTCAACTTACCAATCGACAATGGGGTTCCTTCTTACCCTATTTTTGGTTTCGATAAGGATTTCAATCATCCATGAATTTTAGGTAAATATATGTACATACCTATAGCATCTTTGATGCTCCATTCAAAGTTTTCTATTGCTTGTTTTCCTATGTGGTCTCTGCACCTATCTTGCCTTACTTTGATCCCCAATGATAGATTCATGGACCTCATCATTTCTCTAGAGGGTTCCAAGGACCATAGGGACTGATTGGAGAACCTCAATGAGTTCACACAAACGTGGATCTATATCCAACTCCAAGTATCTCACAGTAAGAATGGTTTCCCCTATTTTTGGGTCTCTTTCTCCTATTTTCACCACTAGCGTGCTATGGTCATGGTTCATCTAGTAGGCTTTATCTTGTGCTTGGTTCATAATTCTATTTTGTTCTCCATGACATTGACTCTACCAACATTTGTCGATGAGGGCTTTAGGTTTCCTGGATTGCATCTATTCACTTGTGGTCATTCACACTTTCCAATGCTCATGGCGATGACTAGTTTTCATGGTCTGTCATTCCTTTCGACCTTAACCTTCTACATTGGTGATCCCTAATGATCTCTATGAGGCACTCATCAGATGGTGGTGGACTACATAGATCAAGACCGAGTTCCATGGCTGAGCTACTAGTATCGGTTCTTATGGCAAGAGATGAATGGAGAAGAAGATGACTGTCCAGTTTACAACACTTCCCTTGATTTGATTTGATCTACGTCACACCTCTCATGCACATTTGTGTCTTTTGACATTTGATATGAGTGGGAGTCACGATTTCGACTTAACCGATCAATTTTACCACGATGCCATAATATGCATTTGGATTCGATGTGTGGTTCAAGGGTATTTCGGTAACTATGTAATATATTTTGTTTCATAAATTTAGTAAATGATATTATCTCAAAAAATTCATAGCAATTGATATATAACTCAGAAAATTAAAGTAAGTCATGTTTTGGAATTAGAAAAAAATGAGATCTGTCATTTGGTATAACTTTTATAACCTAATGTCAATTTATAAAATAAGTGATTTTTGTGGATTTTCCCTAATTATCTTTAATATTGTAAAATTCATATCTAATTATCCAGAAGTTAGAAACTAATACATAAACATGTTTTGGAATCAATAAAGTATAGTGTATTTGATAATGTAATTTTCATAACCTAAACAAGTAACAATAAAAGGGTTATTTTTAGGGTTTTATTCGTAGGAACATAAACCCTAATTGGTTTGAATATTTAATAGGTAACTTTGGACCTTGGTTTGGATCTAGGGTTTGATCATGACAAGTTGACACACATTCTTGAGGTATGTTTCTTCTCTTTATGAGTCACATTGGATAATAATTCTATCCTCTCTCTCTCTCTCTAATTTGACTGTGGCATATTGGTTTGTATGTCACTTTGTTATACTTGTTTACCTGATTGGATCCATTTCACTGAATTTTATGTCATAGTCTGTTTAAAATGCAAATCGAATCTCTTTTATTTAATCTTGTTCATGCTTACTAAATTTGCAACCTTTATTGATTTATTTCATCTTATTGTCCCATTTTCTAATGGAAACCCTAGTTTGATGCATTTCTTGGACTAGATTTGTTTCTAATCTCTATTATATGCATGTTTGATTGTTGAGACTATTATTATCTATTAGTGGCGGTACATTATGGGTTCCGATCCCATTGTACAATGTTTTCAATATATGGATTGATGGTGCTCTCACCAAATCCCCATGTGCTCTCACTTGATATATATACTATTTTATAGGATTGTGGGTGCTCTCACCTCCTTCCTAGGCTTGATATGTGGAAGTATCTTGGCCCTACTTTTAGATGGTTATCATATAATATTTGATCTGACTGCAAAAAGCATGGTTGTATGTTGATGTCATGTAATTTGAGATTTACATGCAAGAATTTTACTATTGAACTTTTTATTTCTTCATATAATTTTTTTGTCTTAATATATGAATAACTCTTTTGATATCCAATTGGATAATTCTACCCCCTATTCATTGGGAATCGTGTTATTTTACCTTTGATGAACATTTTCCATATAAATGGTTCAATCTCTATTATAAGCACATACCATCTTTTGTTGATAATCTTCCACCTTGTATTCTCTTGTAGGGGGTGTTCCCAACCTATTAGGTGGAGGAGATCCTACCATAGGTGATCCTAAGTTGCATCTTGATTGATATTAGATGCTCTTTTTGGAGATTGATTGAAGTGGTTGGTTTACCCTAAGTTGATCCTACATAACAGATTAGTATTCTTTTATGTACACATTGCATGGTGAAGAACAATGTTAGACATATATATAATAATAGTTAGATATTTACTTTTGCTGCTACACTTTTGGTATTCAATACATTACATACTTAAGTTATAGTATATCATCTTTTGTGAAACTTTTTTTTTTGAATTTGGCATTAAATGATTTTTCCTTGCTAGTAAGTTGAGTGGATCCCCTATCAATTCCCATTGTATAAGTATGGTATTAGAGCCAGAGCAGTTGGTTATCTGACTATTTCATTCTTGATCTCCCTTAGGTTTTACCCCTTCCATAATCTCCTTATAGGGGCCATCCCTTATGAGAATCTCTCTAGATGAGATACCTACAATAGTATCTACCTTCATTAGGATGATAGAAGGATATCGAATTTGAGGAAGTATTATGATGTTCTCAAGTGAATTAATCTTATATGGGTAGTTTAGACACCATTTGCCTTTTTTCCTTAGAGTATTAACTTTGATACCCATGTTTATGTTTTGGATCAATGAGATTTGACTTAATATTAGAATTTTGTAATGTTGGTGATCGAGTAGGTGGTAAGTTGAGATATCCAAAGTAGAACCACATGTTTGGGTAGACTACCCTAGAACCTAGACGTTGATGTATGGTGATGTTGAAAAGTAAGTGATGTAGTGATAGATTCTATACAAGGTTTGGTTTAGACTCACCCTTATACCTATAGTTTATTTTTTCTTATTAGGCCAAACCTTTTTAAGAGGTGGAAGTGTAGTACCTTGATAGAACATGGATATGCTGATTTTGGGGACAAAAATCCTTTTTAAGGGATGGAGTCCTATAAGATACTGAGATTTGGCTATCATGAATTCATAAACCCTAATTCCATGAATATGAGGTTAGTGTGTTTGGATCATTATAATTTACCAAACGAGGTTAGAATTATACACTGACATGCTTATTTGTACCCCGAGGAATATTTAATGCAAATGTGAGTAACTCACATATTAACCTAAGTAATGCATTTGATCATGGCCATGCCATGGACTAATAAACATTAATGTTATGTTGAATGAGATATATGGAACCTAACTTGGACATCACACCTGTTGATAAGGGTGTGTGATGCATAATGATAATGTTGACCATAAACCCTATGTTGTAATCATCTAATCCTAACAAATACATCCATGGTGACATTCATGATGCATTTGTGACATTGGTTTCTCTAATCTCTTTATATATACTGTAATACACATAAATGGTACCTAATCACCTAATTGTGGTTAGATATGAAAATAAATCCATCAATATAGTAATATGTTTCACCCTTTTCATTAAAATACATCTAATGACTCAAAAATGGATAATAATTAACTGGATTTACTTAAATATGCATGAATGACTAAGGTTGGGTTAAATGTGGGTAATTAGTAATATGATGTGAATGAATGTAAATCAATGATTCATTTGGTCAACAATGTGACTAATTTATGTGATGCGAGAATGATTTGATGTTTAGTGTAAGTGGGAGTTATTAATGTGACATAATATAAGTTGAATGTGACATTACTAGACTTAATGAGAAATTGAATAAAATAACATACATCATGTGAGACAATATGATATAACTCCATATGGTGATAATATGAGGATAATGAAGTATAATTCCTAAATTTGGAGGATAATATTAATATACAATAATAGATATTCGATAATTGACTTAAGCCTATTTGTATTGGATCTCATAATTGACAATCTAAAAACCTAAATTTAAGGGCATACTTGTGTTCTTGGTGTCAATTTTCAACTTAATGGGATAATGTTTAATGCCCCAATTTGATGAGAGAATACAATTCAAAATAATTTAAGCATAATACAAATCAGACTTCAGTTTAACTATTATCTTTCCCAAAATTTTGATGTCATGATGATATTCCCTATTTGTTTTGGTTTCTCCCAAAGACCAGGTGTTACACATTTCATATTGTTCTGGGTTCTATCTCAACCATTGGGTCACCATATCATGGTGCAGGTATTTTCTTCTTCCTTGATCCTGCACCTTTCGAGACTCTACAGTCCACAATTAACCTTCTCCACCTTAGGTTTCTCTTCTCTCCTCCTTGATCCTATTTCTTTTTACCTCCACATTCCTCATGCTGAGCTGAGTCTCTTAAGCCTTAGCTCAATGGGGATTGGGTTCCCCAACTTCCCAGTCGATAATGGGGTTCCTTCTTCCCTTGTTTCCAATTCTGATAAGGATTCCAATCATCCAAGAATTCTGTGTATATATATTACATCCCTCTAACATCTTCGATACTCCATACAAAGTTTTCAGTCGTTTATTTGCCTATGTGGTCTCTACACCTATCTTTTCCTTCCTCCGATCTCCCATGATAGATTCTTGGACCTCATCATCGCTCTGGAGGGTGTCGAGGACCCTAGGGACTGATTAGAGAACCTTAGGAAGTTCAAGCAGACATGGATCTATCTCCAATTCCAAGTATGACACGTTGTCTCGTCCCTGCTGCATTGAAGTGTACCTATGCACTATGTTCCAGTTCACTGATAAGGAAGATATATTTCGGGTGGGTCAAAATGACTATGCATCAAGGGCACGTAGGTGGTTCATTGGGTTGAAAGTGAAAGTCGAGGATTTGAAAGATATGACTTTCTAAACAACATCTCACGGTAAGAACAATTTCCCCTACTTTTGCGTTTCTTTCTCCTATTTTCATCACTAGTGTGATGTGACATGGTTCATCTAGGAGGATTTGTCTCATGCTTGGTTCACAATTCTATTCCATTCTCCACGACATTGACTATGCCAACATTTGTTGATAAGGGCTTCAACTTTCCTATATTGCACTTGTTCTCTTGTTGTCATTCTTGTTTTCCACTGGTCAGGATGATGATTGGTCTTCATGGTGTCTTGTTCCTTTTGACCTTAATCTTTGACATTGATGATGCCTGGTGAGCTCCATAAGGCACTCATCTGATGTTGATGGACAACATAGATCAAGACTAAGTTCCATGGCTGAGATACTACGGCTAGTTCTTATCGTGAGAGTTGAATGATGAAGAAGATGATTGTTTGATTTAGACTACTACCCTTGATTTGATTTGGTCTTCACCATGCCTTCAATGGATATGTTTGTCTTTTGACATTTGATTTCAATGGGAATCTCAGGCTTGATTTAACTGATTGATTTTATCCATATGCCATGTCACACACAAGGATTTCGATGGTGGTGCAAGGATATTTCGATGATTGTGTAATCTATTTTGTTTTATAAATTCAGTAAGTAATATTATCTTAGAAAATTCATATAAATTAATGTATAAGTTGGAAAATTAAAGTAAGACATGTTTTGGAATCATAAAAATGATATCTACCGCTTGGTATAGCTTTTATAACCTAATGAAAAATTAGAAAATACATGAATTTTTATGGATTTTCCTTAATTATATTATAAAATTTATATCTAATGATGTAGAAGTCCAAAATTAACACACATATATATATATATTGGAATCAATAAAATATGATCTATTTGGAAATATCATTTGCATAACCGAAATCACTAATGATAATTTTTATTTTTATTTTTAGGGTTTTATTCATAGGAGCATAAACCCTAGTTCATTTGAATATGTAGTAGGAAACTTTGGACCTTGGTTTGGATCTAGGGTTTGACCCTTACTTGTTGACACACATACTTTGTTGGAGTGTATGCCCATAGAGACAATCATATGATGATTATAATGGGGCGTCATATACTTGATTTGATGATGATAAAGGTAATTCTATCTAATATGTTTGTCTCAATCATGAGAAGATGACACAAACATAGTAGATGTTTAAAATAATGGTGATACTCGATGACATATGTCTTTAGGTTCAGGACCTAGACAATGAGATCATCTGTATGATAAAAGTACACACATTCTTGTTATTTCCCTAGTCAGATAAATCTGCAGAAGCAAAATAGAGAACATTAATACATAAGACTAAAGTGTGTGTTGATTGATGATAGAATCTCATTAGTCATGATATGTGATATCAAGTCAAGCATACATGTGCATGTTAGGAAATAGTGTATCAAACAGACCCACCTTGAGAGTGATACATGGATACCATGGAATGGTAGTAAGAATCAACTCTCATAGTGGTAGTGGTGATTGCAATTCTTAAACATGAAGTCACTACACTCATCACATATTACTCAATGTATTTTGACATCATCCAACATGACCTTGAAAAAGGGTTTCCATAAAGGTGATGCTTGGGTGCATTGTGACACATGGGGATTGAGTGTGAGTGATGTAGATGGGATTTTTCCCTCCTACAAGATATTGATATCCAAGTCACATTATAAGTGTGAGTGAGAAATGTATGGCCATACTCATGTGAATTCATATATGATATGTGAGCTCACATGCATCTATGACAATCTACTCTAGTTCAAGGAACACCAATTGAATGTTGAAGAGGATGACAATTCCATGCCTCGAGTTCAGTCTGGATATCATGACAAAGGAACTATACAATCATTATAACACTGATCACAAATTGTAGGTTGAAGTTGTTCTCCAACTTTCCAGTTACTTGGGTAGCAATGATGTGTTTGTAGATACCGCTCATTGCTTGTGATGTCATTAGTTAGTTATGGACATTCAATGCCAATGTAATTTGGAACCTATAGGGTCACACATAGGATGCATGACATGTGTTAATCATGTGTTATATGCAGGTGAATGTATCGAAGTAATACAAGCCTTCTGAGGCCCGAGTCAAACACAGGGAAATGTACTCCAGAATACTACTAACTATGGTTTGATCATCTAGGTTGGTGAAATAGTTGAATTGGTTTCATTGAGTAGAAAAAAATGTAGAAATGAAATAAGCTTAAAGATTAAGTTACTCAGATTAAAGGAAATTCCTCTGGACAATGGTTTCACCACATATAACATTACAATTAACTCAACACACTAATATCTATTACCCATGTCCCTAGGTAAAGAGCCTATTACAAGAACTACCCACTCCCACAGTGTAGTTCACTACATATTCTAATGCCAATCCCATTTGCATAGTAATTGTTTGATTAGTTAAGGGCTTTACGATTAATCACTAGGTTTCTCCTCCCATTTATTCTCCACCTTTCCCAAGGGGTGCAATAAATGGGTAACTCTATGCTTTTCCAACCCTTAACCTCTCTCCCGAAATGATTTAGAGTCTGATAATCTATCTATGGTAATCAAGAATAAACAAAATGAGACAATTTCATAGATTGATATCCTGAAAATAGGGATAAAGATGATATTAATGCATGACAATCAATTACAATGCATATCTGGGCTACTCCCGAATCCTAAGGAATCAAGGTGTTTAGTCCCACATGGTTTTCATTGATGAATACATGGTAGAGAAAGAGAAAAATGTGGGAAACATTAGAAAAACTAAAGTAACCACTAGACAATGGCCGACCTGGATGATCCCCTATGCCATACGTGCAATCTGCTATCTAACGACTATAGATTTGCTCTCCAAAGGTGCTCGAATCATCCCAGATGAAACCTTTAGTTCCTTGCTCTTCTCTCCTCTCTACCCAATGTCATGTAGTGGAAAACGGCTACCTCCTTAGGTCTAGACGAACTCCCCTCAAGTCATAGGAATCACTTAAGGTACGAAATAATGCCAACTGTTGGATTAGAATGCTTTCTTCAGATTTCTTGATCGGGTAGACTCGGTAGTATCAACTGGAGAGTCAATAGTATTGAGTTTCTAGGGTAGCTGTGATTCATCACAATGTCAGTACTATTGACTTGTCTCGATAACATCAAGTCTTTAGGTCGCTTGAGCACTGACTCCCTGATGCTATGTCGGTAGTATCGAGTTGATGGACTCAATAGTAATGAGTTTTCATGATTCATTTCTTGTGCCTTACTGACGTGGTTTTGGTACTACTGACTTTGTGTGTCAGTAGTATTGAGTTTGGGCAAGTCTTCTGGTCAGTACTGACGTGAAGTTAGTACCACTGACTTTTGGTGTCGGTAGTACCGAGTATGTGAAGCTTAGTTGTACCTGAGATTGCACAAGAATGTGGTTAAGTATTCAGGATGCATATTAAACCATTTTAAATATTAAAATCACATATTTTTATGCATTTAGATAGGACATGCCATTTATAGCATTTCATACATAATTAATCAAATAAATGACAAATCAACACATAAAATCAAGGAAAATATGTCTGTGAAAATGACTAAAAACCCATGCATCAAACTCCCATAAGATTAAATGTTTCTCATCCTTGAGCAACACTCTCTTGGATCTATTTGATATAAATCAACAAAAGGACATAACACATGAACTCTTTTCTTGATTATCTCCACCAAACAATTGCTAAACCAGTCTTCAATGACCACTAAACCAATAACTGCTATAAAGTGAATTTTTTTCTCCATAAAAGCTATCCACCTTTTGATCAATGAAGACTATCAAGAAAGCAGTTAAAATCATAATTATTCAGGAATTCACTTGGTGCATTATGTGATTCCCTAAGAAACTTTGACATTATTTTTTTTGTGGCCCACAAATTTTCTTTTTCTCCTTTTTTTCATCAACATGATTGGGTTTATGCTCAGGCTTTCATTTCATACTATTTGATGTGGAGGTATGTCTCTGCACTTCAGTCTTCATAACTTAAGACTAAAATCCACATGATAAAAATAATTGAATGCTATGAAATGTATGTAATCTACATGAAATTGTTATGCAACTAAAATGGTATGCACTAAAATTGTTCATGCATACAAATGCAACTTTTATATATTTTTTTAATGCAACAAAGAATAAGCTAATCTATCGTGTACCTATTATGCCATGCCATGCAATGAAAAGGAAATAAATTGGAGTACTCATTCATCTTGAGGTGATGAGTCAAAAATGTATGGAGGAGATGGATGGAATCACATAACAAAGAGACAATGCCTTTCATAAGATTGAGATAGTCCCTCTTTAATGACCTATGCACATGGTAATATTAAGGTTTCTTTCTTAGATTTACATTTAAGATCTCATCAAAGGTTTAATCAACTTAGGCTCAACAACATCTTCATTCACATTCCAAGTTGATTTAGTTGTTCATTTATATCCTATGTCCTAAAGCTGACTTAGCCAACCACTTCCTCAAGTGGTGTTGTAGAAAGATTTTGCAATTAAGCTATGGAGAGGTGACCATTTTCTTGCAAATACACACATGAGTACAATCAATTTGATATATAAAACCATGCATTTAATTCTCCACAATTACACTAGATAGGAGTGGATCCTAAAATTGCATTACAAAAATAAAAATAAAACAACTAAGATAAAAAGTAAATAAAAACTAAGATAGATGGTTGTTCCAGTACCCCCCCCCAAGCTTGAATAAGACTATGTCCACATAGTCAATACTCACACTTAAGATGTGGAAAAACAATACCATTGCTCAAAGTAGAGGAGGTGGTGGATGTGGCATGTTGGGGTCATGGGGAGGAAACATCCCCTGGAAAGATAGATCTGATGGTGGCATTTTCGATGGCTGTGGATACCTTCCAAAGTACCCTTGGTTATAGTAATGGTCAAAGAATGGCTTCTGATATTGCTCCATCCTCTGTAGGCACATGTGGACATTCTCTTGGTTGGCTAAGAGAAGGTGCTATTTCTCATATATTGCCTGCTGATTTTAGTACAAATGTCCTTGTATCTCCTACACACCATCCGGTGTCACTTGATGTTATTACTATCATGTTTGGATCTCCCGTGGCATCCCATACATACCCACCATGTTATATGGGTCATTCTCATCTTAAGAAGGGGGCGGGGTAGATGAAGTCGAGGCAGTGTAGGTGCGGGACCACTCTCTAGGTAATGGGTATGGTGGGCTCCACCTCCTCAACTTTGTCATTAGAGTCATCATCATCACCTTGCTGCTCATCGTCATCATGGGCTGCTACCTTGGGTTCATCATCTTCCTCTCCCTCATCCAATGGCCACCCAAGATGTGCTACTCCTCGCATATTGAAGATGGGGTCAGGGAGGCTGCGCTCCCTGAACCGTTCTCTACATGTGCATCTTAGATACACCATGTTATGGTGTAAGATGAGGAGGCTTTCTTGTGGAAGTGTTGGAGATCCAGTTTCTTTGTAGATTCCATTGGCATGAGCTTGGATAAGTCGAGGAAGAGATGTAGTGCAATCAGGGTAATCAAACCCCCAAACACAATTGGCATTTTCCTATGCACATTGTGCCTCACTGAGATCATATGGAGATGGAGGAAGGACCCAAAGTTGACGGTTTCTCCCTCAAACAACCTATAGAGGAATTAGAGGTCCTTCCTTTGGACCTTCCCTTAGTCTTGGGCAATGCGAGAAAAAATGGTGTTGGTACAAAGGCGGTGAAGAATTTGAGCAAAGGGATGCTTGATGTCAGTGACTCAATTGACATGCCAACTGATGCAGTTTGGCACCTCAGTCAGCTACTCCCATGCCAGGTCATAGTCAAAATATGAAGGAGCAGAGCATTCTGGGACATGAGCCCAATTGAATATGTGGTCGAATGCCCACTGGGTTGATGGAGTAGTTGGTGTTGAAGAAGTAGAAATTGACTTTGCCTTCCCGCCATTCACCTCCTATGTGTTGTTGGGGGTGACAAGAACCTCCAACAATGCCAAGAACGCAATAATGAGTTTTGAGTAGGTCTACCAGTCACTGAAGAAAGGAGTATCCCACTCCATTAACTGCCTTTGACATACCCACCACAGGTTGTCACTGAAGCCCGCTCTCTCGATCAAGAAACGATCTCCATATCGCGTTGGCACTTTCATCCTCATATGAAGCTCTTCATAAACCTTCCTGACCTTGGGGGATTGATCTTGAATGCATGTTGGTCGAGGGACCGACTCTCCTTTTTCCACTGATGTAGAAGGACCTCTCCTTGGTGCCATGGTGATGATGCAAGAAGGAGGATGGGGAATGAGAGGCTCGGTGAAGATCATCAGTGCCTGATACAACTTTGCTCTAAGTTGCAGGAGGAGTGGAGAAGGTGGTGTGAAGAAAATTGATTCACCACCCTCGTTATATAGCTGAGATAGGAAGAGTCAGTAATACTAACTTTTGAGTAAGTAGTACTAAGTTGCAATCACAGATCTATAGCTCGGATGTATCGATGTATGACGTTTGATGATGTCTTAAGTGAGGATCGCTCAGAGTTGGTAGTACCGAGTCAAAGTTGGTAGTACTAACTTGAGTCATGAATCAATACTACTGACTGCTTAATGAAGATCACATATGCTATTGAATCGAGCGTCCATGAATTGTTGACATCATGAGTCTGTACTATTGACTTTTTAGTCGATAGTACCGAGTTGGGAAATTGTCTTGGTATTTTCAAAATTTCATCTCAGTATCTTAAACCTGGGAGCGTAAGAAAGTCGATAGTATCGACTTGGATGTCGATAAGACTGAGTTCTTATCAGTTAGGAACTCAAAGATCTTCAAAGACTTGGTGGTACCGATTGGTCTAGTCAGTAATACTAAGTCTGTCTTTCTCTTTCGGATGTCTCGCTGATGTAAAATCGGTACTACCAACTCTATATGATTTGCACACTCCAACAAACAAGTTAGGGTACCCTTTTTATGAAATAAAAAATGAAATAACTACTAAAAAACTAAAATGAACATAAAAAAGAGAAAAAAAATGGTTGGGTTGCCTCGCAACAAGCTCCATTGTTTAACATCCTAGATAGATGTTCCTAAGAGCAAGAATCAATTGGATTGCCATGATTTGCACTTCTTCTATTCTTGGCTCTACTGACACGCTTTTACCGTGCGTATAATGCAAGTGCACACATCAATGTAGTATAGGACCTTGTGAGGCCTGAGTCGAACTCAGGGACACTGAACTATCGGTAGACTACTACTAACTGTTCGCAATCAACTAGACTGATTAAAAAGGTTTTAAGAGTTGTTGAAAAAGAAAAGAAAATAAAATAAAATAGAGCAATCAATTAAGGGTTTAGTTTAATCAATTCAAATGGAGATCTTTAGGATTTCAGTTTCACCGCGGGTTTTCATTGTATGAATTTCCACATAGTTAATCAGATTCCCCTCTTATTCTGGGTAGTGGCCTATAGTTAGAATTGTTCACTGTCGTGATACAATTCACTACCTAAATCTAGGTCGGTTCCACTGTCGTAGTAACCTATACCCTAAATTAGGTGCATTAGAATCGACCTCTGGGTTTCCACCATTAACCGTACATCACCTTGTTCAAGGAATTTATGAGTTAATGTGAATTTCATCTCTTTTCAACCGTTAATTCTTCTTTCCAAACAATTAAAGATATTAGATTATCATTAGGGTGATCAAGCATAATGATATAATGGAGAAAATGAAATCATACCACGGATTTAAGAGACAAATTATGAATTACTATGATAAAAACGTCATACAATGATTCCCCGGGCTACTCCCAGTCCTAAAGACAAAGGGGATTAGCCCCGCATGTTCATCTCAGAGCAAGACATGAATGAAGAAAGGGGAAAAATGGAGAAAAACGTGGATGAGTAATGTAAACCCCTGAACGGAGAAGATCCAAGCATTCCTCGGCATAGAGTGCACAATCTACAGCCTTTCGGTGGTGGAGAACGTCTTCTTCCGCTCTCGGAATGGTTGGGGCATGCTTTTGGGCTCCGTTCTTCTCTCCACACCTTCTCGGGATGTGTATAGTGGCTAATGATGTGATGGATGACTCCTGGCCGCCGTCATTAGGTATAAACACCAAATTCGGTCGCCAAAATATCACCACTGTTGGATTCGCCCGATCTGGAACAAACAATAATCTGACGGAGTCGATACCATCCACGCGGGTCGATGGTATCGACCCCTCGTGATATCGGCAAGCCTTCCTTCTTGACTGTCATCCCACCTGATGCTGCCTCGATACCATCGATGTAGGTC
Organism: Alisma plantago-aquatica; assembly: GCA_963693085.1. NCBI lineage: Eukaryota > Viridiplantae > Streptophyta > Magnoliopsida > Alismatales > Alismataceae > Alisma > Alisma plantago-aquatica. The sequence continues at coordinate 558,924,110 of OY856415.1, read as the reverse complement.
GATGGTATCGACATCTTTAGACGTCAGTTTTATCCCTTTTCCGTAATTGAAGCTATAAGCGTCGATAGTATCGACTTTGGTGTCGATAGTATTGACTGGCTGATCACTGGAAACCTGAAGGTAACTCGCTATCATTGACTTCCCAGTCGATGGTATTGACTCTGGGTGGCTCCTTGCGTCCGTCTGCTTGTGACTGTGTCAATACTATCGACGGATGTCAATGGTATCGACAACTGTATATATGTGTTTTTCCTGAAATTGCAAGACAAAGCCAAATCAGCTGAGATAAAACCCATTATTATAATGATTTATGATCAAAATGATAAAATACAAGAGATTTGATACTAAAAAGGATTATAGACTAGAGTAAATGAATTATGCAATATTAACCACCAAAGTGACCAATAAATCCATAAAACGCAAGTAAAACAAGTCTATAAATGTGACTCAAAATCATCACATCAAACTCCCCTAAGCTTGAACCTTGCTCGTCCTCGAGCAACAAAACTCTAGAATAGAATTGTGAGGGTCAACTAAAGAACAGATTAGCACAACAGACTTCACCGTATGATCCCCGCCAAACATTCACAATCCAGCCCTTACTAACCACAGAATGATAATTACCCTCAAGGCGACAATAATCATCCATAAAAGATATCTACTTCAAAATTGATGAACACTATCACATAAGGCAGTTAACATAATAAAATCCTCCGGTCCAGACTCGGTGCATCTTGTGATCTTCTATCTACGTTGCTCATCCTAACTACCATCTAGATGGAAGCAGCTCTCCTGGTATTAATGAGTGAGGAGAATATCATGGTGGCCTACCAATTCGAGCAACAAGTAGATGGAATAGGTGGCTATGGAATAAATGGAATCATAATATAGTTTTAACATGTACAAATAACAAAAATGATCTAAATGATGCATATGCAAATGAAAATGCCCTAATGCTTACATTTGGGTGGAATGATGCATGCACTATCATTCCGTCTCAAGGTGAGATGGAATATCTAAGAAAACTACACCATGTGCTTATTCTTATTAATATCTCAAGATGAGATGGAACATGTTACTTTATCCCTCTCATTCCTACTTCTTAAATTTTTTCTTTTTCTATTTTTTTCAATTTTTTTTTCTCAATTTTTTTTTCAAACCCTTAATTTCATAGGTGACAATGAATTATTTGTCGGGCTCACTTCTTATTACATACTTGTGCATCTGAAGCATTCTATTTGGAGGGTATGGAACAAATTCACCACCTTTAATGTTTCAGAAGACATAAGATGCATGATGTACTATATGCACAAAAGATGTGAATGCAACTACAAAATGATAATTATCCAATTAAATGACACACACCTAAGGATAATGTACATGTATACTACGCTATTTTTTTTCTTTTCATGCAAAAATATGTAACAATAGTTGTAATGCAAGACCTATTTACATGGGATACAATCAAAGAGATGAAAACCGTAATGTGCTTCCAATTCTTATGGTGGAGTATGAAAACAATGGGGTGGATAGATCACAAGATTAATTGACTGAACCTTTAGAAAATATTATGTGTCCCTCCTTACTGACCTATGTAATAATTAAGAAGTTTCTCTCTCTTATTTCAAATTAAGGTCTCATTATCATTTGGTCAGTTTAGGCTCAAACAACCAATTCTGTCCACTCTTCGTGAATCATAGTAATGTGCAGTTGTGTTTTCCTATTTTAAAGTTGAAAAACCTAATTATTTTCTTAAGTCATGTGCTCAAGGTTGAACAACACAAGCTTGCAAAAGCACAAATTTTTTTCAAATTTACCCCTGATTCCCATTTACAAACACAGACATGACACATGACATTAAACATCAACAATTACACTAGATAGAGTATGGATCCTACAGAAAACTAAGAACCAAGAAAAATAAATGACAAAAGACAAAGCAATAAATGATAAAAATGAAGAAAAATAAAGGATAGAAACTGTTCCAACTCCCCCCCCCAAGCTTGAATTTGAGTATGGCCTCATAGTAAAAAACAACCTTAAAAAGGTGGAACAGTGATACTGATCATTCTGCAGGTGGGGGCGGGTACTACGGGGCTATTTGGGTCTCAAGATGGGTATTGCCCCTGGAAGCTCGGATCATACTGGGGCATCGGTGGAGGTTGAGGATACCCCCCGAAATAATTCTGGCTCCAGTAGTTGTCATAGAAAGGTTGTTGTTGCATCTCCATACTATGCAACCTGTCATGGATATTCTGTTGGTTGGCGAAGAGGAGACACTCATTCTCATAAATAGCCTGCTGGTTTTCGAAAAGCCAGTTCGTGGTATCCTAAATACTGGTAAATGAAGTTGTATGCTGCTGCTGGGTCTGATGAATGTCTTGCAACATCGAGTACATTGCTTGCATTGAGTAGACATCCTCTCCTTGATGAGAGGGCTGAGGTGGCGGAGGCTGTGAAGAAGATGATGCACTCGGATGCATTCAGGGACGCTTCCGGGGTGCTACTCGTACCCGAAGAGGAGTGAAAGCCTCCTCTTCCTCTTCATGCTCGTCGTCGTCATCATCATTGTCATCATTACCGTCGTCTTCATCAGAGTCGTCGATGGTGATGACAGGCCACCTGAAATGTTGAGCTCCCTCAATGTTGAAGACAGGGTCGAGAAGTGCACATTCTTGATATGCGTGATTGACGTGGCAATGTGCATAAGCCAAGCCATTACGGAGCAGGAGGAGGTTGGAGCGGTGCAGATGATGGAGGTTGACCTTATGCCTGTTGGAAAGTGGAGTAAGTTGGGAAAAATCCAAACCAAGGTAGAGGGCCAGCGGTGTGATGATCCCTCCAAAGTGGATAGGAGCCTTCTACGTATTCCTCTTCACGACCAACACGCGCGTAAAAAAGAACGCGCCCCAGTTGCACTCCTCGCGCTTCAGCAATTTATACAGAAAGAATAAATCCGTCTTCTGGAATTTGCTAAGAGATAGATTTCCGCAAGCAAACAACGTCGTACAAAGCATGCGGTGCATAATCCACACAAAGGGATGCTCGAAGTCGGCTACGACGGCGTTGTGGTAGCTCACAGACTTTCCAGGAGGCACAATCACCAGCTTGGTGAAGATGTCATCGTAATCAGTCCGGTTGTCTGGCCTCCAGTGCTAGTAATCGTCATGATACCAGTTATACACAAAATTGAACTGGTCGAGAGTGAGGGTGTAATTGTTGTTGTAGATTCTGAAGGACACACATCCTCTCTTCCACTCTGTCGGTGGCGATCAAGTCATTGGGCAAAACATTGATATCCAATGACACCATGAACTATGCCACAAGCTCCTTGTATTTCGTCCACTCGCCGAAGAGCGGTTGGCCGTCAGCATGGTACTCCAACTCATCGGGCCTCCTAGTCGTATGTCTTGCCTGCCTCTTCAGGACGCAGGCAAGATTGGGCTCGAACCCAAGGTAACGAACCATGCCCCGATCAACATATCGGGTTGGCTCGATCTTCCTTTTGAGCAGTTCTTCATATACCTTCCAGACCTCCAGTGAAGGATGGACAATCCTTGGACGAGGAATGGATCCCAGTGGTGGAGGAACGAAGGTTTGGATCTCCATGGGGACCGCCCGTGAAGAAGATGCTCCGTCTGTCCGCACCATTGTCGCAGAGAAAAGAAAGGGATAGGAGATGGAGCTCAGTGAAGGTCGGAGAAGATAATCTCCACTCGGTGCAGGGCGCGGTGAAGAGATCACGATCTTTAGATGCTCGTAGCAGGCCTACAGTCACACAACAATGCTCGATGCACAAGTAGCGGGAAGAAGCTCTGAAGGTGTGAAGAGAATTGACAATCAATCCCTCCTTTTATAACTCTGTCCGTTGCTGATGTGGACCCGTCGATACAATCAACGGGGTGTCGATGGTATCGAGACCTGTAGCACAATCTGGGTTTCATGAGTATCGATGGCTGTCGATATTCTGATGTGGGGGCCCGGATCGATGACGCGTCGATACAATCGACGGGTGTCGATGGTATCGAACCATCCCACAGATCGACTTCCTTGATGTAGCGATCGCCGTTGATTTCCTCTCACAGATCGGTGACATGTCACGTTGATACCATCGACGCTGGTAAATGGTATCGACCCTTTGTAGGTCAAACACCCTCGCGAGGCTCGACTGCCACTTTCTCACTGTTGGCGGGTCGATACCATCGATAGGCCCGTCGATGGTATCGACTTCATTGAGACAAATTTGTATGTAAATCTTTAGGGATCTCACGAGTATCGACACCTATGTCGATACAATCGACCCCGATCTGGCGATTTCTTCAGCGTCACTGATGGTAGGTTGATACCATCGATGAGGCTGTCGATGGTATCGACTCAAAAATTTTCTACAGTCACCTAACTGTACCCATGTTGATACTATCGACACAATGGTCGATGGTATCGACTCTGCCTCAGCCCTGCACACTGAACAAACGATCACGGTACCATTTTTACACTAAAAATGAAATTAAACCAAACTAATGTGTAAAAGAAAATGAAAATAGACAAAAATACCAATGGTTGGGTTGCCTCCCAACAAGCGCCCTTATTTAACATCTTAGGCTAGACAAAACTAAGCTTATCATGCATCTTTAAGTGCTATGAGTTTGATCTCATGCACTTTCATCATGTAATCCTCACCAAAGTACAGCTTCAACCTCTGTCCATTGACCAAGAATGTTGTCTCTCCATCATGTACCATGATGGCACCATGTGGCCGTACCTCCTCCACGATGAAAGGTCCACTGCACCGGGACTTCAATTTCCCAGGATGCAATTTCAACCTTGAGTTGAACAATAGCACACGATATCCCTTCTCGAAGACACACAGTTGAATGTGTCGATCGTGAATCAACTTTGTTCTTTCCTTGTAAATCCTCGAGCTTTCATAGGCATTCATCCTCAGCTCATCCAGCTCATTTAGCTCCAGCAAGCATTTTTTCCATGCCTCATCCGAATTCAAGTTCAGCTTCCTTAACGCCCAGTGCACCTTATGCTCCAACTCAACCGGAAAATGGCAGGCGCGCCCATAAGCCAACCTAAAAGACGTAGTGCCTATAGGTGTCTTATACTCTGTCCTATACACCCATAAAGCGTCTGACAACAAAGTACTCCAGTTCTTTCTTGTCGAAGCCACTGTGCGCTCCAAGATTTTCTTAATTTCTCTATTGGAAACTTCAACTTGTCCCTGTGTCTGCGGGTGGTATGGGGTACCAATATTGTGCTTTACCCCGTACTTTCTCAACAATGCAGTGAACTTTTGATTTCTGAAATGGTTACCTCCATCCCTGATAATCATCCTCGGTACACCAAATCTGCAGAAGATGTAGTCTTTTACGAACCTGCACACTACAGTAGCATCATTAGTCCTAGTGGGTATTGCCTCTACCCACTTCGATACATAATCAACAGCCAATAAAATGTACAAATTAGAGTTTGAGGACACAAAAGGTCCCATGAAATCAATACCCCACAGATCAAACACCTCAACTTCTTGAAACATGTTGAGGGGCATCTCCTGTCGCTTTGAAATATTACCTGCCCTTTGATAGGAATCACATCTTTGCACATAATCATATACATCCCAGAAAAGTGTAGGCCAATAAAGGCCACTCTCAAGCAGCTTGGCCGCTGTTCTGGAACTCGCATGATGGCCGCCCGTTGGTAGTGTATGACAATGATGAAGTACACTATCATATTCAACCTCTGGTACGCACCTGCGCAAAATGCCGTCCCTGCATTACTTTAACAAAATGGGGTCATCCCAGAAATAATATCTCAAAGAATGGAAAAATTTCTTTTTCTCTTAATATGTCCAATCATCTGGGATAATTTTGCAGGCAAGATAATTAACAATATAAGAAAACCATGGATCTTTAGATTTTACAGAAAGAAGTTATTCATCAGGGAACGTCTCGGTAATGGGTATATGAATGTCCTTCTCATCTACCAGTTCAAACCTAGACAAATGGTCCACAACCACATTCTCTATTCCCACCTTATCTTTAATTTCGATATCAAATTCTTGTAACAGTAAGATCCACCTAATCAATCTAGGTTTGGCATCTTTGTTTTCCATCAAATATTTTTTGGCGGCGTGGACCGTCCATACCACAACTTTTAACCCTATAAGATATTGCCAAAAATTTTCAAATGCAAAAACGACGGCGAGAAGCTCTTTTTGTGTTGTAGTGTAATTACATTGTGCTTCATTTAAAGTTTTGGATGCATAGAAAATCACAACGGGTTTTTTATGAACACGTTGTCCTAGAACTGCTCCTACTGCGAAATCTGAAGCGTCACACATTAATTCAAATGGCTTTGTCCAATCCGGTGTTTGCACAACCGGTGCAGAAATTAATTTCTCTTTGAGCACGTTAAAAGCATGCAAACACTTTTCATTAAAATCAAACACAACATCTTTCTCCAGCAGTTCAGATAATGGTTTAGCGATTTTTGAGAAATCTTTAATAAAGCGGCGATAAAATCCCGCATGATCAAGAAAACTCCTTACCCCTTTCACTGTATTTGTTGGGGGTAATTTGGAAATCACCTCAATCTTAACCGGATCTACCTCCAACCCTTTGCTAGACACTTTATGTCCAAGCACAATCCCTTCACTAACCATCATATGACATTTTTCCCAGTTGAGTACTAAATGCATGTCCTCACATCGTTGTAAAACTTTCTCCAAATTATATAAACATTCATCGAAAGACGCACCATAGATGGAAAAATCGTCCATGAAGACCTCCAAACAGCGCTCGACCATATCAGAGAAAATGGCAAGCATGCAACGCTGAAAGGTTGCTGGTGCGTTACACAAACCAAAGGGCATACGTCAGTATGCAAATTTTCCATAAGGACAAGTGAAGGTGGACTTCTCTTAGTCCTTAGGATCAATGGAAATCTGATTATAGCCCAAATAACCATCAAGAAAACAAAAGTGAGATCGACCTGCTAATCGCTCTAAAATCTGATCAATGAACGGAAGAGGAAAATGATCTTTTAGCATAGCAAAATTCAATCTACAGTAATCGATACACACATGCCACCCGGTTACCAAACGAGTCGTGACCGACTCATTTGACAAATTATGAGTAACAGTAATTCCCCCCTTTTTAGGGACTACCTGTGTGGGGCTTACCCACGTCGAGTCGGAGATAGCGTAAATGATGCTTGTAGAAATGAGCTTAATCACCCCCTTCTTGACGACCTCCATCATGCTTGGATTGAGTCTGCGCTGTGGCTGGATTATAGGTTTGGCTCCCTCCTCGAGCCGGATCTTGTGTTGGCAAAGTGTAGGGGAGACCCCCTTGATATCTGCGACTGACCACCCGAATGCACCACGGTGGTTCTTCAGTACGATCATCAATTGATCCTCTTCCTCGACACTCAGATATGCCGAGATAATCACTGGTAGCTTTTCACCCTTGGCTAGAAATGCATATTTCAAATGAGGCAGAATTGGCTTCAATTCTAATTCTGGTGGCCTGATCAAGGATGACTGAAGCGGTTGTGGGAGTTCCCCAAGATCTTCATAGTACCTAGCATAAAAACATGGCAGCACCTGAAGCATCTTGGAACATTCTTGTAGTGACTTACTTCTCATCCAGTCATGTGTTATACTGACAAGGCCAACTTCAAGAGGCAGTTCTGGATATGCTGTTGGTATGTATGCCCTGAGAGCCAATCATGGGATGATTGAAGGGATACATTAAGATTGATATGATAAACAACAAAGGCAAGCTTCCAATTCTTTCTGGTTCAGTCATATGAGATAGTGATAGAACATATTGAATGTCTAGAGAATGACAGTACTCAATGACATATGCTTTCAGGTTGAGGACCTGAACGATGAGATCATACAGATGCTAAGACTTTGTACATTCTTTTTATGTCCCTAGTCGGATGTCATTGTGGAAGGTAGACAACAATGACTCATAAGACTAGATTGTGGTGTTGGTTGATGACAGAATCTCATTAGTCATGATATAGAGATATCAAGACAAACACATAGGTACTTGTTAGAGAACAAGTGTACCGAAAAGACCCACCGTGAGTTTGACACATGGAACCATGACATGGTAGTCACAGTCAGTACTCACAGTGATGGTGGTGAGTGTGATTCTTTGACCTGAAATCACTACACTCAACACATGTCGTTGGGCACACTTTGACATCATCAAACGCAGTCCTGAAACATGGGTTGTTATAAAGGTGATGATTGGGTGGCTTTGACACATGGGGCTTTTGAGGGGTGAGTGATAGATATGGGATTTGTCCCTCCCGAGGGAGTTTGATATCCAAGGCCACTTGATGAGTAGGATTGAAATAGGCGTGTGCACGCATGTGTGAATCAGTATGTGATATTGATGTCATACAGATCTCTTCCAATCTACTCTGAGATCAAGAAAGTGAATGAACATTGACAGGATGACTGTTCCATGCCTCGAGTTCATTCGGGATATCAGTGACAAAGGAATTATACATTCACTGTAACACCATTCACGGATTGTCCACAAACCTGGAAGAGGAGTTTTGTCCACAAACAATGTTTAGATTGATTAATAAAGGAGTTTAGTAGTTCAATTAAACACTCAATTGATTGATAGCTCAAAATCATAGTGTTCAAGGTGTTGGATAGATTGATTAGAGTATCAGATTGATTGAAACTACAATTGACTGATTCTGCACAATCTGTACTCCCAACCGATCGGCTCATGAGATGAACCGATCGGCTCAGTGAATCGATCGACTCAAGTGTTGAGTCGATCGGCTCATGGTCAGGATGAAACGATTGCTTCAAGTGTTGAAACGATCAATTCAACTGCTGCAACCGAGCAAGTTGGGAAAGTAGGATTGGTGAGAATTTTCCTTTCATTTCACTTGCCCCATTTGATTGGGAAATAGGATTGATATTCGATACCAATTAGAAACAAAAGAAGGAAAGTCAATCGGGAACTGGTCAGGACCATGAAACGACCGGTTCAGAAGTGAACCGATCGGCTCATGGGTCCCAACCGATCGGTTGAGGTGTCAACCGACCGGTTCAGGTCCCCAACCGACCGTTTCAGTTGTGAAACGATCAGTTCAGGTTGCGAGTTTGTTGTTTTTGTGGAAAATCTTGAATCCTTCTACTCCTACTTTTAATCCCGCATTGCCCGGGATGGAGAACCCTATCCCATGACCCTCCTATATATATAGGGGTATTGGGGGCTTCTCAAAGTACAACTCAGTGCAACCAGTTGCTCTGCAAAGTTGTCGTTTTCTCTAGTTTTGGTAACCGAGAGAGCCCGAGCAAGTGCTACCCGATAAGGGAGGCACAACAAGGGAAAGACAACTGTAGTTGCGACTGGTGACACGAGAGTGTATTGGCGACTAGTACGCTGACAGGAGGGTGGGACTCCTTCCAATTCCTTGTGGGACCAGGAGATTGAAGTTCTAGGTGGTCTGTGTGGACTACTTTAGAGGCGGGAGGTTTCTGCCGCTCGGAGGACAAATGTCAATCCCGATAGTCCCGGTGAGACCAGGAGTCGTCAGTCCCAGTGTGACCAGGAGCTGCAAAGACACCGTCCAAGATCGGAGGTGAAGACCGCACAAGGAACGAGGTATTTTCGCCGAGCAGGCCTCGGGACAAGGTATGATTCCACAAACCATCCTTTCCTATTGTATAGACGTTGACACGTTTCCTTGTTCTGGGTTTGGGGAGGAATTTTTTTTGTTTCCGCTGCCTTATTTGCCTCCCCTAAAACCCAACAGTATTATCAGAGCCACGTCAACTGCTCTATACTTTGGGTATATCAATATGATAGATTTTGGTTTTTCGCCTTTATTTATTGCATACGATGCGCATAAAATTGGCTTTATGCATGTCCAATACTAAATCCACAAATCCCAATTTACATATATGATATGTATTATTAATGCACTCGATACGTGTCGCCCTTAAACGAGTTTTGTGGTGGATGTATAGTGTGGTTATGGCCAATAAGCCCTATCTGTGTATGGTTGTATGTGGTTGCTTGCATCTCGGTCTGCGCACCGATCTTCCTTCTCCTATTCCTGATGTAACTCAAAATAATTCGAGACTTCTTTCCTACCTTTGCTCCCCTCGAATGTAACTCGAGGTTTCTCTTTTTACAATGTAAAATAGGATAGAATTTTATTTTCTGTTATGTCAAAGAATGGAGGACATCCTGACGACAGCTGAGACGATTGGTTCAAGGCGTGAACCGATTGGTTGACGTTCCAAATGATCACTTCAAGGAGTGAGCCGATCGGTTGATGACCGGTTCGAGGAGTGAGATGAGCGGGTGGAGGCCATGATGAGTGCACGATGACCAGGCAAACCGATCGGTTGGAGGAGCCAACTGATCGGCTGGTGGCACCCAGCCAACCAGTCTGATGGAGCGCCAATCATTCATGTGATGAGTTGATCAAACCCAAAAAGTCAAAGCACAGAGTTCATCTTGTACAGGTTGCATGTGATGTAGACCTAGATGACCGTGATTCCTCTTGGCTCGAGGAATCACATTAGGATGGCCATACTCATCGCTTTTATCGTTTCACATGTTTTCTGTGGGAAATAGCATGTATATGATACACACTATGTATTGTGGTGATTGGATATGTATATGTATATAAAAACCAAATCCCTCATTAAATATTAAGTTTTAGATGCCTTCCAAATGTGGGCACGCCCAAGTATGGTGCACCGTCTATCTCGTGGAAGCGTGAAGGATGGATATGTGGGTATGCCCAAGTAGGGTGCATATTCATCGTGTTTGCTTTGGGTTAGACTTAACAAGGTGACCTAGATAGGATCTAGCACCTTGAGGCATGGAGATGATCATGGCAAGGAGTTTCAAATGACATCTTATCAAGAGTTGCGTATGATGCAATTGGCAAGAGTTGCCTACCTGAGAGATCTATGTTGTGGGTGACAGCCCTAGCTGGTCCATGACCTAGAGGATTTTAGGATCTTGCCCACTAGAAGGTTGTACACTGCAATCTTCAGAATTGATGGTGAGGACTATCAATTTGAAGTAAAATAGCGGGAGCGATAATTAATTAAAGGCCTAATTATATCGTCAACTTTTTGAATCAATCAAATAAGTCAAAAATGAGTCTTTGGACTAAAATTGCATATTTTCCTTTGTAGTACAAATGGCAACAAACAACAATCACTTTTCTGTGTGATCGGTCCTTGAAAAGGACAAGCGAAATGGGACAAACTTCCACGACTGGTATAGGACATTGAGAATTGTTCTCACTCAAGAGCGAAAGCTCTATGTCCTGGATACTCCAATTCCAGAGGAACCAGCTCCTAATGCACCAAATACAGAAAAGGATGCTTACAAGAAGCATTCTGATGATGCCATTGATGCAAAGTGCTTGATGTTGTGCTCTATGAACCACGAGTTGCAGAGACAACATGAGAACATGGGTGTCATTGAGATGATTCAGCATCTCAGGAACATGTATGAAGATCAAGCACGACAAAAGAGATACAATGTCTCAAGGGCACTATTCAAGTGTGTCATGATAGAAGGAGATCTAGTTGGTCCTCACACACTCAAGATGATTGGGTATGTGGAGAACCTACAAAGACTGGGATTTCCACTGAGCCAAGAGTTGGCTACTGACATGATATTGCAATCGTTGCCAGAATCTTATAGTCAGTTTGTGATGAACTACAACATGAACAACTTTGATAGGCCACTTTCAGAGTTGTTGGGCATGTTGAGGACAATCGAGATACAGATGAAGAAGGACAAGCCTAAGTCTATGATGGTGATCATGAGTAAGAAACGTAAGTCCAAGCGTAAGGGCAAGGGAAAGCTAAGAAAGGTTCTGATGCTAGCCAGGAGCCCAAGTCGTCTTCAGCTCTCAAGGCCAAGGGAGGCGTGACCAAGAAAGGAAATTGCCACTATTTTTAAAAGCCAGGACATTGGAAAAGGAATTGTCCTCTCTATCTGGAAGAACAAAAGAAGGAGGCAACAGACATCTCTACTTAAAGGTGTCATGAAAGTAAACTTGTAACACTTTTTGAGGTATATGATACCAAGATGTAAAGTGTAAAGCACTCAATAAATTGGGCAAGTGTTGCCGCCATATATATGAGTACTTTAGTTTATTTTCAGCCTAAAAAGGCATGTAATACAGTTATGAACTGCTATTTCATATTTGCCAATAGATAGAAACACTTTTTTTTGCATATTGTATGACAATGATGGCAATCAATAAAGAGATGTTTCAATTTATAAAGATATGATCTTTGTGGCAATGCCTTATTTATCTTGTGGTATTTGATATGCATAAAATAAAATGATACCTAAAGTTATTGATAACTCAAACAATCAAATTAGCATCAATCATAAGAAATTCATTTCTAGTTTCCATGTGATGGATAAATCTAGACTCTTTTGGTTAGAGAACCAGTAATTGACATGAATATCTTGGACATGATTAATCAATCTTCACTAAAGTTAGTGGGAGAATGATTATCCTATTAGGTATGATACATATGATGTATTTACATACCTATTAGAACAAATGCTAATACTTCAAATGGTGTTTAGAGAAATACCAATATGAATATCTTGAAGTGTTCAAGATTATCATAGATGAAGTGGAAATTTGGTAAAGTGTTAATTCTTGATGACATCAATGAATGAAATGCTTGGACCAAATGTTTGAGATCCTTATGAGTGATTATGATAGTGTATCATAGAGAACTCATGATTAAGGCATGGTGATGTCTAAATCGAGAAGGAATCATACTCTAAGGAGTTAGAGAATGATTATCAAATAACTGAATTCTTCTTAATAAAAGAATACCCCACACTAATAAAGGACATTGAGAATCACATGTAGTTGTGAGTTCTTATATCCTTAACAGATACACCTCAATTATCTATGTGATGAGTTGTTCATGTGATGAGTCAACTATCTAGATGAATATGAGGAACCAAATTTTGAGTTATGGTTTATGACCATTACATCCTAAATGACATCCATGTGAACCATAAGGTATGACCTTGATGGTAGCACTCATTGGATGAAATCCATAAGTGCAAATGAGTCTTAAGTGTTAAGACATATGGATAACATTTTGAGAAGGATGATGCTTGTTGATTGCAACTTAATGACTAAAGACATTTGACATATGGATACTAAAACTGCATTCCTATGAGGAATAAAACAAGGATGTGTACGTAACACAACCTATAAGGTTTATGAATCCACTAATGCAAATGAAGTCTATAAGTTACAATGGACTAATCAATGTGATTGATTGAGTACAAGCAACTCAGAATTGGATCTTTACTTTGATGATATAGTCAAAGGGTTTGACTGATATGTCAAAGATAAAGAAGGGATCTGTGATTTAGTGGGAGCATGTTCACATTCCACATGTTGATGTGAAATGGAAATGTTCTAGAATGGAAATCCAAAAGTGGAAATTATCTTTAAGGAAGACAGAGATGTTTCCTATGTGATAGGAAAAGAGATCTATAGAGATAGTTCTTGAAAACCTTTTGACCTAAAAAGAGAAAGCATACATTGGCAATCTGTACTGAAGGATTCAGTATGCACAGATTCAGTGGGAGAAAACTTGTCCATGATACATGGAGTTAGTATCCCAAGGCCAAGTGTCCAATTCTTATGAAGAATGGGAACACTAAGAATAGATATGGATCTATCATGTATGTAATCATCCCATTATCTTGCATGGCAAGAATAAAATGCATTCATCATCTTGTATGTATGACATGGCAATATGATGTGCTCATTCTGATAACTCGTATGTGAGACATGACGAGTGGATGTCTGTCTGCTTCCAGTAAGGGTTACTGGAATACCATGAGAACTTGATGAGTACTTGTGAAGTACTAGTTCTATGGAGATAAGGAAGAGTTTGATGTAAAGAGTTACATTGATGCGAACTTCCGAAAGAGACAGAAAAATTAATCGCAAAATATATATAGGATATATAAAAGTGAAAGTTTGTTGATAATTGGAAGTGTTCCAATAAAACCATTTAAAAAGGAAATGCCGAGTATCCATGTTTTAGAGAACATCAGTGGATACTATATGGATCTGGAAATTCATAAGATGAACTTATAGATATTCCGGTCATTGATGACAAGTATGAAATCCTTGATCATGCAATGTGGCTAAAGGTTAGAAAAGGAATATTGGATCGCATATTATGACAACTCCATCTCATACGTGTGACGTACAATGAAGAGATGAGAGACATGCAGTTGAAAACTGACTTTGGCAAGGTGTTTCCATAACTCACTATGTTCGCACTAGAGCACAGTAACATGTGGGACATGTTTGAAGATCACTATGAATATGATTCAAGGGTGATTGGCTCGCAGTGCAAGTGGGAGTCTGTTGGTATGTATGCCCTGAGAGCCAATCATGGGATGATTGAAGGGATACATTAAGATTGATTTGATAAACATCAAAGGCAAGCTTCCAATTCTTTCTGGTGCAGTCATATGAGATAGTGATAGAACAGATTCAATATCTAGAGAATGACAGTACTCAATGATGTATGCTTTCAGGTTGAGGACCTAAACGATGAGATCATACATATTCTAAGAGTTTGTACATACTTGTTATGTCCCTAGTCGGATGTCATTGTGGAAGGTAGATAGACAACAATGACACACAAGACTAGATTGTGGTGTTGGTTGATGATAGAATCTCATTAGTCATGATATAGAGATATCAAACCAAACACATAGGTACTTGTTAGAGAACAAGTGTACCAGACAGACCCACCGTGAGTTTGACACATGGAACCATGACATGGTAGTCACACTCAGTACTCACAGTGATGGTGGTGAGTGTGATTCTTTGACCTGAAATCACTACACTCAACACATGTCGTTGGGCACACTTTGACATCATCAAATGCAGTCCTCAAACATGGGTTGTTATAAAGGTGATGATTGGGTGGCTTTGACACATGGGGCTTTTGAGGGGTGAGTGATAGATATGGGATTTGTCCCTCCTGAGGGAGTTTGATATCCAAGGCCACTTGATGAGTAGGATTGAAATAGGCGTGTGCACGCATGTGTGAATCAGTATGTGATATTGATGTCATACATATCTCTTCCAATCTGCTCTGAGATCACGAAAGTGAATGAATGTTGACAGGATGGTTGTTCCAATGCTCGAGTTCATTCGAGATATCAGTGACAAAGGAATTATACATTCACTGTAACACCATTCATGGATTGTAGGATTGAAAGTTGTTCTCCAACTTTCTACTTTCACTTGGGTAGCACTGATGTGTGACTAGGCACCGCTCTTTGCTTGTGAAGTCATAAGTGTTATGGACTTTCACTGCCAACGTGAAAAGGACCTGCAGGGTCACACACATAGGATTTAACCTGGAAGAGGAGTTTTGTCCACAAACAATGTTTAGATTGATTACTGAAGGAGTTTAGTAGTTCAAATAAACACTCAATTGATTGATAGCCCAAAATCATAGTGTTCAAGGTGTTATATAGATTGATTAGAGTATCAGATTGATTGAAACTGCAATTGACTGATTCTGCACAATCTGCACTCCCAACCGATTAGCTCATGAGATGAACTGATCGGCTCAGTGAACCAATCGGCTCCAGTGTTGAGTTGATCGGCTCATGGTCAGGGTGAAACGATTGCTTCAAGTGTTGAAACGAACGATTCAACTGGTGCAACCGAGCAAGTTGGGAAAGTAGGATTGGTGAGAATTTTCCTTTTGTTTCACTTGCCCAATTTGATTGGGAAATAGGATTGGTATTCGATACCAATTAGAAACAAAAGAAGGAAAGTCAATCGGGAACTGGTCAGGACCACGGACCAACCGGTTCAGAAGTGAACTGACTGGAGCATGGGTCCCAACTGATCAGTTGAGGTGTCAATCGACCGGTTCAGGTCCCCAACTGACCGTTTCAGTTGTAAAACAATCAGTTCATGTTGCGAGTTGGTTGTTTTTGAGGAAAATATCAAACCCTTCTACTCCTGCTTTTAGTCCCGCATTGCCCGGGATGGAGAACCCTGTCCCATGACCCTCCTATATATATAGGGGTATTGGGGGCTTCTCAAAGTACAACTCAGTGCAACCAGTTGCTCTGCAAAGTTGTTGTTTTCTCTAGTTTTGGTAACCGAGAGAGCCCGAGCAAGTGCTACCCGATAAGGGAGGCACAGCTAGGGAAAGACAACTATAGTTGCGACAGGTGGCAGGAGATTGTGTTGGCGACAAGTACGCTGACAGGAGGGTGCGACTCCCAATTCCTTGTGGGACAAGGAGATTGAAGTTCCAGGTGGTCCATGTGGACTACTTCACAGGCGAGAGGTTTCTACCGCTCCAAGGACAACTGTCAATCCCGACAGTCCCGGTGAGACCATGAGTCGTCAGTCCCGGTGCGACCAGGAGCTGCACAGACACCGTACAAGACCGGAGGTGAAGACCGTGCAAGGCGCGAGGTATTGTCATCGAGCAAGCCTCGAGACAAGGTATGATTCCATAAACCATCCTTTCCTATTGTATAGATGTTGACACATTTCCTTGTTCTGGGTTTGGGGAGGAAAATATTTTGTTTCCGCTGCCTTATCTGCCTCCCCTAAAACCCAACATATGCATCGCAGACAGAACTTGCTATGGCCTTGTCTTCAGTAGAAGGAGGGATTTCCTCGTTTTCATCATTCGAAAAACCCATAGCCTTGTGAAGAGAAACGACTTTGGTCTGTTCCATAATGTCTACAGCCAGTGTCCCCTTCTCTACCTCGGTCATTACATGAGCCATATCTAGAAACGGCTTCCCTAGACAAAAAGAAATATTCTGATCAAAGTGTTTCATCATGTGGCACTGCTCCTTTGTTTTTGATTGTGTTGTTCTTGGGGGCATAACCATTTCAAACTGGTCATCAGCGATACCCAATGTCAAACGACCTCTTCCCATCTCGTGTATCAAATCTGCAGTAGCTTGGAAGGGTCTTCCAAGGAGTAGCTCATTTCCTTGTTCGTCCTGCATTTCCATTACCACAAAGTCTGTTGGAAATACAAACCAGTCAACTTTAACAAAAACATCCTCACAAATACCGTACGACTTGACCACAGAATTGTCTGCCAACTGAATCGTCATATTGCTATGTCTTGATTCTTTCAGTCCCAACTTCTTGAACGTAGAGAGAGGCATCAAATTTATACTTGCCCCTGAATCACACAGTGCTTAACCAAATTTCACTTTCCGATGAAACATGAAATATTGAAGCAGCCCAGATCCTATCTTTTAGGTGGCAATGTACCCAAGATGAAAGCACTCACCTGCTCCTTAAGAACCACGACCTCGGTATCAGGAATCTTCCTCTTCTTTGTGATTATGTCTTTCAGAAACTTTCCGTAAGAAGGTATCTGCTCTATCACTTCTAATAGTGGAATGTTGACAGAAAGCTTCCTAAAGCTATCTAGGAACTTCTTGAACTGAGCGTCCACTTTCTTGGCTTTCATGCTATTTGGATATGGGACCGGGACAGTCTGTACCCTTTGATATGGAGGCACATATGGTGTCCTTTTTAATGTCTCCTCCTCAACAACGGGTTCTGATGTGACATCCTCTACCACATCCTCTACTGACTCTGTGATTGGAATCAGAACCTCCTCTGTGGCCTCACTTGTGGTTTCTGGCTGGGGTGTGCTCGGTTCATCGACCCTGGGATTTAAAATCTTCTTACCACTCCATAGCAAGATTGCCTTAGCTTGTTGGTTTCCTCCTGGAATGTTTGTATTTCTGAGAAAACCTTGCTGTACTGGCTTTTTTAGATTTGCTATCTCAGCTGCCATCTGTGCCAAAGATGTCTCTATAGTCCTCATCTGAACCCCATGACTTTGTAAGGTCTGCCCAAATTGATTCATAAATTCTCCTTGTTGCTTAATCTGTTGACCAAACGTTCTCATGAGTTCTTGATTCTGCTTGATTATTTGGTTGAGCAACTCATTGCTCTTATCCTCAAGCGACGGTTGGGGTTTTGCGTTAGGGTCCTGCAAGAAATTATTTGGGTCCTTCCATGAAAATTTCTTGTCTTTCCTCTAAGAATAGTCGTTATTTCTGTATCCCTGTTGCTGGCGCATAAATTTCACTTGAGCTTCATCCTCAGATTCTGCGTCTTCTTTTGCAAGTAGTTTCTTGGCTAGAAGGTCCATCTTCTCATTCAGCTCCTTGATGGCCTTTGACTCACCTGCAGCTCGAACCTTCTCCACTGCATCTCTGTCGCCCCAAGATTGCTTTTTGGCCATGTTCTTCAAAATTTCCCAACACCTTGTTCCTATGTTGTTTAGGAAGAACCCCAAACCTGCAGAATCTAGGTTACTTCTATCATGCTCAGAAAGAGAAAAATAGAAAATCTTGACTTGTTTCTCCTTGTCCAGCCCATGATGTGGGCACCTCCTCAGCATTATCTGAAAGCGCTCCCAGGTCTCAGAATATGTTTCACCTACTTTTTGACTGAAGTTATGAATTTTGCTTATCAGATCATTCGACTTCTCGGGCGGAAAGAATCTTTCGAAGAACACTTCGACCATGTGGTCCCAAGATTCCACATACTCATCGTCTAGATTATGCAGCCATTCTCGAGCATTTCCCGCTAGAGAACTAGGAAATAACTTCAAGTAGAGCATCTCCTACGGAAACCTGTCTATCTTGATCATGTCACAGTTTTCCACAAACTGGCTTATATGAGTTACTAGATCTTCATTTTTGAGCCCGTGAAATGCATTGGATTTGACTAAATTGATTAGGCCAGGGTCAAATTTATAATTGGGGATGTTGATAGCCAGCCTTTTTATCGACCCTTTTGATGTAGATGCAGAAGATGCCTTAATCTTCTTCCAGATTGTCTGTTCCTTAGCCATAGCTTCTGGTTCAGAGTCTGAATCTATATCTTCAAGTTGGTCTTGAATGTTGTTCTCCTCGTCATCTGATCCCAACAATGGAATCTCTAGTAATGGCTGCGTGTAGTCTATGTTGTGCGTCCTCACCATGCACTAGTACCTGCGAAGTAATAATTTAGGTTCAATACTGTGCGAGACGATTGCTAAAAAAATATTATCGTTGAATTTCAAAATTATTAATAAAATAAAAAGTGGCCTAGAGTGGCCGCTAGGAGCACTCGGTGTGCCGACAATTGCAGTGTCCCCGAAAACGGCCCCAAAAACTTGAATCGCTTTTACCGTGGGTATAACGCAAGTGCACGCGTCAATGTAGTATATGCCCTTGTGAGGCCCGAGTCGAACTCAGCGACACTGAACTATGGGTAGACTACTACTAACTGTTCGCAATCAGCTAGACCAATTAAAAAGGTTTTGAGAGTTGTTGAAAAATAAAAGAAAATAAAATAAAATAGAGCAATCGATTAAGGGTTTAGTTTAATCGATTCAAATAGAGATCTTTAGGATTGCGGTTTCACCGCTGGTTTTCATTGTATGAATTTCCATATAGTTAATCAGATTCGCCTCTTATTCTGTGTAGTGGCCTGTAGTCAGAATTGTTCACTGTCGTGATACAATTCACTACTTGAATCTAGGTTGGTTCCACCATCGTAGTAACCTATACCCTAAATTAGGTGCATTAGAATCGACCTCTGGGTTTCCACTATTAACCGTACATCACCTTATTCAAGGAATTTATGAGTTAATGTGAATTTCGTCTCTTTTCAACTGTTAATTCTTCTTGCAAAGCAATTAAAGGCATTAGATTATCATTAGGGTGATCAAGCATAATTATATAATGGAGGAAACAAAATCATACCATGGATTTAAGAGACAAATTATGAATTACTATGATAAAAACGTCATACAATGATTCCCCGGGCTACTCTCGGTCCTAAAGACAAAGAGGATTAGCCTCACATGTTCATCTCAGAGCAAGACATGAATGAAGAAACATGAAACATTGAGAAAAACGTGGATGAGTAATGTAAACCCTTGAACGGAGAAGATCCAAGTGTTCCTCAGTGTAGAGTGCGCGATCTACAGCCTTTCAGCGGTGGAGAACGTCTTCTTCAGCTCTTGGAATGGTTGGGGTGTGCTTCTGGGCTCGATTCTTCTCTCCACACCTTCTCAGGACGTGTGCAGCGGATAATGACGTGATGGATGACTCATGGCCACCATCATTAGGTATAAACACCAAATTTGGTTGCCAAAATATCACCACCATTGGATTTGGGCCGATCTGGAACAAACAATAATCTTATGGCGTCGATACCATCGATGCAGGTCGATGGTATCAACCCCTTGTGATATCGGAAAGCCTTCCTTCTTGACTGTCGTCCCACCTGATGCTGCCTTGATACCATCGACGCGGGTCAATGGTATCGGCATCCTTAGACATTAGTTTTATCCCTTTTCCGTCACTGAAGCTGTAAGCGTTGATAGTATCGACTTTGGTGTCAATAGTATCGACTGGCTGATCACTGGAAACCTGAAGGTAACTCGCTACCATCGACTCTGCGTGGCTCCTTGCGGCTATCTGCCTGTAACTGTGTCGATACTATCGACGGGTGTCGATGGTATCGATAGCTGTATATATGTGTTTTTCCTTAAATTGCAAGACAAAGCCAAATCAGCCGAGATAAAACCCATTATTATAATCATTTATGATCAAAATGATAAAATATAGGAGATTTGATATTGAAAAGAATTATAGACTAGAGTAAGTGAATTATGCAATATTAACCACCAAAGTGACCAATAAACCCATAAAACGTAAGTAAAACAAGTCGATAAATGCGACTCAAAATCACCGCATCATTCCCCACCAAAATAGTACTTCAATCTCTGACCATTAAAAAGGAATGTCCAAGTCCCATCTATAATCTTCACAGCACCATGAGGAAAAACCTGCTCAATCACGAATGGTCCACACCATTTGGACCTCAGCTTACCCGGGTGTAACTTAAGTCTAGAATTAAAAAGAAGAACCTTTTGTCTTGGAAGAAATATCCTATTCAAGATATTCCTATCATGAATCTTCTTCATCCTCTCCTTATAAATTCTAGAACTTTCATAAGCGTCCATCTTGAGCTCATCTAGTTCATTCATCTTTGACAACCTCTTTCGACCCGCTTCATCCAGTCCAAAATTTAACTTTTTAACACCCATTTTGCCTTATGGTCAAGATCCTTCGATAGATGGAAAGCATGTCCATAAACCAACATAAAAGGTGTAGTTCCTATAGGTGATTTATAGGTCATCCTATATGCCCAAAGAGAGTCATTAAGCACAACACTCCAATTTTTCCTATTAGTTGAGACTATCCTTTCTAAGATCTTCTTCACCTCTCTATCATACACCTCAACTTTCCCTTATATCTGCGGGTGGTAGGGAGTACCCACTCTGTGTTTCACCCCATATTTATTCAATAAGGCTCCAAATTTCCTATTGGTGAAATGTGATATACCATCACCAATAATCAGTCAGGGGACACCAAATCTGTAGAAAATGTAGTCTTTAATAAACCTACACACAACTTGTGCATCATTGATGTGGGTTGGAATTGCTTCCAACCACTTAGATACATAGTCAATCACACGTAACATGTAGAGATTATAATTAGATGACACAAATGGGCCCATTAAATCAATGACCCATAGATCAAACACTTCAACCTCTTGAAACACATTTAGTGGAATTTCATGTCTCCTAGAAATATTACCTACACGTATCACAACAGCAAACAAAATTGTGATCAATATTTAAACAACATTGTCCAATAAAAACCACTCTCTAAAACTTTGGTCATTTTGATAAAGTGTTTTTTCTAACTCTTTTATACTTGTTCTTTTATAATATCTTAA
This sequence comes from Alisma plantago-aquatica, assembly GCA_963693085.1. Classification (NCBI taxonomy): domain Eukaryota; kingdom Viridiplantae; phylum Streptophyta; class Magnoliopsida; order Alismatales; family Alismataceae; genus Alisma; species Alisma plantago-aquatica. The sequence goes on along the minus strand of OY856415.1, from coordinate 558,902,207 downwards.
CTCTAAAATGCTAATTTCGTAATGTGACACATTGAACAATCAAGTTATGCTTTTCGATCTCAAACTTTTCCAACATCTAAGGATCACTAATTTGGATCTATGTTCCAAATTGCATGTCAATCGGATATTTCTAGCTCTCTCTACGATTTTTTAAAGTTTTTGTAAGGTTTTCCTTTAATTAAATTGTATTGATATGCAACCCTATGGTTCTTGATCAATGGATGGGTATTTACTCTGTCACGTGGAGCATGAGTCAACAATCTATGGATCACCCCCGAGCTCACTTCACGAACATCATATGGAGTGACTGTGGATCCAAAGTGGATCAGATGGCTGAGAGGTCATGCCCAACCTTCGGTCAACTCGAGAGAACGTGGCTACAACCACGAGTCTAAACCCCAACCACTACTCCCTGTTTTGACTCACTTCATGAGAAACTAACCGAGGCAATGCCTCCACCTCATCTCCATGAACGAGACAAGAACTCACACTACCCATGAGGATGACCAGATTTCCCTCCACGACCACCACCGGAGAGAACCCCTCTCCAAGCAACTCAAATTGGGAATCTACAAACCGCTCTATCCCGCGCCTATATAACATCCTCAAAAGTGTCGTCGAGGTTTCTTTGCTTCATCCATTCCTCCAATTTGTCTGAAGAGCACTTCATTAGATCCACTCTCAACCAAACTACCTCTGACCATCTCCACCTCAGTGGAATTGCTATTCAGGAAAACACCACCTTTGCCTCTCCAATTCAACCACACCTCGAGCTACGAGGAACTCCTAGCAACCTCGGTGGCACCTCAAAAGACCTCGACACCACCGGCTACTCCCCTACACCACTTCCTCCACTATGAGAAACCTACACCTCACTTTCCCTTGGCGGAGTGACGCTCCAGAGGGAGACACGATTCAAGACCTCGCCCCCTGACCCGTGACACCTTCACGAAGGTGACTGCATAGATGAAGAGTCATGAGACATTCCATGTTGACCCCATGAACTCACCAGAGTGACGACCGAGCTAGCTAGCTCACAAGAGGAGAAGGAAAGTGGACCCCAACTCGATCTGACGTGGACCAATAAGGTATTTCCACCTCAGATCACAACTCTCTATCTTGTGCTTAATCAAGCGACCATTGGATCTAAGCATCCACGATCCTAATTATTCGTTATTTCTTTTATTATTTTTCAAAATCAAGTAATTGCCCAAAAACAGCCTAATTTTGGAAAATTCATTATAAATAGTAGGAGTGTCAGAAGAATACGGACCAATACTTTTTAATCTGAAAAAATTTGAGGATCATAATTATGATATCAGTTTACCCTAGATCTGAATTGTATAATTACTCATACTCAATTATGAATTTATATTGTTTAATTATTTGGAAAATACTCAAGCTTGTTTAAATCACCAAAATCATGTGATTATCCTCTTTTTGTGCCTAGATAATTATGGGACGTTCATTTCCAATTTATGTGATCCAATTATCCGCAAAGTCAAATTATTACTCTTTTCCCTATTTTGATTGGCCAAAAAATGATTATAATTACCAAGCATGATCTAAAGACCACCAATTTGATCTAGAAGTTCTACTCTAAAATGACACTATTAAATGTTGACTCAAATACATTCTCAAAGACTCATACTCTACTCTCATGACTCTAACTAAGAAAAGGGCCTTTTATACTCTTTTAGAACAAAAATGGTGATTTTCCAATATATCTAATGAATATCAAAACTCTTATAATTTCAGGAATGCAAAGGTACCAGTGAGGATCATCTCTGGACTCCCCACTTCTGAGTAGAAAGTACACCATTACCTCTTTCTCGGCTTACTATACACTATGCTTGAGATATATGAGTAGTAAAACACTTGGCATATGATATTGAATGAAATAATTACCCTTGTATGATATATTTCTTGACTTTCTATTAGTATAGTTTTGAACACATGCAAACATAATATATTTGATACATTATAGAAATTACTATTTATCCTGGTAGTATAGTGCTTGGAAAGTGATCTCAAACTCTTTGGTAGTGGATCACATGTAAATGATCTCAAACTCTTTGGTAGTAGATCATAAAGGCCTTAATGCATTAGTGATCTCAAACTCTTTGGTAGTAGATTACATGTATACTGATCTCAAACTCTTTGGTAGTAGATCATAAGGTCTAAAAACATCAAAGCCCTTGGTGGCAGATATACGAGATATATGATGGAAAATATGCCTAAAAGATATATGTTCACTTTTGTTAACAAACTGTTGTTAAGTACTTGATTACTTGTTATAATTGTTTATTACTGCAAAGTTTACTTTTATTTTTTTATGCCAAGATATGATGACATGTATAATAGAAAACACGTAGGCATAATCAGTACAATATATTTATATATTGTGCTGATGTGTACCATTTTCAAATGCTTTATAGGTACCTTTTGCTTATGATGATGATGTTGCAATTCTATATGGCGGCTCGACAAAATTACATCTTTCATGGGGATGCTAAAGTTAAATGGGACTCTTAGTTTATGCTCTTTTTATTTTCCAAGTAGTTCTCTTATGTATTAAGTTTTTCTTCTGTAGAGCTCCTACGCCTTCGGCCCCCTATGTAATTAACATTTGGTTTATTTAAGGAATCTTTGTTATTTGGTACATGTATATACTTGTGTGTTTGATCCACTCATGGGATGAGAAACATTAACTCTTTTGTACACCTTATTTTGGCACCTAAGGTGTAGAGTGGGGTTAGGTTGTTAACCTGTGACAAATGTTATCAGAGTAGGCACATAGGTCAATATATGTGTATCAAATACCTAGTAACCTTATTTAGACCTAAGGTAACCCATATTTAATATTATGTTGCAGTGGTGTCTAGAAGGATACTTGTGGAAGGTTCTGGCATAAAATCCTCTATCCATTTTCACGGTGGTTATGGTTACCCATTGCAAGTAATCTGCCTGGTTAACACAACTATTGTTTAAGTGGGCACCCTTACATTAGAGAAATCTATATTCTTATCTTTTCTCAATTACAAACTACCCCAGCCCCATATTTAGTTAATGATACACACTAGGATTCTCATCTACTTTATCTCTCATGACTATGATCAATGAAATACTCTCTCTATTATGTGGGTAGATTAGGAGAAATTGGAACAACTAAAAGACATGAAAACTATAAAACATATATATATATATATATATATATATATATATATATATATATATATATATATATATATATATATATATGTATATATGATTGATAAAACCTTTTTGTTTGCATTATGATCTACCTCAATAAATCTCTAAACTATATTTTATACAAACTTGCAGATGCCTCCAAAAACTAGATCCAAGAGGAAGAGAACTAATGATGACTCTGGTGATGAATCTAACTCAACCCCTACTAAGTCCATGGCTATAGGTGAATGGGAGGAACAAAAGAAGGTGATGTTGGAATGTATGCAACCCTAAAAGAAACCAACAATACTGCCTCTTCATCTAGGACCAATCCTGAAACTACCATTAGTGACTTCCTCAACTCAAACTTGAAGCCTTTCATGGAGAAGACTAAGGTGAAGTCCTACATAAAGCTGATACATGGATCCTATATGTTGAAAATGCCTTTAGAGATGTTAAATGTGCTGGGGAAGATAACGTCACTTTTACAACCTACCAACTTAGGGGGTCTGTAAAGTTGTGGTGGAAAAATTATTACCATACACAAGAACTCACAGATGCCCCTATAATTTGGGAGGAGTTTAAGGTGATTTTCACTACTCAATTCATGCCCATATCTGCTAGAAAGGAGAAGAGGAAGCAGTTAAATTACCTCACCCAAGGAACCTTATCTGTTGTTGACTGTATTAGGGCCTTTAGACTCCTATAGTGTCATGCTTGTCACCTTGATGAACATGAAATCATTGAACACTTCATTGATGGACTTAACCAAGAAATCAAAGTTTACCTTTGCACCTCCACCCACACTACCTTTGAAACTTCCATCAATAATGCCCTTACCCAAGAAAGAACCTTAGGAAAGAATAAGGCACCAGGTTTGGGATACTTAGGATTGACTGATGCATCCATCACCAAGGGAAAGGAGAAAGAGAAGGATAGTAATAAGCCTAATAGCCATGGCATGGGAAGAGGGAGAGGAAATCACCATAGAGGTCAATCATACCGAGGAGGACCAAATAGGGGAGGCCGAGGTGGGCCACACCATGGGAAGTCATATGAGCACGTCAGGTGTAGAAACTATGGAGGTACACACCTGAGAAAATGCAAGTTTGAGAAACCAGTGTTTTACTACTACAAGAATGAAGGACATATGAGGTTCAATTGTCCAAGTCTGGTTCAAGGGGAACCTCAACACTGTCCTACCCCATTATCTTAGCCTAGAGCTCCACCTATTCAACCAGATACTCCTATAGCTCAGGCTCAGCCAGAACACCATCATGTCCGAGTGTTTGCAGTTGATGTAGAGGACGCTAAGGCTAATGACAAAAATGTGATTGATGGTAATAATGTTAATAATTTATTGATATGTGGAAATCCCTCTAGACCATGGTCTCATATAAAAATCCTAATGTAGGTATGATATGTCTCCAAGATCATCATGTTGTGGCCCTATTTGATTCAGGATCAACACATACCTTCATCTCCAGAAATCTTACTTCCATGATCAAGTTAGAGATAAAAGATCAAGGTTATATCTTGGATGTAACAACTCCCAGTGGAAAAATCTATACCTCTCTTTAGAAAACCGAAATCTTTCCTTTTTCTTATGGTGGTCATCAATTTCATTATGATTTCATTCTCCTTGATGTGGAAGATTTTGACCTAATTTTTGGGATGGATTGGCTTTTTGCCAACTATGCCATGATTGATTGTCAAGCCAAGAAAGTAATCATTTCTGCACCTAATTATAAACCCTTAATAATACTAGGGAGAAATGAAAGAAACTAAAATATGATTATCCCTTCTCTTAAAGATGAAACCTTGATAACCAAGGGATGTAGAGCCTATCTTGTTGTGGTCTCAGTGGATGATTCTAAGGTGAGACCTTTAGAGAGCTTGGATGTGGTAAGAGATTACCCAGATGTATTTCCTACGGAGCTTCCAGGGCTGCCTCCAGTACGTGAGATTGAGTTCTCAATTGAGTTAGCACCGGGCACCACACCAGTCTCAAAGGCACCTTATAAAATGGAACCTGTCGAGCTTACAGAGCTCAAGAAACAATTAGAATAACTTCTTGATAGAGACTTCATCCATCCTAGTACATCTCCCTGGGGTGCTCCTGTCCTTTTTATTAAAAAGAAAGATGGGTCAATGCAAATGTGTATTGATTATCACATGATTAACCAAGCCACCATAAAAAATAAATATATCCTCCCCATAATTGATGACCTATTTGAGTAGCTTTGTACTGCCATTGTGTTCTCCAAGATTGACCTTAGATCTGACTATCATCAATTATGAGTGAAGGATTGTGATATTACAAAGATAGCTTTCAGAACTAGATATGGACATTATGAATTTGTGGTGATGCCCTTTGGGTTGACCAATGCTCCTGGAGTATTTATGAATCTAATGAATACTATCTTCTAGCCTTTTATTGATAGCTTTGTGGTGGTCTTCATTGATGACATCCTGATATATTCAAACTATGTTGATCAACATCATGAGCATCTCTAGAAAGTACTTTATGTGTTGAGAGCCCAGAAATTATATGCTAAATTATCCAAATGTGAGTTTTGGATTGACCAAGTCATGTTTCTTGGACATGTCATTTTGGGTGGGAAAATTTCTATTGACCCTGCCAAAGTATTATCCATCCTTGATTGGAAAGCTCCTACCAATGCCTCTAAAATTCATAGCTTCCTTGGTCTAGCAGGCTATTACCGTCGTTTCATCCTTAATTCTAGTAAAATAGCGCTACCCATGACCAAACTTACCATTAAAGATGCCAAATTCATTTATCATAACAAACTATTGTTAAGTACTTGATTACTTGTTATAATTGTTTATTACTACCAAGTTTACTTCTATTTTTTCATTGCCAAGATATGATGAGAGGTATAATAGAGGACATGTAGGTGTACTCAGAACAATATACTTATATATTGTGCTGACTTGTACCATTTTAAAATGCTTTATTGGTACCTTTTTCTTATGATGATGATGTTGCAACTCTATATGTCGGCTCGAAAAAATTAGATCTTTCATGGGGATGCTAAAGTTAAATGGGACTCTTAGTTTATGCTCTTTTTCTACTACAAGTAGTTCTCTCATGTATTAAGTTTTTCTTCTGTAGAACTCCTACGCCTTCGGGCCCCTATGTAATTGACATTTGGTTTATTTAAGGAATCTTTGTTATTTGGTGCATGTATATACTTGTGTGTTTGATCCACTCAGGGATAGGAAACTTTCACCCTTTTATACACCTTATTTTGGTGCCTAAGGTGTAGAGTGGGGTTAGGTTGTTAACCCGTGACAGTCACAGTCCTAGAGATGGCATGATGCCCCCTGTAGGTAGAGAATGACAGTGTGATAAAATGCTCTCAACCTCACATTCGGGTGCACACTTCCTCAAAATACCATCCCTACACTCTTTAAGAAGAATCGGGTCATCCCAAATGTAAAAACTCAATGAATGGAAAAATCTCTTCTTCTCTTTGTATCACTAATCTGTAGGCATCTCTTTGCAGGCTAAATAATAAAAAATATCAGTAAACCAGGGTCCATGGTCTTAATAGCATAAAGTTTTTTCATCTGGGAAATTCTCAACGATAGGGATATCTACATCTCTTTCATTCACCCTTTCCAACTTAGATAGGTGATCTGCTACCACATTTTCACCCCTACCTTATCCTTAATTTCAATGTCAAATTCTTGTAATAGTAAGATCCACCTAATCAATCTAGATTTTGCATCTTTATTTTGTAACATGTATTTGATGGCAGCATGGTTAGTCTAAATAATCACCTTAGCCCCAACTAGGTATTGGCAAACTTTTTTCAAACACAAAAACAACTACCAACAACTCCTTTTCTGTGGTAGTATCATTTATTTGTGCATAATTCAAGGTCTTGTACGTATACTATATGACGGTAGGAGCCTTATCCTTGTGTTGACCCAACACAACTCCCACCACATAATCTGATGCGTCACACATCAGCTCAAAAGGTAGGCTCCAATCAGGAGCCTACACAATAGGCGTAGAGCTAAGATTCTCCTTTAGCACTTCAAAAGCATTCAAACATCATTCGTCAAAGAAAAATTCAGCGACTTTGTCCAACAATTTCGATAAATGTTTAGCACTTTTTGAAAAATCTTTGATAAAATGACGGTAAAACCTAGCATGTCACAAAAAGCTCCTTACTCCCTTCACTGATGTTGGTGGAGGTAGCTTGGAGATGACCTCTATATTAACTGGGTCTACTTCCATACCTTTGTTGGACAACTTGTGTCCAAATACTATGTCCTCCCTCACCCGCATATGACACTTCTCCCAATTCAAGACTAAGTGAGTGTCCTCACACCTTTGTTAAACCTTGTCGAGATTATAGAGACAATCACTGAATGACTCCCCATATATAAAAAAATCATCCATGAACACCTTCAAGCACTGCTCTACCATATCAGAAAAGATGGACAACATACAAAGTTTGAAAGTGGCAGGGGTATTACAAAGGTTGAACGACATCCATCTATATGCAAACGTGCCATAAGGGCAAAGTAGATTTTAACTGATCCTTTGGCTCAATCAAAATCTGATTATAACTGAAATACCCATCGATGAAGTAAAAGTGTGAATGAATGGCGATTCATTCCAAAATATGATCAATGAAAGGCAAAGGAAAATGATCTTTCAACATGATGACATTCAAACATCGACAGTCTATGCATACATGCCACCCCGTCACTAACCTCGTTAAGATTAACTCATTAGCAACATTAGTTGTGATGGTGATCCCACTTTCTTAGGAACTACTTGAGTTGGGCTAACCCACATAGAATCTGAAATGGAGTAAATGATACCTGCTGATAGGAGCTTGCCCACTTCCTTTTTCACTACCTTAGTCATAATATTATTGAGTCACCAATGAGGTTGAACTATAGCCTTGGCTCCTTCTTCCAACAAGATTTTGTGCTGGCACAAGCTTAGAGAGATTCCTTTGATGTCTTCTATTGACCACTCAAAAGTGGCTCGGTGGTTCTTCAGTACAATAGGTAACTACTCCTCCTCTTAAATGCTCAAGGATGATGATATAATCATTGGGAGCTTCTCTTCTACAGCTAGAAAGACATACTTCAGATGCGGCGACAATGATTTCAACTCCAACTCAGGTGGGTTGAGTAGAGATGGAACAAATGGCAGAGGAGGTGGTTTCAGATCTTCAAAATATCTTGCATAGTAGTAGGGTACCGCCTTCAGCATCAATACACACTCTTCTAGAGAGCATATGCATGTATTGTCTTCCATTATATTTATCAAGCATGCTTCCAAGGGTAACTTTGGATATGTCTGCATCAAGGAATAAGTAGCGGTCTCTTCTATGGTAGTCGGGTCATAATATTCTTCTTCATCCTCTGGGTAATGCACTACTTTGGTTAAAGAGATCACCTTAGTGTTTTCCATGATATCAACAACTAAAGAGCCCCTTTTTACCTTAGTCATCACATGAACCATGTCCAGAAATGGCTTCCCCAAAAATAAAGAAATCTTTCCCTCCACTTGCTCAAGCATGTTGCATTGTGCTTTGTCCCCCTTAGCTTGTGAGTGCTCAGGAATCTTGATTTCAAACCTATCATCCTGGATATCCATTGCCAAACGTCCTCGACCCATCTCCAAAATCATGTCTTCCATAGCTTGGAATGGCCTCCCTAGAAAAAGCTCATTGCCATGATAATCCTACATTTCCAAGACCACGAAATCTGTAGGGAAGACAAACCTATCTACTTTTACCAGAAAATCTTCACAAATACCAAATGTCTTGACTATAGAATTGTCTACCAATTGAATAGTCATATTTCTCTTCCTAGATTCCTTAAGACCAATCTTCTCGAAAGTTGACAGGGGCATAAGGTTGATGCTTGCCTCTGAATCACATTGAGCTTCGCCGAACTTGGTCTTTCCTATGAAACAAGTGATTTTGAAACAACCTAGATACTATCTTTTTGGAGGTAACATTCCCAGAATAAAAGCACTCACATGATCCTTTAACACCACCACAACAACCTCATGTATCCTTCTCTTCTTAGTGATTATGTCATTCAAGAACTTTCTGTACGATAGTATCTGCTCAATTTCATCGATGAGTGGAATATTGACAAATAATTTCCTGAACCCATATAGGAACTTCTTAAAGTGCTGATCTACTTTAGTTGACTTCAAGCTATTTGGAAAGGACACTGGGGTCACTGGTGTCCTCTGGTGAGATGGTATATAAGTTTTTGTTCTTGCACCCTCCACCTCATCAACTTGCTTGTTACAACCCCAATTTTCGGGTTCATTTGGTGAGAAATGTGATTTATCATAATAAAGATAAATGAACAAATAATTATGTCTTTTAATTGAATGCATGAATAGCCTTGATGATTGTGTTGTGGGCTTTATTGGATATTGGGCCCAATAACAGGGAAATTCAATTAATAAATGAATAATTGAGTTTTTGAGAAAAGAAAGATGTGGAAACCTCTAGAAGGAAAAAGAATGTGATCCAAAGGTGGATTTCGTGCCTCTTGGGTTCTTTGGGTTCCAAGGAGTCCAAAGTTGCATAGAGAATGCAATAAGGAAATAAAGGATCAATTAGATATTTCTTTATTAAGAAAGAAATTGAAAACAATGATAAAATATGGAAAATAAGTGAAAAGAGGTACAATTAAGTTATCCTTGGTGGATTTTCGTATCCACATGATTTATAATATTAAAAGGAATTCCAATAAGGAAAATAAAAGAGAGATAAAAAAAGAAATCCTCAAAAAGAGATATTTTAATAAAAAGGATAAGGATAATATGTGAAATAGACTTTTACAAGAAGATAAAGGCAAACCAATATTCCCCAATATGGGAATTCGTGCCTTTAGGTTTTCTTGAGGTCCAAGGGACCCAAAATAATAATTTAGTGGCAAAGAAAGAGGGAATACCAAATTAAATTGGCTTAATTTATAATGATAGCTTGCTTATTAATAAAACACCATTTTCCTTTCGAATTTGGGTCTATAATTTGGTACATACGTGGATTAAGTTATTATGGAATTTCTCTCAAAATTTGGGATCAATTGAACAAACGGTTTGGAAGATATGAATTTTACAAGTTTCCTAAAGTATAAAGGATAACATTAAATGTAACAATTGATGTTCTAATACAAGACTTGCTAGCTATTGGATCCAGATCCAACGATAGTTGCTTTTCATTTCAGATTAGGAAAAAGGGAATAGTATAATATGAAATCAATTCGATAGATTGCTTTACCTGATCCACTAGGACTCTTAGAGAGTGGATAATCTTTCTTGGGAGATCAAATCAGACTAGATAACCCCTTTGGTGCCCCTATTTAGTGTGGATTTGAGAGTTTCCTCGAACTAGACTCCATGAACGATGGGGAGGGACCAAATATATAAAAGGGATCCATGTCGTCTTCATGATTAAGTGGATGACTGTGCGAGTTCTTCCAAATTATGTTGAGAAGCTCTCGTGGCCTTCAATTCCTACCATATACACCCCTTCTCTCCATGGACGTCAGTTTCCTGTAAAACACCATGCATGCCCAAAACCTGACCAGGTTGCTGGGACTTCAGCCTTCTTTGGCGAACGTGGAGGCTACTAAAGGACTCTGCGGGGTACGATTGGTCATGGGTGGTGGATGAGGGACAATCCAGTGGGTAGAGTATGTGGTTTTTGTCCTTCGTCGGTGCTTGACCGTGGCGACCTGTCCATGGCTAGGAGGAGGCGGACAACAGTCCTTGGCGTAGCCACCAGGACGATGGATGAAATCATGGAGAGGAGTGCGAAGTGGTTGGGCATGAGGGCGCATCCCATGGCTTGCTTGCACGATGACTCGAGGTAGAGAGAGGGAGATCGACCAGCGAGGTTGGCCGCCCATGGAGGAGCTCTATTTTGCCGCTAAAATAGGGGAACTGGAACCCTTTCTGTGTGAGAACGATGAAGGGATCAATCAGATCCCGGTTCCAGGCTAACCAGACCTAAGCAAATGATCCGTTAGTCCAGCAGAAAAAAAAAACAAAAATGAAACAAAAAAACTAATGTGGCGTCTCGCGATTGGTTCTCAAGTAATAATATTGCAAAATTCGTAACTTCTTATTGGTAGCTCCGATGGAAACATGAAAAATATGTAAATTGATCAGGAGAACATGTAGAATCCAATAAAAATACTTTAAAGCATGATTTCGTTCATATTTGCAAAAGTGTGCTAAGTTAATGAAAAGTGCATTGAAATTAATGGCAAGATTCATAATGCTTCATTAGAAAAATTAAGTAATAGTAACCTGATGAAACGTTAATGATGAAATTGAACCTGATCTAGATGTTTTATTACCTGATTGAGGGTTTTACACCAATTATGAATGATTAAGCGCTCAGAAACCCTAATTTAGGGTAAAAGAGGATAACATCATATTTAATTCGAAAAATATGATAATATGTTGTTAAATGATGGTTCTAAGATATTTGTAATATAAAAAGTTCATAATCATGGATAGAAACCCTTAATATGATAATTAGGGTTTTCTAATGAATAAAGTTGGAATTAATGATAAATAACGTTCATATGTGAATTAGACCATAATGAACTACGAAATGAGGATAAATGGGCATAATTACTTTGTCTTGGATTAAAAGGATGAAAAAGGTAACCTTAATAACTTTCGTGAAGGATAGATGAGAAAATTTGGGTTTAAAAAGATTAAAGGGAAGTAAAACCCTAATTGCAAAGTAAACCCTAAAAAGAGGAAGAAACCCTAAAAAGGAATAGAAACCATAAGTAGCAAGTTGGTTTGGATAGATTTTGATAAAAAGGAATTGAATGTGATTTCATGATTCTTGTACTTTCTTGATTGGATGTCTTGATTGATTGGACTACTCTGTCTCAAATCTACATGTATAGGTATGTGGTTAATTGTGACTAATCACATTAGTTTCCCGAGGGTTTTCTGGATGTTTCCTTGCATTGAATGCAATCTAAACAATTTGGATGTTCATACTACAATTATAAAGTCACTATGGCTATCATAGTTATATATACATGTGAATTATTGCACCTACATGCCACCCTGATGGAAGATGCCATAAAGGTCAGGCCCAGGAGGGTAGACCAATGGGCACCATGAGAGGTGACCCCAGACACCAAGCTCGGGAATGAGAAGGTGGTCTATGATGCATGACTATGGAGAACCATGAGAGGTGACTCCCAGGCACCAAGCTCGGGATTGAGAAGGTGGCCTCAAGTCAATGGCAAAAGAGAAACCCTAGAGGGGTATGCCAGGGTTAGGGCAAAAGCGGTGGAGAATGACACATTGAAAATGTAAATTGGCTTGTTAAATAATTTGATTGTGATTATTAAATTATTAGCCATATATGTGAAATTTTGGTTTTCCCCACATACCAGCATATCTCCGTATGCTGATCGATGTTTTGTTTGTCGGCGTTTTAGGTACAAACCTAGAATGAACAAACAGTATAGTGACACATTGTGAAAATAAGAAATAAAGTGCAAGGAGGATTAGATAGAATAATTCAAGCTCTGGATAGATATATTTCCAAAGTTTTCAAAGGTAAGTAAAGTTTTAATTTAATACCAAATTCCAGTTTAGTTAGTAGAATTTCATAATTATTATTGATTATTTGTTGAACCTTGGATCTGGGGTATTAGATAACATCTCTGACCTTTCAGTCTCCCTTAAATGGGGGTTACTGGGAGGCGGGGTCGTTACACTGATCCTCAGTTGTCTTCTCCTTTTCTAACTTTTCTGGTTCATCTGCATCCACTGTCACAGTCTGAGTTGTTGTTCCCGTAACATCACATACATTTGAACTTGGTAGTGCATCATTTAGCAGTGTCCTACCACTATAGAGTAGGACTGCCTTGACGTGTTGATTTCTAGAAGGCACATTAGTATTTGCCGAGAACCCCTACTTGTTTGTCTACTTCAATGTGTCCACATCTGCTGCTATTCGAGAAATTTGAGTTTCCATGCTGCAAATCCAGTCCCTTGGTTTTGGAGTTCTCTCTGAGTTTAACCAATAAGAACTTCATTCTGGCTGACCAACTTTCCAAGCATTTCTTCAATACAGTCAATCTTCTTTTGTTCTTGTTGATATTGTGCTTGGCCACCAAATTGTTGTGGCTTGGGTTGTTGCACCTGAGATGGATCTTGTTGGAAATTATTGGGATCCTTCCATGAGAACTTAGGATCCTTCCTCCATCAGTAGTCATTCCTACAATACTACTTCTGTTGGCGCACAAACTTGCAATCCTCTTCTTCTTCTTCTAAAGGTGGTCCATAATTAGCACACAACTTTTTGGTAGTCAGGTCTCACTTCTCATTTAGCACAGAGGTGACCTTGGACTCCTTAACACTTTTTATGGTTCCTGGAAGCTCTCTCTCATCGCCCCATGACTGGTTTTTTGACATGTTCTTTAAAATCTCATGACAATGGGCGGGCTTGTTGTTGAGGAAGAAACCTGCTCCTACACTGTGAAGTGTAGTTCTCTCTCCCTTGTATAGACCGTAGCAGAAGATCTTTTCCTGCCCCAACAAATCAATATCGTGATGAGGTACCTTCTGCAACATATTTTGGAATCTCTCCCATTCTTCATAATATGATTCGTCGGCCTACTGTCTGAAATTATGGATCTTCTTTACCAGGTCATTTGTCTTCTATGGAGGAAAATAATGCTGGAAGAAAGTGTCGATCATTTGATCCCATGTCTTGATACACTCATCATTGAGATTGTGAAACCATGACTTTGCGCTGTCTGCCAGAGATGATGGGAATAGTTTCAAATATATGACAGTCGCCGATATTCTATTTGTCTTGACCATAGAACAGTTCTCAACGTAGTTACTGATGTGTATGATCAGGTCTTCAGAACTGTGGCCATGAAAAGCTTGCAATTTGACTAAAAAATTCAATCCTGGATTGATCTTATAACTACCCACATTGATGGCTTGTCTTTTGATTGGTCCTTTTTGAGCTGTAGAGGAAGAGGCTCTAATCCTCACCTATATCATCTACTCTTCTACTCCATCGCCCATCCTGTAGATTCAGGTTCCTCTGGTGTTTCAGGTTCTTTAGGCGGAGGTGTTGGTGGTGGAGTTCAGTTGAATCTATCTACAGATCTTCCAAATTCCCTCTCTCTGTGAAGGAGTTAAGCTTGACCGAAACCCGGTGAAGATGACTCTCCATACTCTCCAGCTCTAGTATGCACCATGCACTAGTATCTTAAAGTAGAAAAAAATAATTGTCAGAACACGATATTGGAGATGGAAATAACAACACTCGTAGTGTTGGATGTTGTCATTTTTCCGACAACGGTTCCAAAAACTTGACACGTGTTTACCGTGTGTTATAAACAAGTGAACGTATTGAAGCAATACAAGCCTTCTGAGGCCCGAGTCAAACACAGGAAAATGTACTCCAGAATACTACTACTAACTATGGTTTGATCAACTAGGCCGGTGAAATAGTTGAATTGGTTTTATTGAGTAGAAACAAATGTAGAAATGAAACAAGCTTAAAGATTAAGTTACTCATATTAAAGGAAATTCCCCAGGACAATGGTTTCACCAAAAATAACATTGAAGTTAACTTCACACACTAATATCTATTACCCTATCCCTAGATAACGAGCTTGTAGAAAGAACTACCCACTCCCGCAGTGTAGTTCACTACCTATTCTAACACAAATCCCATTTCCATAGTAATTGGTTGATTAGTTAGGTGCTTTACGATTAATATATGGGTTTATCTTCTCATTTATTCTCCACCTTTCTCAAGGGTTATAATAATTGGGTAAATATATGCTTTTCTAACTCTTAACTTCTCTCTCGAAATGATTAAGGGTCTAATAATCTATGTATGGTGATCAAGCATAAATAAAACAAGACAATTTTATAGATTTATATCCAGAAAATAGGGATAAAGATGATATTAATGCATGAAAATCAATTACAATGCATATCTGGGCTACTTTCAAATCCTAAGGAATCAAGGGGTTTAGTCCCACATGATTTTCATTGACGAATACATGGCAGAGAAAGAGAAAAATGTGGGAAATATTAGAAAAACTAAAGTAACTACTACATGTGTTTTTATCATTTTTATTTACATCTTTTAGATATCTTTTTATGATTGTTTTGTTATTTATTTTCTTAGTTTTATGTTTAATTACATTATATTATATTTTTCTCTTTAAGTAGATTTTTAATTATATTTTTTTTGGATTTTGTAAGAAATGAGATAAATATTCTTGGAGTATAATTGCACAATTTGCAGCAGTCCTGTAATTAATGTATATCCATCACCAAAAGTGCCATAACTCTTGCATCTAGAGTCCAAATTGAGTGCACAAGTATTCATTGGAAAGAAACTTTAATTTCCTAAAATAATATCCTATTATGCGGACCACTTTATTGCTTTTAATGGGAGAAAAATATGTTCGAAAACACTGATGTGGGAATCTGCATTGAAGACTGTTACATAGTCAAGACAATTAAAGCCAAACAAATTTCTATTGACCAGATCCAGAAAATTCAAAAGGAAGACTCCCTCTCTTTTCTCCCCTCTTTTTTGGGTACCTACCCTCTCCTTCTCCTATAAAAAGAGGGGGGATTCTCCTTCTTTTCTATCATATTTGTTACGACCCCACCTCCCGATAAACCCCAATTAAGGGAGACCGAGAGGTCGAAGCCGCACCCATAACTTCCGGATCAAAGGTTTGAAACTTAACCAAGAACAATTATTAAATTTCAACAATCTATACTGAAAATATGTAATAAATTTTTTCATACCTTTTGAAAATTTTGGATTTCTATCCATGTAAGAATTCTACTCTAACTAATCCTCCTTGCAATTTACTTCATGTATTTCACAATATGATGATTTACTGTTTATCCTTTTGGCTTGTACCTAAAACGCTGACAAACAAAACGTCAGTCAGCCAAAGCTGGTATGTGGGGAAAATAATAAATGTGCAACTATGATAACAACGTAATCATTCAATTAATCATTTAACAACCAAGATTACATTTTAAGCCATACTACTCAATCCTTACCTATCCCCTAACTCTGTGATGTCCTTGCATGCTACCTCTCTTTACGTAGATCCTTACCCCCATGGTCCTACCTTACAGGTAGCCAATACATAGGGTAATAGAGTTGCATGACACTACCCAAAAGTGGCCCAATATCTAACTCAAAGTGACTTGATGGACCTACCCCATCGGTAGCCATAAACTAAGTCATCCGATGACCTGATGGACCTACCCCATAGGTAGCCATGTACTAGGTCAACTAATAAGCCACAGAGGGGACCAGGATCTGAGCTAGTAGGCACATATCTTAGGTGATAGTCATATCCACATTATAGTTTGCATGAATTAAAATCATCCAACAATTAATTCATGTCATTGATGAAAACTTCGGTAAACCTCGGAAAACATAACTCGATATAATCATAAGAGTAACCACATACCTGATTTGATGATTTCACAAGCATTAAGTAAACCCAACCAAGAATGAAATCCAAGCAAGCAATTCAATCATCACATAATTCCTGAAAAGAATATGCACTCTATTTATTACACACTTTATCCAGAATCTACTTTATTGACTTGGATTCACTTTCTAGGGTTTCTAATCCACATTAAGGTTTCATTAATATTCATTAGGGTTTTTGAGATCAATTTCTCAAACTTTATCCCTTTTAGGTCAACAAACCCTAAAATACTCTTTTCTACATATATAAACCTTAATTGCTCAACTATCCATTTTAATAGTCTTTTATACCCAAATTTACTTAGGATCATCATATCCCTATTTATTCATGGATTTGAACAATTAAAACAATTAAAAGACATATTCATCTAAATTAAGGTTTTCAAGCTCATTAATGCATAATCATGCACGAAACCCTAAATTAAGCCAATTATATAAAAAGATCATCTTTTTAGATCCTATTTTCACTTTTATTAACAACATGTTAATATTAGCTTGAATTGTCCAAATAACGACATTATGTCCATCTATCATCAAATCTAAGGGTTTTTCCTTAATTAAATCATTAAAGATGATAACTTTATGTCCTTTTCCAATTTCAAGCATATTTATGCACATAAACTCTAAATTAGACTAATCACGTGCAAAGTTCTTCCTTTTTGAACATAATGTACCTTTTTACATTTAACAGGTTAACATCAACTCTAATGATCCATTAAACCCTATTAAACACTTTATTCATTTCAAAATAGGGTTTCTTAATCTTTAATTCATTAAAGATGATCATTTACACTAAATTTCGAACTATGATAAAATTCAGGCTATAAAACTATTTTTATTGGATTCCTTGCGTTCTTCTTATCAAAATTCATATATTACTTGTCCTAATCGGAGTTACCAATCTTTACTTATGAAATTTGCAAGGAAAAGTACCTCTCGGCCAATCAGATGGCACCACATCGTCCTTTACCATACAACACGGCTTGCTTGGAAACATAACGGATTGACCGTTATGCCCTCACTTAAGTTCCTGCTCGTTCAGCCCGTAGAGGGGCAATTTTGTCCAACGGCCACCCGCCATCTCCTTCCTTGCGATGACCTACTGCTGCCTCCTGCAGCAGCTTGGGGGAGAGTTTTCTTCCTCCGTCCCTGGGCCTGAGGATGTTGACGAGGACCCCATCCTTTCTGTAGACCTCCGCCGCACCTTCATGGCCCTGAGACGTCACTAAGGTGGTGGGAGAAAGGTCTGGGCAGACTTGTAGATCAGTTGCCTCATGCAGCCGCGCTGCTGCTGCTGCGGTCGGCTAGGGTGAAGGGATGCTCGCCCAACTGCCCCCTTGAAGTCGTGGAAGCATCCAGACTCTCTTGAAACTCCTCCCTAGCCCCCTTGCTTCTCTAGGAAAGATACTCTTCACAACTAGGGTTTAAATGAGATAGAAGAAGATGAGGAATAGATATGCGTGGGATCTCTCTCTAGACTCGGCTCTGGGTCTTACCCCCTTATATAGGGGAGGATATCCATGCCCTAGAATGTTCATCCAAGAGGGAACAAGTCCCTATCCTAATAGGAAAAGATTTTTCCTTCATTAAGAAGCAACTTCTCTCTCTTCCTAAACCCTTTAAACATACTTTGTTATTTGAATATTTATACATTCAAAAACCTTTTCCCTTATTCTCTTTATTCTTGCTTGTTAATTCTTTGGCACGAATTTCTATTTTCTTTTAATAGAAACCACTTCCTTTTTCATAATGCCACCAAAAACATTAATAATGTATAATATTATCTTTTATTTTGCAAATTTTGGTATTTTTGCTTTCTTTCCTCTTTATTGGGACTCCTTGGATCCCAAGACACTCCATTATTTCGAAATTCTTTTTATTGGATACTTATTATCCTTCTAGATGCATCTTTATGCATTATTTCACATTATCTTGTTTATTTCTCATTAAAATATCTCTTTTTGAGGATTTCCCTTTATTTCTCCTTTATTTTCCTCATTGGTATTCCTTTTATCATTGGTATTCCTTGGGATACGAAATTCCACCAAGGATAACCCAAGTATGCCTTTTTCCACTTATTTTCAACATTTTAACATTATTTTCAATTTCTTTCTTACTAAAGAAATACTTAAATAAACTTTTCTTTTCTTATTGCCTTTTCTTTGCAACTTTGGACTCCTTAGAACCCAAGGAACCTAAGAGGCACGAAATCCATCCTTGGATTACATCATTTTTCCTTCTAGAGGTTTCTATTTCATTGTTTTCTCAAATATTCAATTATTCATTTACTAATTGAATTTTCTTGTTATTTGGGCCCAATAGCCAATAAAGCCCACAACACAGACATCAAGGCTATTGTAAACAAAATCCATGTATTCAAAACAAATTATACCATTCTTTGTTCAATTATCTTTAATATGAGAAATTACATTTCTCACCAGATGAACCCAAAAATTGGGGTTGTAACATCCTTCCCCTCTTATAGGAATTTTGTCCTCAAAATTCTATCAAGCAAACAAACAATTCAGGATAAGACTTTTCCATGTCCATCGTTGGCCCCTATGTGGCTTTACCATACTCATGGAATCTCCAAAGAACCTTTATCATCACATATTCGTTTCTCTAAGTTCTTTCATCCTGGTGTCTATAAACTGCACAGGTGGACTCAGGCCATTTCAACCTCCCTTGGGGCTCACTAGGTTCATTGCTCAGCACATGGTCGGGGCACCTCACATAGTGCTCTAAATTGGACACATGGAACTCATCACACATTACTTTATCCTGAGGGGTAAGGTCAATCTTAACCTTCTCCACCAAACCATGTCAAAAGAACCCATGCATCGGGGACTCAGCTCTCTTAGCTATAACTTAGAGGTGTCAGATTTTCATGTCACATATTCTCCCACAGTGAAATGCATGTCAGTCGACTTTGCATCTGCTCATGACTCTTGTCGTCTCTAGGCTCCTTTCAGCCATTGCACGATCAAAGTGACTTCATCTACACACACTGTAGTCCTTTTCTAACCATCACGTGGTCCTTTCACCAACATCACCTTACTGAAGTGGTGACCGACACAACCTCTCTTACAGAGCTTCTTAGAATCCTGATACTGGCTATGGTGGTCATCATCACATCTTTCATAGGACCAGAACTGTCTCTAGCTATCACCCTGAACGAGCACATATGCTCTCATCAGACCCTTTAGTCTAGATCATACTAACCATTAGTTTGGGGTGATAAACTGTACTAACATTGAGTTATTCCATGTACCTATTTCCATCCTTTGGAAGGGAACCTTTAGGTCAAACTCAAGAACTTTTATACTCAACCTCATGGTGTAGTTGAGCCATCTCTCTCATATGTAGTTCAACCCGATCTTGTCCCTTGATAGTACTATTTCTTTCTCACGTCATCTAGGTAAGGCGAACTACCATAACCCATATTTCATCTCAACCTTGCTTGATCCAGGGGAGACTTACTACATCCAGTGTTATGTACTCCCTTTCTCTTTTGGGGACTCTTTATCCTTTATATCCATGCACGGGGTTACTGGTGTTCGTCCTCCACCCTCGACTTGCATGGCCATATACCACAAGCAGCCTTATTTTAGGTATCTAAAGTACCACTGTCACTCATTATCTTCATAGTACGGTGTATGGTGATCTTAAAATCATGATCTCTTGTATGTCATTATTCTTCAAGATCAATTCCTCAGAAACCCTAAACCACTCTAGTCGGGGTTTTCATCACCTTCCTTTCCAAAGAAGTGCATTTGAGGTTCTACCACCATCCTTTCATTGCATCAAGGACTAGACTGGATAACCAAACAACCATTAACTTATTCAAAAAATCTCATTACATTGGAGTATTAGCCAAACATATCTCTTTTCCAAACTCAGGGTTAGCCTAACAACCTCTTCTAGCTTCTAGACAAACTAGTCAGATACATCTCAACCAGAACATCCATTACCACTTCACATACTTAGGTAGTAGGTAACATTGAGGACATACACTTCCACACATTTCACTTATCATCTCAAACTCAAATTCTAAGTATATCTTTATTGAGAACACTTTGAGCCCATCTTCTTGGTGATCAAACTCAATCTTGTATGACACATATCTCATGATAAAAACATCCTCATAAGGTGATTACCTTAGTACTCTTACTATTTGTAAACCATTTATGTATTATTTACTCCACAAGGATAGGTTATCATCTCTGTCCTCTTACCTCATAGCAACATTCCAAATCATATCCATCTTTTATCCTTGGTGTATGGCATGCATATTGTCCTATCTCTCACTCCCATAATAAGAGGAAATAAGCATTTGGCGGTCGTCCAAATACAAAGTTCTACCTGTTCCACGAGTAGAGATGGTATATCTCACATTGCCAGTACACTTTCCAATCTAAGATGAAACACACAACTTATGTCTCTACATCACAATCATCTCGATATCAAAGTTACCACCATGGAAAACTAGTCTTAAACCTACTGAGGTTTATATCCTTGGTCATCTCATCTAGGTCTATAGGGTGCCGGCTCTTTTAGGGTCATCCCTCTTCCCTCATGCATCAAGAGAGTGCCCTACTCATTATCCCTTTGGGTCCCATGAGTTCATGAAGGTGATCAATATCCTAACCCATGGCCTTCAGACAATGATAACTGTTACCTCCCGACCCTATGGTCATGTGCAACTAGGGAATTAGGAAACTCCTACTTCCATCGGTCTTATCCCCACCTGACCCTAGGATGGACTTAGGATTCTCTTATAGTACATGTTCAACTTAGAACCTTACCCAAGCCTTCATCATCTCTCTTTGTATACATGGGATGCCATCCATCCTTTCCTAGGGGTCATGGTGACCTGCCTACCTTGGTCAGACCCCCTTACCAGTTACCTCCATGGTAACACATCCACATGCACTTAGAGATGGATATCTATGGGTTTGTAGGTTCATTCTCATACCATATACCTTTCACTTATCTTCTCATGAACCTATGAGACCTCTCTAGGTTTGCTCAAAACCCACAAAATTGGTATACACCCTACCAAAGGGTCCCTCTCCCAGGATGGGAGGAAAACTATCTCTTGACAACAAGGTCACAAAAGCTCTTAGGTCTAGGGTTTACATCCACATGAGCCTACTTAACCCTAACAAGCTATTAAGGCACAACCAGATCACCTACTGAACCATGCTAGGTCATACTTGTCCTCATCCTCAACATTGGATCAAGATCATACCTTCCTTTATCATCATCCTTGCTGTGAGGGGTCCGTCAAACATACCTTAAACTTAAGGGGCTTCCCTTTTCCTCTATACATGAGGAGTACCATGCTCGAAACTATAGCAACTTAATTCTCATCATGAGCATTAGGTACACTGCTTCCCCTCTTAGGCCTAGGAACCCTAGGTTCACCTTTGGGTGTCCAACTGCATGCTCAAACTCTTAACCATGAATCAAGCATGCAAAAGGCATGACATGCACTTCCTGTCATCCTTCAACTCAAGCAACACTTAGAGTTGGGTCCTCCTCAAGGACAAGCAACAAGGTACAAGGCCTCATAACCTGTTACTAATCCTCTCTAGGTTATACAGAACTTCTTCTTCCTTTCTTAGAAGGTAAACTCTTATACCATTGTCTTATAAGTGCCAGAAGCCTCATCCTCTCTATAGGGTTTGGTTCCTCCCATGGCAACCAAAACATCATCAACCTCTAGGGATCAAGCATGTGACGACCACTATCATCCGCTTAGGTCGCATCATCCTTGACTCCCCACTGTTCCTCATATCTCGGGGTTTTAGGCTTCCAACCTTCTTGCCTAGGGTCATGCTCTCTCTCTAGAGTTAATCCTACAACCAACCTCACCATTAGAGGTCCTATCTTCATGAAGGGTCAACCTCAAAACCATGCCCCTAGCTAGATGAAGCCTATGTTCAACTCATGTTCGCTCAAGGTTATCTATAGCCCCTTAGGCTTATCACATAAGCTATTCATCAAACTCTCCCGGTCAGGGTTTCAACCTATAGCTCGCACTACTGATACATTCTGGGTGCCTATTATGCCCATATACATGTTGGTATGTATTCCATGAGAGCCAATCATGGGATGATTAATGGGATACATTAAGATTGATTTGATAAACATCAAAGGCAAACTTCCAATTCTTTCTGGTTCAGTCATATGAGATAGTGGTAGAACATATTGAATGTCTAGAGAATGACAATACTCAATGACGTATGCTTTCAGGTTAAGGACCTGAACGATGAGATCATACAGATGCTAAGAGTTTGTACATTCTTGTTATGTCCCTAGTCGGATGTCATTGTGGAAGGTAGATAGACAACAATGACACACAAGGATAGATTGTGGTGTTGGTTGATGACAGAATCTCATTAGTCATGATATAGAGATATCAAACCAAAAACATAGGTACTTGTTAGAGAACAAGTGTACCGGACAGACCCACCGTGAGTTTGACACATGGAACCATGACATGGTAGTCACAGTCAGTACTCACAGTGATGGTGGTGAATGTGATTCTTTGACCTAAAATCACTACACTCAACACATGTTGTTGGGTACACTTTGACATCATCAAACGCAGTCCCGAAACATGGGTTGTTATAAAGGTGATGATTGGGTGGCTTTGACACATGGGGCTTTTGAGGGGTGAGTGATAGATATGGGATTTGTCCCTCCTGAGGGAGTTTGATATCCAAGGCCACTTGATGAGTAGGATTGAAATAGGCGTGCACACGCATGTGTGAATCAGTATGTGATATTGATGTCATACATATCTCTTCCAATCTACTCTGAGATCAAGAAAGTGAATGAACATTGACAGGATGATTGTTCCATGCCTCGAGTTCATTCGGGATATCAGTGACAAAGGAATTATACATTCACTGTAACACCATTCACATATTGTAGGATTGAAATTTGTTCTCCAACTTTCTTTTTCACTTGGGTAGCACTGATGTGTGACTAGGCACCGCTCTTTGCTTGTGTAGTCATAAGTGTTATGGACTTTCACTGCCAATGTTAAATGGACCTGCAGGGTCACACACATAGGATTTAACCTGGAAGATGAGTTTGTCCACAAACAATGTTTAGATTTATTACTAAAGGAGTTTAGTAGTTCAATTAAACACTCAATTAATTGATATCTCAGTATCATAATGTTCAAGGTGTTGGACTGATTGATTAGAGTATCAGATTGATTGAAACTGCAATTGACTGATTTTGCACAATCTGCACTCCCAACCAATCGGCTCATGTGATGAACCAATCGGCTCAGCTTGGTGAACCGATCGGATCAGGTGGTGAGTCGATCGACTCATGGATAGGGTGAAACGATTGCTTCAAGTGTTGAAACAATCGGTTCAACTGATACAACTGAGCAAGTTGGGAAATTAGGATTGGTGAGAATTTTCCTTTCGTTTCACTTGCCCAATTTGATTGGAACAAGGATTGGTATTTGATACCAATTAGAAACAAAAAGAGAAAAAGTCAATCGGGAACTAACCAGGGCCGCAAACCGACCGGTTCAAAAGTGAACCGACCGGTTGAGGTGTCCCAACTGATCGGTTGAGGTGTCAACCGACCGGCTCAGGTCCCCAACCGACCATTTCAGAAATGAAACGATCGGTTCAGGCTGTGAGTTGGTTGTTTTGTGGAAAATCTCAAACCCTTCTACTCCTGCTTTAGTCTTGCATTGCCCGAGATAGGGAACCCTATCCCATGACCCTCCTATATATAGGGGTATTGGGGGCTTCTCAAAGTACAACTCACTGCAAACTAGTTGCTCTGCAAAGTTGTCGTTCTCTCTGGTTTTGGTAACCGAGAGAGCCCATGCAAGTGCTACCCGATAAGAGAGGTACAACAAGGGAAGGACAACTGTAGAAAGTGACTGGTGGTAGGAGAGTGTGTTGGCGACTAGTACGCTAACAGGAGGGTGCGACTCCTTCCAATTCCTTGTGGGACAAGGAGATTGGAGTTCCAGGTGGTCCGTGTGGACTACTTCAGAGGCGGGAGATTTCTTCCGCTCGGAGGACAGTTGTCAATCCCGACAGTCCCTATGAGACCAGGAGTCATCAGTCCCGGTGCAACCAGGAGCTGCACAGACACCGTCCAAGACAGGAGGTGAAGACCGCACAAGGCATGAGGTATTGTCGTTGAGAAAGCCTTGGGATAAGGTATGATTCCACAAACCATCCCTTTCCTATTGTATAGACGTTGAAGCGTTTCCTTATTCCGAGTTTGGGGGAGAAAATTTTTGTTTTCGTTGCCTTCTCTGCCTCCCCTAAAACCCTACAGTTGTATCAGAGCCACGTCAACTGCTCTATACTTTAGGATTATCGATATGATCAATTTTGGTTTGTCACCTTTATTTATTGCATACGATGCGAATATTATTGGATTTATGCATGTCCAATCCTAAATCCACAAATCCCAATTTACATATATGATATGTATTATGAATGCACTCGATACGCGTCGCCCTTAAATGAGTTTTTTGGTAGATGTATAGCGTGGATATGGCCAATAAACCCTATTTGTGTATGGTTGTATGTGGTTGCTTGCATCTCGGTTTGTGCATCGATCTTCCTTCTCCTATTCCTAATGTAACTCGAAATAATTTGAGATTTCTTTCCTACCTTTGCTCCCCTCAAATGTAACTTGAGGTTTCTCTTTTTATAATGTAAAATAGGATAGAATTTTATTTCCTGTTATGTCAAAGAATGGAGGACATCCTGACGACAGCTGAGACGATCGGTTCAAGGCGTGAACCGATCGGTTGACGTTCCAGACGACCGGTTCAAGGAGTGAACCGATCGGTGGATGACCAGTTTGAGGAGCGAGATGAGCGGGTGGCGGCCATGATGAGATGCACGTGACTAGGCAAACCGATCGGTTGGAGGAGCCAACCGATTGGCTGGTGGCACCCAGCCGACCGGTCTAATGGCGAGCCGATCAGTCAAGTGATGAATTGATCAAACCCAGAAAGGCAAAGCACATAGTTCATCTCGTACAGGTTGCATGTGATGTAGACCTAGATGACCGTGATTCCTCTTGGCTCGAGGAATCACATTAGGATGGCCATAATCATCACTTTTATCATTTTACATGTTTTCTGTGGGATATAGCATGTATATGATGCATACTATGTATTGTGGTGATTGGATATGTATATGTATATAAAAACCAAATCCCTCATTAAATATTAAGTTTTAGATGCCTTCCAAATGTGACACACGTGAAAAGCTTGATCGACCAAGTGTGGGCACACCCAAGCGTGGTGCACCGTCTATCTCGTGGAAGCGTGAAGGATGGATATGTGGGTCTGCCCAAGCAGGGTGCATATTCATCGTGTTTACTTTGGGTCGGACTTAACAAGGTGACCTATATAGGATCTAGCACCTTAAGGCATGGAGATGATCATGGCAAGGAGTTGCATATGACATCTTATCAAGAGTTGCATATGATACAATTGGCAAGAGTTGCCTACCTGAGAGATCTAAGTTGTGGGTGACAACCCAAGCTGGTCCATGACTTAGAGGATTTCAGGATCTTGCCCACTACAAGGTTGTACGATGCAATCCTCCAAATTGATGGTGAGGGCTATCAATTTGAACTAAAATAGTGGGAGCGATAATTAATTAAAGGCCTTATTATATCGTCAACTTTTCAAATCAATCAAATAAGTCAAAAATGAGTTTTGGACTAAAATTGCATATTTTCCTTGTATAGTACAAATGGCAACAAACAACAATCACTTTTCTTTGCGATTGGTCCTTGAAAAGGACAAGCTAAATGGGACAAACTTCCACAACTGGTATAGGACATTGAGAATTGTTCTCACTCAAGAGCGAAAGCTCTATGTCCTGGATACTCCAATTCCAGAGGAACCTGCTCCTAATGCACCAAAGGCAGAAATGGATGCTTACAAGAAGCATTCTGATGATCCCATTGATGCAAAGTGCTTGATGTTGTGCTCTATGGACCACGAGTTACAGAGACAGCATGAGAACATGGGTGTCATTGAGATGATTCAGCATCTCAGGAACATGTATGAAGATCAAGCACGACAAGAGAGATACAATGTCTCAAGGGCACTGTTCAAGTGTGTCATGACAGAAGGAGATCCAGTTGGTCCTCACACACTCAAGATGATTGGGTATGTGGAGAACCTAACAAGACTGGGATTTCCACTGAGCCAAGAGTTGGCTACTGACGTGATACTGCAATCGTTGCCAGAATCCTACAGTCAGTTTGTGATGAACTACAACATGAACAACTTTGATAGGCCACTTTCAGAGTTGTTGGGCATGTTGAGGACAGCCGAGATACAGATGAAGAAGGATAGGCCTAAGTCTGTGATGGTGATCACGAGCAAGAAAGGCAAGTCCAAGCGCAAGGGCAAGGGCAAAGCTAAGAAAGGTTCTAATGCTATCTAGGAGCCCAAGTCGTCTTCAGCTCTCAAGGCCAAGGGAGGCGTGACCAAGAAAGGAAATTGCCACCATTGTCAAAAGCCAGGACATTGGAAAAGGAATTGTCCTCTCTATCTAGAAGAACAAAAGAAGAAGGAGGCGACAGCCGTCTCTACTTAAAGGTGTCATGAAAGTAAACTTGTAACAGTTTTGAGGTATATGATACCAAGATATAAAGTGTAAAGCACTCAATGGGACAAGTGTTGCCGCCATAGATAGGAGTACTTTAGTTTATTTTCAGCCTAAAAGGCATGTAATACAGTTATGAACTGCTATTTCATATTTGCCCATAGATAGAAACACTTTATTTTTGCATATTGGATGACAATGATGGCAATCAATAAAGTTGATGTTTCAATCTTTTAAAGATATGATCTTTGTGTAAATGCCTTATTTATCTTGTGGTATTTGATATGCATAAGATAAAATGATACCTAAAAGTTATAGATAACTTAAACAATCAAATTAGCATCAATCATGAGAAATTCATTTCTAGTTTGCATGTGATGGATAAATCTAGACTCTTTTGGTTAGAGAACCAATAAGAGACATGAATATCTTGGACATGATTAATCAATCTTCACTAAAGGTAGTGGGAGCATGATTATCCAATTAGGTATAATACATGTGATGCATTTACATACCAATTGGAGTAAATGCTAATACTTCAAATGGTGTTTAGAGAAATACCAATATGAATATCTTGAAGGGTTCAAGAATATCATAGATGAAGTGCAAATTTGGTAAAGTGTTAATTCTTGATGAGATCAATGAATGAAATACTTGGACCAAAGGTTTGAGATCCTTATGAGTGATTATGATAGTGTATCATAGTGAACTCATGATTAAGGCATGGTGATGTCTAAATCAAGATGGAATCATACTCTAAGGAGTTAGAGAATGATTATCAAATAACTGAATCCTTCTTAATAAAAGAATACCCCACATTAATAAAGGACATTAAGAATCACAAGGAGTTGTAAGTTATTATATCCTTGACAGATACACCTCGTTTATCTATGGGATGAGTTGTTAATGTGATGAGTCAACTATCTAGATGAATATAAGGAACCGAATTTTGAGTTATGGTTTATGACCATTACATCCTAAATGACATCCATGTGAACCATAAGGTATGACCTTGATGGTAGCACCCATTGGATGAAATCCATAAGTGCAAATGAATCTTAAGTGTTAAGACACATGGATAACATTTTCAGAAGGATGATGCTTGTTGATTGCAACTTAATGATTAAGACATTTGGCATATGGATACTAAAACCGCATTCCTATGAGGAATAAAACAAGGATGTGTACGTGACACAACCTATAAGGTTTATGAATCCACTAATGCAAATGAAGTCTATAAGTTACAATGAACTAATCAATGTGATTGATTGAGTACAAGCAACTCAAAATTGGATCTTTACTTTGATGATATAGTCAAAGGGTTTGACTGATATGTCAAAGATAAAGAAGGGATCTGTGAATTAGTGGGAGCGTATTCACATTCCACATGTTGATGTGAAATGGAAATGTTCTAAAATGGAAATACAAAAAGTGGAAATTATATTTAAGGAAGATAGAGATGTTTCCTATGTGATAGGAATAGAGATCTATAGAGATAGTTCTCGAAATCTTCTTGACCTGAAAAGAGAAAGCATACATTGGCAATCTGTACTGAAGGGTTCAGTATGCACAGATTCAGTGGGAGAAAACCTGTCCATGTTACATGGAGTTAGTATCCCAAGGCCAAGTGTCCAATTCTTATGAAGAATGGGAACACTAAGAATAGATATGGATCTATCATGTATGTAATCATCCCATCATCTTGCATGGCAAGAATAAAATGCATTCATCATCTTGTATGTAGGACATGACAATATGATGTGCTCATCCTGATAACTCATATGTGGGACATGACGAGTGGATGTATGTCTACTTCCATTAAGGGTTACTGGAAACTATAAGAACTTGATAAGTACTAGTTCTATGGAGATAAGGAAGAGTTTGATGTAAAGAATTACATTGATGCGAACATCCGAAAAGGACAGAAAATTAATCGCAAAATATACATAGGATATATAAAAGTGAAAGTTTGTTGATAATTGGAACTGTTCCAATGAAACCGTTTAAAAGGAAATGCCAAGTATCCATGTGTTAGAGAACAATAGTG
This sequence comes from Alisma plantago-aquatica, assembly GCA_963693085.1. Taxonomy (NCBI): domain Eukaryota; kingdom Viridiplantae; phylum Streptophyta; class Magnoliopsida; order Alismatales; family Alismataceae; genus Alisma; species Alisma plantago-aquatica. The sequence goes on along the minus strand of OY856415.1, from coordinate 558,872,772 downwards.
GATACTATATGGATCTAGAAGTTCATGAGATGAACTTATAGATATTCTGGTCATTGATGACAAGTATGGAATCCTTGATCATGCAATGTGGCTAAAGGTTAGCAAAGGAATACTAGATCGCATATTACGGTGACTCCATCTCATACGTGTGACGTACAACGAAGAGATGTGAGACATGCAATTAATACTGACTTTGGAAAGGTGTTGCCATAGCTCACTGAGTTGGCACAAGAGAACAATAACATGTGGGACATGCTTGAAGATCACTATGAATATGATTCAAGGGTGATTGGCTCGCAGTGCAAGTGGGAGTCTATTGGTATGTATGCTCTAAGAGCCAATCATGGAATGATTGATGGGATACATTAAGATTGATTTGATAAACATCAAAGGCAAACTTCCATTTCTTTTTGGTTCAGTCATATCAGATAGTGATAGAACATATTGAATGTCTAGAGAATGTCAGTAGTCAAGGACATATGCTTTCAGGTTAAGGACCTGAACGATGAGATCATACAGATGCTAAGAGTTTGTACATTCTTGGTATGTCCCTAGTTGGATGTCATTGTGGAAGGTAGATAGACAACAATGACACACAAGGCTAGATTTTGGTGTTGGTTGATGACAGAATCTCATTAGTCATGATATAGAGATATCAAACCAAACACATAGGTACTTGTTAGAGAACAAGTGTACCAGACAGACCCACCGTGAGTTTGACACATGGAATCATGACATGGTAGTCATAGTCTAGTACTCACAGTGATGGTGGTGAATGTGATTCTTTGAGCTGAAATCACTACACTCAACACATGTTGTTGGGTACACTTTGACATCATCAAACGCAGTCCTGAAACATGGGTTGTTATAAAGGTGATGATTGGGTGGATTTGACACATGGGGCTTTTGAGGGGTGAGTGATAGATATGGGATTTGTCCCTCCTAAGGGAGTTTTATATCCAAGGACACTTGATGAGTAGGATTGAAATAGGCGTGCGCATGCATGTGTGAATCAGTATGTGATATTGATGTCATACATATCTCTTCCAATCTACTCTGAGATCAAGAAAGTGAATGAACGTTGACAGGATGACCGTTCCATGCCTCGAGTTCATTCGGGATATCAGTGACAAAGGAATTATACATTCACTGTAATACCATTCGCGGATTGTAGGATTGAAAGTTGTTCTCCAACTTTCTTTTTCACTTGGGTAGCACTGATGTGTGACTAGGCACCGCTCTTTTCTTGTGAAGTCATAAGTGTTATGGACTTTCACTGCCATTGTGAAATGGACCTGCAGGGTCACACACATAGGATTTAACTTGGAAGAGGATTTTTGTCCACAAACATTGTTTAGATTGATTACTAAAGGAGTTTAGTAGTTCAATTAAACACTCAATTAATTGATAGCTCAGTATCATAATGTTCAAGGTGTTGGACTGATTGATTAGAGTATCAGATTGATTGAAACTGCAATTGAGTGATTCAGCACAATCTGCACTCCCAACCGATAGGCTCATGTGATGAACCGATCAGCTCAGCTTGGTGAACCGATCGACTCAGGTGGTGAGTCGATCGACTCATGGACAGGGTGAAATGATTGCTTCAAGTGTTGAAATGATTAGTTCAACTGATGCAACCGAGCAAGTTGGGAAAGTAGGATTGGTGAGAATTTTCCTTTCGTTTCACTTGCCCAATTTGATTGGAACAAGGATTGGTATTTGATACCAATTAGAAAAAAAAAGAGAAAAAGTCAATCAAGAACTGACCAAGGCCACGAACCGACCGGTTCAGAAGTGAACCGACCAGTTGAGGTGTCCCAACCGATCAGTTGAGGTGTCAACCGACCGGCTCAGGTCCCCAACCGACTGTTTCAGAAATGAAACGATCGGTTCAGGCTGCAAGTTGGTTGTTTTGTGGAAAATCTCAAACCCTTCTACTCCTTCTTTAGTCCTACATTGCCCAAGATAGAGAACCCTGTCCCATGACCCTCCTATATATATAGGGGTATTGAGGGCTTCTCAAAGTACAACTCAGTGCAAACCAGTTGCTCTGCAAAGTTGTCGTTCTCTCTAGTTTTGGTAATCGAGAGAGCTTGAGCAAGTGCTACCCGATAAGGGAGGCACAACAAGGGAAGGACAACTGCAGAAAGTGACTGGTGGCATGAGAGTGTGTTGGCGACTAGTACGCTGATAGGAGGGTGCGAATCCTTCGAATTACTTGTGGGACAAGGAGATTGGAGTTCCAGGTGGTCCGTATGGACTACTTTAGAGGCGGGAGATTTCTACCGCTCGGAGGACAGTTGTCAATCCCGACAGTCCCTGTGAGACCAGGAGTCGTCAGTCTCGGTGCGACCAGGAGCTACACAAACACCGTCCAAGAAAGGAGGTGAAGACAGTGCAAGGTGCGAGGTATTGTCGCCGAGCAAGCCTCGAGACAAGGTATGATTCCACAAACCATCCCTTTCCTATTGTATAGACGTTGACGCATTTCCTTATTCCGGGTTTGGGGGAGAAAATATTTGTTTCCGCTGCCTTCTCTTCCTCCCCTAAAACCCTACAATAAGCTCATGGGGTTTCCATAGGTTCTTCTCTAACCTCATCAATGAAGGAGATATCCTTCACTCCAACATGCACAACCCTTCCCAGGGTTGGGTCACTAGAGGCACTAGGTTATCCAACCTCTCATAGCTCATACGCCATCCAAGTCATGTTCATCCAAACACTTGGCCTAACTCATCTTCCATCCCTCTCTCTCTAACCTTCACTTAGGGGTAGGGTTTACATCATCCTCAAAGGATGTGTCAGGTCTTTTCTTGTAATGGAGCTCTCTATCTCCAAGACTAACTCTCTTTCTTATCCTCCTGACAAGAAGGTCTAGCCTCAAGTCTCTTCTTAGGACATGACAACTTATGTCATATGACCTAAGCATGTATCTATTCTTTAATTTGCGCTTAATCTATTAAGCTTATGTCCATGACATTTTATTTACATGCTTTTCATTAATTTGGTGGAGGATTCCTTAAACCTTATTGACCTTACCCATACCTCAAGAGGGTGAGGAGAAGAAAGAAAACCCTAACCGTTTAGGTCCTTATCAGAATTTTCGTGATGAGAAGGGATGAATAAGTTGAGAAGTCCTAATGGTATCTTATTTCGACTCATACCCTAAGACTTTGGCCAGGCAGTCACACAGATCCGGGAGTCCTCGTATTCCGACTAGCGGTGCAGAGGAAAATATTTCCAGCCCCCGGTTGTGATCCTTTTCTAGACACCTCCATCTTTCAGATAATCCTCAAATAACTCACTTGGGTTCTATGGAGTTTGTAAAATTTAATAATTATTAATGGTTAACTGAGGAACCTACACTCTGATACCAAATGTTATGACCCCACCTCCTGATAATCCCCAATTAAGGGAGACTAAGAGGTCCAAGCCGCACCCATAACTTCCGGATCAAAGGTTTGACACTTAACCAAGAACAATTATTAAATTTCAACAATCTATACTGAAAAGCTGTAATAAAATTTTTCATACCTTTTGAAAATTTTAGATTTCTATCCATGTAAGCATTCTACTCTAACTAATCCTCCTTGCAATTTACTTCATGTATTTTGCAATATGACAATTTACTATTTGTCCTTTTGGCTTGTACCTAAAACGCCGACAAACAAAATGGCGGTCAGCCAAAGCTAGTATGTGGGGAAAACAATAAACGTGCAACTATGATAACAACATAATCATTCAATTAATCATTTAACAACCAAGATTACATTTTAAGCCATACTACTCAATCCTTACCTATCCCCTAACTCTGTGCTGTCCTTGCATGCTACCTCTCTTTAGGTAGATCCTTACCCCCATGGTCCTACCTTACAGATAGCCAATACATAGGGTAATAGAGTCGCATGGCACTACCCAGAAGTAGCCCAATATCTAACTCAAAGTGACTTGGTGGACCTACCCCATTGGTATCCATGTACTAAGTCATCAGATGACCTGATGGACCTACCCCATAGGTAGCCATGTACTAGGTCAACTAATAAGCCACAGAGGGGACCAAGATCTATGCTAGTAGGCAAATATCTTAGGTGATAGTCATATCCACATTATAGTTTGCATGAATTAAAATCATCCAACAATTTATTCATGTCATCGATGAAAACTTCGATAAACCTCAGAAAACATAACTCGATATATTCATAAGCGTAACCACATACCTGATTTGATGATTTCACAAGCATTAAGTAAACCCAACCAAGAATGAAATCCAAGCAAGCAATTCAATCATCACATAATTCCTGAAAAGAATATGCACTCTATTTATTACACACTTTATCAAGAATCTACTTCATTGACTTGGATTCACTTTCTAGGGTTTCTAATCCACATTAAGGATTCATTAATATTCATTAGGGTTTCTGAGATCAATTTCTCAAACTTTATCCCTTTTAGGTCAACAAACCCTAAAATACTATTTTCTACTTATATGAACCTTAATTGCTCAACTATCCATTTTAATAGTCTTTTATACCCAAATTGACTTAGGATCATCATATCCCTATTTATTCATGGATTTGAACAATTAAAGAAATTAAAATACATATTCATCTAAATTAGGGTTTTCAAGCTCATTAATGCATAATCATGCACGAAACCCTAAATTAAGCCAATTATATAAAATATCAACTTTTTAGATCCTATTTTCACTTTTATTAACAACATGTTAATATTAGCTTGAATTATCCAAATAACGTCATTAAGTCCATCTATCATCAAATCTAAGGGTTTTTCCTTAATTAAATCATTAAAGATGATAACTTTATGTCCTTTTCCAATTCCAAGCATATTTATGCACATAAACTCTAAATTAGACTAATCACGTGCAGAGTTCTTCCTTTTTGAACATAATGTACCTTTTTACATTTAACAGGTTAACATCAGCTCTAATGATCCATTAAACCCTATTAAACACTTTATTCATTTCAAAATAGGGTTTCTTAATCTTTAATTCATTAAAGATGATAATTTACACTACATTTCGAACTATGATCAGATTCAGGCTATAAAACTATTTTTATTGGATTCCTTGTGTTCTTTTGATCAAAATTCATATATTACTAGTCCTAATTGGAGTTACCAATCTTTACTTATGAAATTTGTAACGAAACGTACCTCTCGGCCAATCAAATGGCACCACGTCGTCCTATACCATGCAACACGGCTTTCTTGGAAACATAACGGATTGACCGTTATGCCCTCACTTAAGTTCCTTCTCGTTCAGCCCGTGGAGGGGAAATTTTTTCCAACGGCCACCCGCAATCTCCTTCCTTGCGACGACCTACTACTGCCACCTGCAACAGCTCGGGGGAGAGTTTTCTTCCTCCGTCCATGGGCCCGATGATGCCGGCGTGGACCCCATCCTTTCTGTAGACCTTCGCCGCACCTTCATGGCCCTGAGATGTCGCTGAGGTGGTAGGAGAAAGGTTTGGGCAGACCTGTAGATCAGCTGCCGCATGCAGTCGCGCTACTACTACTGCGGCCGGCTAGGGTGAGGGGATGCTCGCCCAACCGCCCCCTTGAAGTCATGGAAGCATCCAGACTCTCTTGAAACTCCTCCCTAGCCCCCTTGATGCTCTAAGAAAGATACTCTTCGCAACTAGGGTTTAAATGAGATAGATGAAGATGAGGAAGAGATATGCGTGGGATCTCTCTCTAGACTCGGCCCTGGGTCTTACCCCCTTATATAGGGGAGGATATCCACGCCCTAGAATGTTCATCCAAGAGGGAACAAGTCCCTATCCTAATAGGACAAGATTTTTCCTTCATTAAGAATAAACTTCTCTCTCTTCCTAAACCCTTTAAACATACTTTGTTATTTGAATATTTATACATTCAAAAACCTTTTCCCTTATTCTCTTTATTCTTGCTTTTTAATTTTTGGCATGAATTTCTATTTTCTTTTAATAGAAACCACTTCCTTTTTCACAATGCCACCAAAAACATTAATAATGTATCATATTATATTTTATTTTGCAAATTTTGGTATTTTCTCTTTCTTTACTCTTTATTGGGACTCCTTGGATCCCAAGACACTCCATTATTTCGAAATTCTTTTTATTGGATACTTATTATCCTTCTAGATGCATCTTTATGCATTATTTCACATTATCTTGTTTATTTCTCATTAAAATATCTCTTTTTGAGGATTTCACTTTATTTCTCCTTTATTTTCCTCATTGGTATTCCTTTTATCATTGGTATTCCTTGGGATTCGAAATTCCACCAAGGATAACCCAATTATACCTTTTCCCACTTATTTCCAACATTTTAACATTATTTTCAATTTCTTTATTACTAAAGAAATACTTAAATAACTTTTCTTTTCTTATTTCCTTTTCATTGCAACTTTGGACTCCTTGGAACCCAAGGAATCCAAGAGGCACGAAATCCATTCTTGGATTGCATCATTTTGGCTTCTATAGGTTTCTATTTCATTCTTTTCTCAAATATTCAATTATTCATTTACTAATTGAATTTTCTTGTTATTTGGGCCCAATAGCCAATAAAGCCGACAACACAAACATCAAGGCTATTGTAAACAAAATCCATGTATTCAAAGCAAATTATACCATTCTTTGTTCAATTATCTTTAATATGAGAAATTACATTTCTCACCAGATGAACCCAAAAATTGGGGTTGTAACAATCTTTGTATGGGATTTCTGAGCAATCTTTCTTACGTTCTCATGTTATTGTGTTCTATTCATCAATAAAGTTTGATTTTTGCAAGCTAAGTGTTCCTTTCAGTTATTGTTCTTACTTTACTCGTTTAGATCTAGTTTATTTCTTCTGCTTCTTCTCTTCTGTGGACTGGAGCAAGGGATTAAGCGCCGACCAATTCATTGTCACTAGCCTAAGGAACTATCCTTTAGTAAGACTGGACTATGGCTAGAACTATTCTTCCCTCCGTCTCCCTTTTCTTCACAAGCATGAGTGAGTAGTTCCCTATCAAGGCAAGGGGAATAACCCCTTAGCCATGGATTTATCAAATTCTTGTTAAAATGATCCTAGATGGCTTTTGGGTTTAATAACTATTTGATCTATCAAAGTATTAAATTGGTTTGATCAAAAGTTAATCCTTAGAACAACCAACCCAATCACATAGGAGTTTTGAAACGATCGTGAATCTTCTTCTTTTAGGTTGATAAACTAGGAAACATGAGCACCATGACCAATGGGATCATGTGGAGTTCATCTTTAGTGGATTTTTATTAATTCATTTTCCTTCATCGAATATGTTGTTTTTAAGGATTAGTTCAATTTTGCCTAGGCTAAGGTGGTGAAAACCCTTAAAGTCTTGATTACCATCTCTTGATTCCAATCACCGCTTGTTTTTCTTCCTTTAATTCCCAATCTTTCATTCAAAATAGTTTTCTAGTGCTAACAACAATCTTGATTTTTCTTATGACATGGAAAATTTATATTCTTGTTAAGTGTGTTTTAATTCCTACAATTCTTTCTTAGGTCTTAATCATCAACCCCCAAACTCGACTTTTAATTTCTGTTCCAAATCTGAAAATACCAAAAATAAACAACAAAGTTCTTAAAAAACAATTGGGTTTAGATTTAACAATCTTAATAAAGTTGTCATGTGGGATCGACCCTTCCTATACAAGCCTTAATTAGAAAGATGAAAAATGATTAAACTCTAGGATAATCATCTTAGTGATTGTAAGTGCACTACAACACATTAAAAATAATCCCTGGAGAATGGCCGGCCCGGATGATCCCCTATGTCGTACGTGCAATCTACTGTCTTCTGGCTACAAATTCACCCTTCAGAGGTACTCAGATCATCCCAGATGAAACCTTCAATTCCTAACTCTTCTCTCCTCTCTCTCTGATGTTGTGCGATGAAAAATGGCTGCCTCCTTAGGTCTGGCTCAACTCCCCTCAAGTCATAGGAATCACTTAAGGTAAGAAATAACACCAAACTTTGGATTATAGTGCTTTCTTCAGATTTCCTGATTGGGCAGAGTCGGTAGTATTGACTGGAGAGTCGATAGTATCGAGTTTCTAGGGTATTCATGATTCCTCTTAATGTTGGTACTATCGACTTGTCTCGATAGCACCGAGTTTTTAGGCCACTCAAGCACTACCTCGCTGATGCCATCTCGGTAGTATTGAGTTGCTAGATGTTGGATCCTAGATGGGTGATTAGATGCTCTAGAGGGGGGGTGAACAAAGCTGAAAGCACTTATACACAATTCATTAAACCTTCAAGATATATGACAAGATAAGGTTGCTAAATAGGTAATTTGAGTGCAAATAACACATACATAGCAAGGGAGAGAGAGATTGAACATGCACCAATTAGAGAAGCTATTTAGAGTGGTTCCACATTTCAAACTAGAAGTGTGTCAGTCCACTTGCCTAGAGAGGTCAACCTCTAGGACTTCCAAACTATTGCACTCTTATATTCATTCATAAGACATACAATACATGACCAACAAAGGACTTACTATCCAATACAAAGAGTCTTCAACCTTACCAAGGACTTACCCACTTTGCAAGAGTCTTTGGCCTTCTACAAGGACTTACCCACTCTTGCACAAGTCTTCAGCCTTGCAGGAATTACCCACTCTTCTTGGATATTCCGCCTTTGACTTCACCTTCACTCGGAGAAGCTTCCACCAAGGACTTACCCACTTGAGCAAGGAGTCTTCTGCCTTCACCAAGGGCTTACCCACTCTAGCTCCAAGTATTCAGCCTTGATCTTCACCAAGGGACTCCTTCCCTTGTTCTTCTTCACCTCTCTTGGACAAGAGAGAGAACCTTCATCTTCATGATTGAAATGAGAGATGGGGAAGTGGTGGAAGTGAGAGCCTCACAAGATATACATATAAGACTAGCTCTCTTACAGATTTCCTACTCACTCTAATGGATGTAACAAGTGATTAAGCTTAGAGAGAGAGAGGAGGTTGTAGGAAGCACTCAACTATAGAATAGGAGCCTCACATAGAGTTTGCAATGAAGACTCAACCTTGGAATGAAGCCCAAGGGGTCCTATTTATAGCTGGGGATGCCTCTTAGCCTTTTGGGAACACTTGTGAACAAAAACTAGCCGTTTTGTGGCTTGCAACGGATCTATTTTCACTTGTTGGAACTCCACAACGGCTAGAAGCACTTTTCTGCACTTTTTCGTACAGTGCAATCGGTCGAGTTTCAATGGGTGTAACTCGACCAATCAAGTAGCAGGCAAACCGATGTTCAAATGATCGGTCGAGTTTGTTCTGAGGAAACTCGACCGACCATTTCAACTGGAAATGGCCTACTACCCAATCGGTCGAGTTCTGTGAGTGCACAACTCGACCGATGCAATCTTCAAAAAATTGACCAAGGTTGATCGGTCGAGTTTCAGGCTAGGGAAACTCGACCGACCAAGTGCATGTAATTTATTTTCAAAGATGCATCTAAAGTGATCTAATATTCGATCTAGGTGCTCCCGATATTTTTCTAAGCTTCATTACAAGTCATACAATCATTACAAGTGATTTACAACATGATTCTAATGGATATACATCATATTACAAAAATGTGCACTTGTATGACTTTTGACTTGTCTTTTCTCCAATTTGAGATGCGCAAGTTAGGGCAATTGGAGTGTGTCTATACCTAATCTGAAATCACTCAAGTAGAGACATTAGACACCAATATGTGGAATAGTTAGTCATCATCAAAACACAGGTTTAGTCAATTTAGACATGAGTCAACATTGACCTAATTGACCTTGAGTCAACAATCTCCCCCTTTTTGAAGATGACAAACCATTCCATAAATGTATTGAAAGCTTTTAAGTAAAATCATACCTTTGGAGAAACCAGGGAGTTTTAATGAAATTGAGCTCATATGCTCCCCCTCAATTGATGCGCATGGATTTCTCATACTCCCCCTCAATTGATGCTATTTCTCCTGCATGGTTAGCTTTCATAACATTTATAGAATACTATGTATTCTACTCATATATGTTCTACACATATATGTCTTCTCCCCTTTACCTTCTCCCTTTACATGAACATACTTCTCTTCTTCATGTAAGACGTGCGTTCTTCCTCTTTTTAAAAGAAGACATACCTTTCTCCCCCTTTGTCATTTCAAAAAGTGGGGTTATGAAGAAAAAAAGAAACATCACTTGTTAAAGAGAAAGGAGATACCACAAATATATACAAGGAGAGTAGAAGAGCACAGATAGGGGCTTGTCCAAGCATAGAAAGAAAAGCAAGTTAAATCATATACTTGAACAACCCAAGATGCAAGATAAAGTGTTGCAGAAAAATAAATAAATTGCAATTTTGACCCTCAAGATGATGGAATTTGACCAAAAACCATCAGAGCTCATTGCAAAGCAATGAGTCTTGCTTAGAAGGTCGTTTCTGCATGACAAACACTAGTCTTGCACCAAAAATTGAAACTGGAGCAAAAGCTACATAAAATCCAAAAAAAATACTCCAATTTTTACATATAATGTAGATCTATGTACCCTACATCACAATGTTATGCAAGCAACTCAAGATAGTAGATATGCAAATCAAGGAACAAGCTTGAGCATGTATAAGCATAGAATATAGATGAGTAAAGATGCTAATTTTAAACAAGGCTAGAACTACATGTATATGAAGTACTAGTAGATGATATCACAAGTTAGGACTACTAGTAGGATCTAGATCATAGCAAGAGATACCAAAAGATACACAAGATAAAACAAGCTATGAGTAGATGTAGAGATAAATCCAAACAAAGAGATATGCAATTTTAGAAGCATGAAAGGATATAACTCACATACCAATATGCATCCTTACCATAAGATGATTACCACTAAGAACCTCAAGATTGTATCAACACAAGATATACATCTAGATAGATGTAGCAAGTTAGAGCACAACGGAAGCAATTTAAGACACAACCAAGAGATCCAAAGAGGTCATCATCAAAACCTGCAAAACAACTCAAAGAAAGTAATTGCACGATATAGATATACCAATTTAGAGCAATTAGAGAGATAGAGTTGTAAGCAAGATAGGCAATTTAGAACATGGCAATATGCATATATAAAGATACCAAGGGAGTGCCAAAGAATAAGGCCATTGGTTGAGAAAATCTAGTTGAGAGGGAAATTCTCATTCAATAAGCCAAATGTGTATTCTGTGCACAGTGTTATCGATCGAGTTCTGTGCATTGACAACTTGACTGATGACAGCTGTTGGAAACACTCTTGGTGCCTATCGATCGAGTTTCAATAGGGCAAACTCGACTGACAGAGCAGCAGACAAAAAGCATATATATTTCATGAAAACATATTTAAAGGCATGCTAAAAATACAAACCATATCCAAACATGTCTAAGCAAGTTGGTAATGCACTATAGAAGCATTAGAAATAGTTTTTGAGCAAGAGTGTGAAGAGAAACACAAAATACCACTTTTGACTCAAAAACCATATGTATAGTGCATACCATCTTGACAAAACAAGTTAGGATTGGTTATAAGCAATAAAATCTTTACCTTTGTTCTTACCATTCCTTTTCCACTTATTGTCACCCTCTACACATCTCACCTTTCTTCTTTCATGTGGATTGAGAAGTCAATTTGCAATTCAATTGCTCAAGTCAATCCATTTGCATGTACCTACAAGAAGAAAGATGAAATGGTCTCCAATCATATTTTTGGGTCCGGAGGGGTTAGTTTAGCAACCCAAGTCCTATTGCTCTTGGGTGCTTTCCTAAAAGGACAACAATTAGAATAATGACCAAGATCATTGCAATAGTTGCATGTGCCCATAGTCTTGGAACTAGAGGATTTTCCATGGAATATTGGAGGTCCTTTATCTTTGTTGTTCCCTTGACTACTATCATACCCTAAACCATGTCTACCAATTTGTTTAGTAGTATGGTGTAGGATGTCATTAAGACTCTTCTTACCAACTAAGAATCTTTGCAAGGATGATCTCAAACTATCATTATCATGCTTAAGAGAAGCAATAGTAGAAGACAAATTATTGATATTATCTCTAGCATGCAAAAGATCATTTTCTAAGCAAAGAGTTTTAGTTAAATAAGAATCTCTATCAATATGAAGAGTAGCAACATCATTCTCTTTATTAGTATAACTAGAACAAGGTTCATGCCCATTGATTTTAGCAAGCAAGGAGGCATTTTCAGATTTAAGCACCACTATTTCTCTTTGATAAGCATAGATTTCTTCTCTCCTAGCATCATCAATAAGCTTGAGTTCAACGCAGTTTTAAGAGTATCAAGCTCATGCATGAGAGAATCAACAATTTGAGTAAGCTCTTCATTAGAACTTGGCATGAGAGGTTGAGCTTCGAGAAATCTAATCTTATCAAGCAAACTAGCATTTTCATGTTTAAGAGAGTCTACTTGGCTAAGAAAATCATTTTTATCATCAAGCAAGCAAGAATTAGCATGTTCAAGATCATCTAGTTCTTCATGCAAATTATCAACAATTTTAGCAAGCTTTTTCTTTTTTCTTTTAGAAGACTTAAGAGAGGCACAAACATCATGAATAATAGCAATCAAAGATTCCTTACCTAAAGAGTTTAGATTTACCTCACTTGAGTCTTCACTTGTTGATGCTATAAGAGCAAAATGGCATTCTTCTTCATCACTTGAGCTTGATCTTGATCCTTCACTTGAATCTTCACTTGAGCTTGAATTGGAGGAGCCACTTGAGCTTGATTGCCATTTCTTCTTGTGAAGATGGGCCTTTTTTCCTTGTGGGCAATCTTCCTTGTAGTGACCCTTCTTTCCACATGTGAAGCACCAGATGGAGGAGGACTTGCCTTTATAGAATTTACCCTTGGAGTACATGGCATCTTCTTTAACTTGAGAGGATGGAGAGACTTGTTCCATGATAGCTTCAATTTGAGCCTTCATTTCAGCCTTCTTCATTCTCTTTAGCTCTTTCTTATCTTGTCTTTCTACTTCCTCCCTCTTGTTAAGTGTAGCTTCATGTGCTTGTAGATTTCCAATGAGCTCTTGAATAGGAATATCCTTAAGAGACCTTGCTTCTTCAATTGAAGTCACCTTGGATTCCCACCTCTTGGGGAGAATTCTAAGGATTTTAGAGTTGATCTCTCCACTAGACATAGGATGTCCTAGAACATCAAGACCATTCACAATGGTGTTGAGCCTTGAGTACATGTTGGCTATACTCTCCTCCTTTCCCATCTTGAAGTTCTCAAGCAGCCCTTTGAGCATGTAGACTTTGCTTTCCTTCACTTGATTTGTTCCTTCATAAGTGATGCAAAGCTTTCTCCATACTTCATAGGCTGTTTCACATGAAGAAATCCGGTTGAACTCAGTGGGGGTCATGGAGGCATAGAGGATGTGCATGGATCTAGCATTCAAGGTTACTTTCATCAAGGTGGCTTCATCCCATTCTTCAATCTTTGTCTTTGGTAGCATGTATGGGCTGTTCACCATTTGCTACATCTCAAGACTTGATCCTTGGATGTAGAATTGAAGCCTTCTTCTTCAATAGAGGAAATTTCTCCCATCAAAGATTGGTAGGCTGATTCTCCCTCCTTGGTAGTCACCCATCTTCTCCTACTTGTTGAAGTATGCTTGGAGAAGACCCGCTCTGATACCAATTGTTGGATCCTAGATGGGTGATTAGATGCTTTAGAGGGGGGGGGGGTGAATAGAGCTGAAAGCACTCATACAAAATTCATTAAACCTTCAAGATATATGACAAGATAAGGTTGCAAAATAGGTAATTTGAGTGAAACTAACACATACATAGCAAGGGAGAGAGAGAGATTGAACATGCACCAATTAGACAAGCTATTTAGAGTGGTTCCACACTTCAAACTAGAAGTGTGTCAGTCCACTTGCCTAGAGAGGTCAACCTCTAGGACTTCCAAACTATTGCACTCTTATATTCATTCATAAGACATACAATACATGACCAACAAAGGACTTACCTATCCAATACAAAGAGTCTTCAACCTTACCAAGGACTTACCCACTTTGCAAGAGTCTTCGGACTTCTCCAAGGACTTACCCACTCTTGCACAAGTCTTCAGCCTTGTAGGAATTACCCACTCTTCTTGGATCCTCCGCCTTTGACTTCACCTTCACTCGGAGAAGCTTCCACCAAGGACTTACCCACTTGAGCAAGGAGTCTTCTGCCTTCACCAAGGGCTTACCCACTCTAGCTCCAAGTCTTTAGCCTTGATCTTCACCAAGGGACTCCTTCCCTTGTTCTTCTTCACCTCTCTTGGACAAGAGAGAGAACCTTCATCTTCATGATTGAAATGAGAGATGGGGAGGTGGTGGAAGTGAGAGACTCACAAGATATACATATAGGACTAGCTCTCTTACAGATTTCCTACTCACTCTAATGGATGTAGCAAGTGATTAAGCTTAGAGAGAGAGAAGAGGCTGTAGGAAGCACTCAACTATAGAATAGGAGCCTCACATAGAGTTTGTAATGAATGCTCAACCTTGGAATGAAGCCCAAGGGGTCCTATTTATAGTTGGGATGCCTCTTAGCCTTTGGGAACACTTGTGAACGAAAACTAGCCATTTTGTGGCTTCCAACAGATCTATTTTCACTTGTTGCAACTCCACAACGGCTAGAAGCACTTTTCTGCACTTTTCCGTACAGTGCAATCGGTCGAGTTTCAATGGGTGTAACTCGACTGATCAAGTAGCAGGGAAACCGATGTTCAAATGATCGGTCGAGTTTGTTCTGAGGAAACTCGACCGACCATTTCAACTGGAAATGGCCTACTACCCAATCGGTCGAGTTCTGTGAGTGCACAACTCGACCGATGCAATCTTCAGAAAATCGACCAAGGTTGATCGGTCGAGTTTCAGGCTGGGGAAACTCGACCGACCAAGTGCCTATAATTGATTTTCAAAGATGCATCTAAAGTGCTCTAATATTCAATCTAGGTGCTCCTGATATTTTTCTAAGCTTAATTACAAGTCATACAATCATTACAAGTGATTTACAACATGATTCTAATGGATATACATCATATTACAAAAATGTGCACTTGTATGACTTTTGACTTGTCTTTTCTCCAATTTGAGATGCGCAAGTTAGGGAAATTGGAGTGTGTCTATACCTAATATGAAATCACTCAAGTAGAGACATTAGACACCAATATGTGGAATGGTTAGTCATCATCAAAACACTAATTTAGTCAATTTAGACGTGAGTCAACATTGACCTAATTGACCTTGAGTCAACACTAGACTCGGTAGTACCAAGTTTTCGTAATTCATTTATTGCGCCTTACTGACATGGTTTTGGTACTACCGACTTTTGGTGTCAATAGTATTGAGTCTGGGTGAGTCTTCTGGTCTGGCACTGACGTGAATTCAGTACCACCGACTTTGGGTGTTGGTAGTACCGAGTCTATAAAGCTCAATTGTACCTAAAATTGCACAAGAACATGGATAAGTACTTGGGACACATATTAAACAATAAAAATCACATATTTTGATGTGTTTAGATAGGATAGGCCATTGATAGCATTTCATACATAATTAATCAAATAAATGATAGATCAACACATAAAATCAAGGAAAATATGCATGCGAGAACGACTAAAAACCCATACGTAAATGTACTTGGAGAAGGAGTTTACTCATGAATAAGGTTTAACTTGATTATTAAAGTGTCTAGGTATTCAATTTGAACAACATTTATAACACCCCCTTTAAGCATACATGTATCAACAAAAGTAACCCCCATGTTTTCCATAACATGGGGTAGTTTAGCTCAAAGGAGTGTCACAATAATACTAACTTTTGCAAATAAAGTAAACAATAACCATGCATTAATATTGAACTTGATTTATACATTGTTTACAATTGAATTATTGAATTGAAACTAACTAATCCATCATGATTGAACATTATTTATACATGAACTTATCTATAAACATTAGGATCTTCTATTGTAGATGGCACTCCACCATGTTTTTCTTATGTAACCTTGACCTTCACTTGGCTCTTTCCTGGAAGTTGCTTTGTATCACGGACATCGTGCCCCCAGCCATGCATGCAATAAGAACCACATTAGAGTAAGCTTCATTGAGTATCATTATATCAAAAAAACAATTTGGCAAAATAGAAAAGCATAAAAGTAATTGAACATTAGATTTGGATTTAAATAGTTAATCTTGGTGGTTGATTAAAGTATCCTCAATACATATGCACCAATGGAGCTCATAAGTCCCATAGGATCAAAATTAACATGATGAGAATAAAGTAATACAACCCATTACATGATTTATCATTATCTTAGAATAATTAATCTTTACTTGGATTTCACATGAACATGACGTGGATTCTTGAAATAGAACTTGAAAGCATAAGCATCATATACTAATTTCTAGGGAACATTGATTCAAGAATTTCTAAAAATTTAATACACAACGATACATATAATTTAACATAATCATCATGATACAATAATCTTAAAGAGATTGAAAAACCATTACTTAATACTCAAAGTGCATGGACCCACTTACCTCTCTCCTAGAGAAGACCTTATTTGCACTTCTTAGGTTGATAGAAATCCTAATTGCATCCTTGGATTGGTTGGACCTAATTCTCCAATTCGAAAGCTCCAAAAAGCCACATCACTAGTATTATATGGTCGGACAGAACACTAGAGGCCTGGTCCCACTTTACTGAGGTGGCCCAAATGTTGTCGGCCACCTATATCCATCCTTCTCAGCATCTGTGTGGTAGCATAACCAGAAGATAGCACATATAAAATTCCCATTAAGCCCTTGCAATACCAATTAATCAATTAGATTTGTAGGGGAAATATTAGAAATCCATCCCCAAGGATTATCATCTTCGATCCATGAATCTGGAAACCAGAAGATTGCCATTGACTACGCAATAACCATGACTCGATTAAAAAGAACTAACTTTCATTCATATCACTAAAAACTTAGTAAGCTATCATCGTGTTTGTCTGTTGAGCACAAAGAGCCTAAGATTAGGACCTATGATGACCATACGCCAGAGAACGCTGACTCACATTACAAGAAGCAGGCTGAGGTGCAATTTCAAGAAAAACCATCAATGCAGGCCTAGCAAAGAAACAAGAACGCTAAATGACTCCATCTTGAGTCTAAAGGTGGGTGAAATAAGATCTGACATGTAAGAAACTACCAGTATCGCTACCTAAGGATACTTATAGATAAAAGGGGATAAAAGCACAAAGTGCAACATACTTGGGAGTGGGGAAAAATTGATGGTTTCTGAAGCTTCTTGGAGTCTAAGGGAAGCCTTCTGTGAAATCCAGAGCAACGAATTTAACCTAAGATGTTGGGTTGATGAGCCCATTCTAGCAACAAAGCAATTTTGTGGGTAAGAAGAAAGGGGGTATTAGAGGGCGCCACAATGGTGGATTCGAGTTTAGGGATGCCCATATATTGTTATCATTTGGTCATTTATATAGATGAATGTATGTAGAAGTCATGGGGGTCTTTTGAAGGCTGAATAGAGGATGCCATATCATCTGAGATGGTTAGGGATCTTTAGGTCATGAAGTCCAACACAAGTTGGGATCTCTGAGTTTTAGAAGATGTGATGATGGCAGAGGGATTCTCTGATTGGAGTGAAATAAACTAAAGATGGAGATAAAGGAGGCAACTATGTTGTGATACTATGGAGTCTATAGTTCTCAAGACTCGAATGAGAGGGATGACGATTTCCACTAATGGATACGGATGTCCAACCCGACAAGATTTCCTGCTTAGGGAAGGACTGTGTGACACATAACCGAACATAATCATAGGCAATCACATAAAATAGATAATTTACTTACTTGTCTTGGTTTCAAACCATATTCCATTCTTTCCTAAATCAATTGGGATAGTTAGGCTTCTTGAAATTTGACAAAAACTGGTGTTTTACACAACTTGACCATAAGGAATCCAATTATGGCATTATTTCCTAGTTTAAATGGTCACAAGAAACTATGCTTACCCTATTATATTAAACATGTATTAAATCATTTAGGATTTTGTATAAATAGTTTGGGGCTCATACTTTGGGGAAGACCTTATTTTCATGAATTAAATTCTTATAAACTTTATTCAATCAAACTCATCTTACCAATATGTTCAATTTGACTTTAAGCCCTTATGCACTACTAATTGGCTAACAAGGGCTATATTTAATGAAATTGAATTATAATTGAATCTAAAGTGAGAATTTAGTGGTAACAGGATATGGCTATCATAGTTGGATTTCATAGTCATGTGAGGGTTTAATTAAAGCATCAAATCTTAAAATTTGAAATTTAGGATTACTAGTTAGGGTTTTTATAATATTAAAATTTTGGGATATTACAATTTTACCCACCTTGATTAAATTTCATCCTCAAAATTTCTACATACTACCCACCTTAGGGTTTCACATATTATGTGCATGTTAATTCTCTAATATCATCTTACAATCTCATTAGCATACTTAAGACATGACTTACTCATTGTTAATATAATTTCATGAGAACTTGGCTAACTTGACATGATTCCATATTGGACTGGATTTTTACTTGAGTTGATATAGTCACTCTCCTGATTGCACCCATAATGCTCATAAGGCTAGTTAAGGCTCATATAATGATCCCACAAAGCTCATAAGGACAATTGAGGCTCATGTAAGGCCATTTAAGGCTCACATAAGGCTCCCACAGAGCTCATAAAGCTAATTAAGACTCACATAAGGCCGATAAAGGCTCACATAATATGATGGAGAGGACAATATAAACTTAACATGACTTCTTATACTTAAACATTATTTTCATAATTTCATAATTCATAATAATAACAATAATACATGATGTTCAATTTGAACATTTAATCATAAAATAATAGAGAACATTGTTTAGTAGCATGTGCATGATTTTTCTCTCATATCCATGTCAAATTATCTACCCTTTGTATGCATGCTTGGTCTTATTATGTAACTAATTAGGTTTAGGTGACTATATGTCTCAACCTTTAATGGAAACTCTTATATTCTTTGTCACCATTGGATACACGTAGCTGGTCATATATTCAAAGGTAACATGTCTTATCACACTTATCTTAACACCTCTCTAGTGCACATGTCCCACACCACATGCATTCAAAAGGGCAAGACATGCATGATATTATGCACATAAAATTCTCTCTACAAAACCCCATGAGCCTGTGTCCCATACCACAAACATGTGGGAAGAAGAGAGAGCATGCTAGGTACCATTCTAGAGTTTAACAAAAAAATACAAAATATCTAGGCACATAACCCTAACCCTTATCTAACTTATGTATTCTGACTATACCTCTACATTGGTTTCCCATATCTTTAACTTAATTCTTCTATACTAAGGATTAGAACATATGGTTTTTGGCCAGTGACCATCTACTTATTTTCTCTGATACCATTTTTGTAACACCCCCTTTAAGCATACACGTATCAACGGAAGCAACCCCCATGTTTTCCATAACACGGGGTACTTTTATCTCAAGAGAGTGTCACAATAATACTAACCATTGCAAATAAAGTAAACAATAACCATGCATTATTATTGAACTTGATTTATACATTGTTTACAATAGAGTTCTTGAATTGAAACTAACTAACCAAACATGATTGAACATTATTTATACATGAACTTATCTATAAACATTAGGGTCTTCTATTGTAGATGGTACCCTACCATGTTTGTCTTATGGAACCTTGATTTATTCCTTAGGTTGACCTTCATATGGATCTTTTCTAGAAGTTTCTTTGTACCTGCTGGCATCATGCCCCCAACCATGCATGCAATAGGAACCATGTTAGAGTAAGTGACATTGAGTATTATTATATCAACAAAATAACTTGGCAAAATAGAAAAACACGAAATTAATTGAACAATAGATTTGGATTTACATAACTTAATCTTGGTGGTTGATTAAAGTATCCTCGATACTTTTGTACCAGTAGTGCTCATAAGGCCCGTCATCTCAACAGTAACATGATGATGATAAAGTAACACAACCCATTACGTGATTTATCATTATCTTGGAATAATTAATCTTTACTTGGATTCACATGAACATGACATGGATTCTTGAAATAGAACTTAAAAGCATAAGCATCATATATTAACTTCTGGAGAACATTAATTCAAGAATTTATGAAAATTGAATACATAGATATACTTATAATTCAACTTGATCATCTTGATACAATAATCTTGAAGCGATTGAAAAACCATTACTTAATACTCAAAGTGCATGGACCCGCTTACCTCTCTCCTAGAGAAGACTTTATTTGCACTTCTAGGTTGATCGAAATCCTAATTGCATCCTTGGGTTGGTTGGACCTAATTATCCAACCAGAAAGCTCTAAAAAGTCGGGTCACTAATATTATCAGGTCCAACAGAACACCGGAGGCTCGGTCCCACTTTACTGAGGTGGCCCAAACATTGTCGGCCACCTGGATCTAGCCTTCTCAACATCTGCATTGTATAAGAAGAAAACACTGATAAAATATCCATAAATCGCTTGCAACACCAATTAACCAATTACATTTGCAGGGGCAATATTAGTAATGCATCCCCTGGGATAATTGTGTTCGATTCGAGAATCCGGTAACCAAAAGATCACCGTTGACTACAAACAATATCCATGACTCGAAACGCTCTGGCGATCGCCCTTGCGATCTAGGGCTAGCGGTGGCGGTGCCCTAGGCTTGGGGGGGGGGGGCGGGGGCCGCGGCCTGTGGTCTCTTCCCCTACTCCCCCGGAGCCTCTTTTCTGCCTCGCCTTGCCTCCACCAAGCTGCCGTCGAACTCCTTCGGCTGGTCCTGCCTCTCGCCGTTCCTGGGCGGCGGGACCTAGGGGTGGTGTTATCCATCTCGTCCAGTGGTGGTGCCACTGCCTTTGTAGGCACTTGTCGTGACAGGTGGGAGACGGTGTGGTGATGAGGGGCTGAGGTTCCCGTTTCCCTTTCTGGTTTGCTCTGGTTTCCTTTCAGTTGCTGGTCTGTTCTCGTCTTCTACCCGTGTCGGGTGGTCAGTGGCAACTTTAGTCTGCCATTTTAGTCGTCGTTCATCGGCGTTTGTTTCTAGTTGCTACTAGTTAGCCTTTGTTTGCTCGCTGCTTGTCAGCGTTTGTCTTCCCGCTGCCTGTCAGCGCTCAAGTCGAAAGAATTCTTCGCGGAAAGCTGCTTAAGACAACATCCAGGAAGAAGAATCAATACGGAAGCGTTCTATTCTCGTTCCGATATGAGTTGTAGTGATGTTAACTTGATCTTTGTATGCTCTTGCTGTATTTTTTACTCAAATTGTAGATGCCGTATGGCTTATAAGTAATGAATCGAGCCATTTGCCCTCAAAAAAAAAAAATCCATGACTCGATTAAAAAGAACTGACTTTCATTCATATATCACTGAAAAAATTAGTAATCAACAATCACCATGATCATCTACTGGGCATAGAGAGCCTAAGATTAGGAACTGTGATGACCAGACGCTAGAGAAAGGTGACTCGCCATTGCAGGAAGCAGGCTGAGGTGCAATTTACAGAAAAACCATCAATGCAGGCATAACGAAGAAACCAGAATGCTAAATGACTCCATCCTGAGTCCAAAGGTGGGTGAAATGGGCGTTGGCATGGCAGAAACTACTGGAATCACTGTCGAAGGCTACTTATAGATAAAAGGGAATAAAAGCACAACGTGTGACATGCTTGGGAGCGGGGCAAAATTGATGGTTTCTAAAGCTTCTTGGAGTCTAAGGGAAGCCTTCCGTGAAGTCTAGAGGAGCAATGCTAACCTGAGATGATGGGCCGATGAGCCCGTTTTAGCAGCAGGAGCGGTTTTGTGGGTAGGAAGAAAGGGGGTATAGGAGGGAGCTACGAGGGCGGATTCAAGTTTAGGGATTCCCATAGATCGTAATCATCTGGTCATTTAAATAGATGGATGTTTGTAGAAGTCTGGGGGGGTCTTCGGAAGGCTGAACAGAGCACGCCATAGAGTCTGAGATGGTTAGAGCTCTTTAGGTCATGAAGTCCCACACAAGTTGGGATCTCCGAGTTCGAGAATATGTTAGGATGGCTGAGGGATTCTTGGATTGGAGTGAAATAAACTGAAGACGGATATAACAGTGGCAACGTTGTCGTGCTACCGTGGAGTCCATAGTTCTCAGGACTCGGGTGTGAGGGATGACGATTGCCACTCGCGGATCTGGATGTCAGACCCAATGGGATTTCTCGCTTGGGGAAGGACCATGTGACACATAACTGAACAAAATCATAGGCAATCACATCAAATAAATAATTTAATTGCATGTCTTGGTTTCAAACCATATTCCTTTCTTTCCTAAATTAACTGGGATTGTTAGGCTTCTTCAAATTCGATGAAAATTGGTGTGTTACCCAACTTGATCATAAGGAATCCAACTATAGCATTATTTCCTAGTATAGATGTTCACAACAAACTTTGCTTACCCTTTTAGACTTAACATGTATTAAATCATCTAGGATTATATATAAATAGTTTGGGGCCCATACTTTGGGGAAGACCTGATTTTCATGAATTAAGTTCTTATAAACTTTTTTAGATCAAACTCTTCTTACCAATACGGTCAATTTGACTTTAACCCCTTATGCATCATTAATTGGCTAATTAAGGGTTATATTTAATGAAATTAAATTATAATTGAATCAAAAGTGAAAATTTAGTGGTAACATGATATGTCTATTATAGTTGGATTTCATAGTCATGTGAGGATTTAATGAAAGCATCAAATCTTAAAACTTGAAATTTAGGATTTCTAGTTGTTTTTTTTATAATATTTAAAATTTGGAATGTTACAACATTAGTTGTATATTAGCTAAGCTGGAAAATAAAATGACCATTTGACAAGTGAAACGACCATTTCATAAATGGAAACAACCATTTTAGAAGTGATATGACTGGTGCATAATCTCGATCACCCAGTTCAGTGATCAATTGATGTATGCATATCTTAGTTTTAGTCACCATTTTTGGCCCAATTTTGCAATAAAAGCTTTTTAATGCCCCCTGAATGTGCTCATATATGATTTTCCTCAATTTTACATGATTATTCAGAGTTTTGATCAAATTCATTCATCTCCATTGCAGGATTAAGCATTACAATATGTGAACCAGTGTAGGAGGTGGTGGTCCCGCAGACCCATCGACCCATAGAAATACCCCCTCCCCCGCGAGGTGGGTTTGATCCATGAGGGCCGTGACCACGGCCAAGAAGAGAAGGCATGCGATCGCTTCATAATTTCGATCGTGGCATACAACTTCAATCGCGACATACCACCTTGACCGCGACAAAAAAGATAAAGCTGCGACCGCAACCATGGGGACAAAGCCGCGACCGATACACCCAGCACGAACGAGGCAAGACACCTCGACCACAACCACAACCAGTGTCTCCACCGAGACTGAGGCCCAAAGTAGTTCGACCACGGCCGTGACCAAGGCACACCCACACGACCTTGACCGAGGAACGCAAAACTCACCTCGACCGCGACTGTGGCCAATACCTCAACCGTGGAGTTAAGTCAATACTAGCCTCGACTCTGGTGTTGAGTCGGTGGTCTGCACCTATAAATAGTTGGTGCTGACATCTCTTATAACATTCCATGGCTTCTATATAACTTTCCATTTCTTTGTTAATCGTTTAATGCATGCTTTGTGGATTGATCACCTACCTTGCATAATCTATTATATTCCTCTATTGTAAGAACTTCAATACTTAGGATTTGAATATCGATTAACATAGTTGATGCCTGGACGAGAACTTCTAAAGGTATATCTCTAGAGTAGCAAGTGTGACCCATGGGTAACGAGACATCGAGCCCATGGAGATGCTTACACAAACTCTATTTCCTAACAGATGATTTGCTACTCCATTTGGATAGTTGTATCTTGCCAGGATGTGTTTTGGATGTGTTGACATGTGTAGTGGTGGTGAAGCCTGATTCCACCATAGTGATTCCCATCATTAATCTAAACTAAGTTTTAATCCTGCTCTTTTACTTTCCTTGCAATTAGTTTAACTAAACCCAAATCAACTCTCGTTATAAATATTAGTCTTAGTTGATCAAGATTCTTAAAAAAGTTTTCCCTTGGGATTTGATCCTTAACTATACTGCGATAAGATCCATCCTCTTGCAGGTGGTACTATTACACAAGGTTTTGGTAAAAACTTAGGGATTTCAGCCCTAAGTGAGTTTGTTAGTGCAGTAAAAGCCACATCAAATTCTAGCACTGTTGCCAGGGACAACAGAATTATCTAGTTAAATCTAGTTCTTTTGAGACTAATCTAGGATTTTACTTTTACTTTTGATACTATTGATCATCTACTTGAATTTGGTTCTACTCTGTCCTTCTAACTCCTGAAAGATCTTTGCATCCCAGGTACCCCCAAAGACTAGTGCATGCACCGCTCCGACAGTTCCAACCTTGCTGCTAGCTTTGATTATGAGATAGAACGAAGCTTTCATCGTCAGAGTAGAGAGAACAAAGTTAGGATGGCACAAGAGGAGGAAATTGCCTGAAGGGTAACTCAAGCCCTTAATGCACAAAGGGAAAGGCTTATGCAAGAAGCCCGAGCTGCGGTTCAAGCAGAAATCCAAGCAACTCAAGCAATAATACAACAAGCCGATTTACAAAAATACCTTAGAGAGTTCTCAATCCCTAAGGTTGTTGACATTCAACACCCAGTGCAACATCCTCCTATCGCTGCTCCAAACTTTGAGATTAAGTCACATTGGATTATACTGCTTCAAAACAACCCTTTCTATGGCAAGCAAGGCAAGGATAGTCAAGAACAACTTCTGAGGTTCATAGATTTATGTGTTATGACAAAGAAGAATGGAGTTAAAAATGATACCATCAAACTCTGTCTCTTCAAATATTCCCTTATAGATAGAGCCATGAGTTGGTACAAAATTCTTGCAATGTGACCCCATCACTACTTGGGAACAACTTCAAAATTCCTTCTTGGAAAAATTCTACCCTCCTTCCGTCACCTATGATAATAGGGGCTGAATAACACAATTTGTTTAGGTCCCTGGAGAAACCCTTGCAGAAGCATGGGAAAGATACAATGAGTTATTACGCAAGTGTGCACACCATGGAATACCCAAAAATCAACTCATTAAAATATTTTACATGGGTGTGGATGATGATATCAATAAGTTTTTGGATTCCTCATCTAGAGGAAACTTCATGCGCTAAAGTTATGATAGCACATGGAAGGTTGTCACCCTTGGAGATGAAAATCAAGACAACTGGGGTAGATCCGTAGGCAAAGGAGTGATGAAGGTAGCTATGGTAGAAAGTAGTCCTGACACAAGTCTATCACTGAGTCTCTAAAGCTACTAGTTGCCAAGCAAGACAACCTTGTATCATCTTTCAACCCCTATGAAAGGAGGCACTCACCCCCTCAACAACAAGAACAAGTCAAGTCAGCTTCTCTATTTTGTGAAGTATGTAAAATCACTGATCATCCTACTCTAGCCTGTAATATTCTCTATGATGTTGTTCTGGGAAATGCTTGTACCCAAGGAGGTAATGGTCAGATGGAAAATCTGAATGCCATCAACACTATCCCTAGTCAGGGGTATTATATTCCACATCAAAATAGGAACCATCCTGGTTTTCAGTACAGAAATCCTTAAGGAGTGGAAAAATCACAACAACTTAGTTCAGATAATCAACAATGAGGCCCACCAGGATTCCATTTTAATCAACAGCAAAATTTCAAAAATCAAGAGAACTTCAGGGCCAACTTTCAGAATAGAAATTACAACCAGTATCAAAACACCCCTCAGTTCTAGAATCTCAACCAAATCCCTCATCAACAACTACAAAAAGGACAAAAAGCCAGTCCGATCTCTTCTAATGACAAATTGTCAGCCATTGAGAAGATGTTGCAGTTGCAAAAAACTATGATAGCAAATCAATAAGCCCAATAGAAGGCTATTAAATCCCAACTAGCTCAACTTTCAGCTAGCCTCAAGCTACCTGCTGGAGCTTTTGTTGGCCAACCAGAGAACAATCCTAAACATCCTGAGCAACTGAAAGCTATTTCCACTCGGTCTGGAAAAAACTATTCTGATCCTCCCGTCAAGACACCTGTGGTAGTTACATAAGAGGATGACTTAGAGATTGTCCAAGATACTGAAGTACCTGAATCTCAATCGAAAGAATTGCTGACAAATGATAAGATAGATAAAGAAAGTTCTAAGAAACATGTCGTTGTAGAAACTGAAGACACGCCTGAGCCAGTTATACCAGTATACAAGTCTCGTCCTCCTTTTCAAGCTCGATTAAAGCAGACAAAGCTCGACACTCATTTCATGAAGTTCAAGGAAGCAATGCAGAAGCTTCATGTTGATATACCCTATCTAAATGCATTGGCTGAGATACCAGCCTAGACAAAGTACTTAAAATCACTCCTCACAAGGAAGTATATAACCGAGGAATATGAGACAGCCAAATTAGCAACAACTACTTCCGATATTATTCAGAGCAAAATTCCCAATATGTAAAAAGATCTAGGATCTTTTGGGATTTTTTGCCATATTGGCAACTCCACATGTAAGAAGGGACTAGCTAACCTCGGTGCTAGAATATCTATCATGACTCTTAGCCTTTTTAAGAGGCTAGGATTTGCATAACTTCTCCCAACTGGCATGACCATACAGCTTGCATACAATTCTATGAATCTCCCTTTGGAAATCATCGAGGATGTTCTAGTCAAGGTAGGAAAAGACTCTTATGTCCCATGTGACTTTGTCATCATTGACATAAAAGAGGACTCCAGATACCCTCTTATCTTTGGCCGTCCATTCCTGACCATTGTGAGTTCTTTGATTGATGTTGAAGGAGGAACCTTGCTCCTTAGACTGGGCAAGGAAATACTCGAGTTTAGAGTTTTTAAAAGTATGCAAAGACCAAGCATGCAAGAAGAAGTATATTTGATTGATTGCATAGATCAAATGTCACTCCTCATGCAAGAGAATCATGAATCAGACCATCCTTTAGAAGTGGCTCTAACAAACCCATCTACTAATGACTCCATCAATGAACAAGTAAAGAATTGTGTTCTCCAACTCAACACTGTAGAAGAAGATCCTAAAGCTAAATTTGAGGAACTCAAGGCTGTAAACATAACTGAAGACCTATGCGAGAAACTAGGGGCCCATAAAATGAAGCCCCTTCCGGAGGGACTAAAGTACATGTTTCTTGATGATCTTAAGGTCTACCTAGTTATCATAAATTCTGACCTGACGTCTGAACAAGAAGATAAACTCCTGATAGAATTAAGGGAAAGAAGAAAAGCCCTCGACTACAAAATGAGTGACCTCACTGGGGTCAATCAAACACTTTGCATGAATAGAATCCCCATTATGGAAGACCACGAGCTGACTGTCAAACATCAATGAAAGCTGAATCCTAATATGAAAGAAGTAGTCTGCCTTAAAGTCATCAAATTGCTCACTACCGTAATCATCTATCCTATATCTGACTCGCCATGGGTGAGTCTTGTACATGTTGTCTGATGCGCTCCCGCTAGAGGCTTGCAACAAGTGCAATCCACGAGGTCGGGAGGCACGGGAGGAGATGAGATCTTTGCTTTCGAAATTTGTATGGTCCCACACTAACTACCTACTTCTACAAAGGCATTACACCTGCAAGCGCACGGGGTCATGTCGTAGTATAGGTGAGGTGGCAAGTACGGGGTCGATCCGCGAGGATAAAGGGGGCACTAAAGTTAGATGGTGTGAGCTACGTTCCTAGTGCGGAGAGTAGGGTTTTTAGGGTTTTACGGTTGATTGTTGATTGATTAACTAATAGAGCAGTTAAGAAATGCGAGATGAAAGCTAAATTATCAACAGGCTAAGTGAGCAATCTAAGTTAACGAGCTATATAACCAAGAGCAAGAACGAATTATACCAAACTAAGCAAGCAACTAACAATTTAGAGCATAAGTTAACCACTAAGCAAGATGAAAGATCTAAATTAACACTAGCTAACAAAACGAGGCAATTGACTAAGTTAGACTAAAGCAATTGAACTAAGCTAGCATTAACAAGCAAACTAGGCAATTAGGGTTTTAAGCAATTAGATGAAGGAGGTGGGCCATTTGGGAATGTGACCTTGACATTAGTTGGGGGATGTCACCATAATAAGAAATTAACATATCTCATTCTAGATTACCAAACCAAACAACAAGGTGGGTGCTGTGAGAATGTACCCTAAGCTACTAATTGGAGAACTAGGGCTAGGTGTAATTCTCATAGGACGTACCAAGTCTAGGTCTCTAGGATAAGTGGTATTAGTCAATTGAGGACCAAGGGTAAGGATGGGAGTAGAGAAGAGGGTATTTGACCTCATGCCACTAGACACCTCAGCCTTTAGGAAATCCTAGGCAATTGCACTAATCACACTTATACTAGTCACTTAGAACTCACATTTGCATGTAGGAAGAAGGTGATTATGTAGGAAGATAGGGGGCTAGCTAGGGATCCGAATTAAGGACCTAGGAGCCAATCCTATGATAGCTACATAGAAACCAAAACATCCTAGAGACAAATGTCTTCAAACACCACAAGGGAAGCAATTAATGTAATTAAACAACAACCACATGCACAAGTAATGGGAAATGAGGTATAAGCAAAGGCAATCATCATAGAAATGAAATATGTTCATTACAAATTATATTCCCCCAACATGGTATCAAAGTCACATTTTTGCCCCAAACAGCCCACCCAAGGGGGCTTAGCTATACATGATCAAACTAGGAAAAGAAGGGGATAGAAGAAGGGAAAACGCCATGAAGCTCGATGTAGTGGCCTCCTTCTTCACCTCCAAGCAGCTGCAGATGACCTCCCTCCTCCAAAGGTGTAGGGGTGCATGAATATGGTGGAATGGATGGATAGAAACCTAGAGAAACTAGGTTTCTATGGTGGAAATGAGTGGAAAGTGGGTGGAAATGGGGTTAGATGCAAGGGAGTAGGTGGATTGGAGTAATGGAGGCAAGGAAGCAGCTATGGTCAGCTAGGGGTGCTTAACCCCGAGCCCTAGAATCAACTAGTGCTTATATAGGAGCTAGGGTTAAGTGGGGGTAGAATAGGAATAACAGTGGAAAGTTATGTAGGGTATGTGATCACCACGGTCGTAGTGGGTGTGCCACAGCCGTGGTGAGGGTAGTGGGGGACGACCCTGGGGTGGTGGACACAGTCGTGGGGTGAAGGCAGTGGTGAAAAAGCAAAGTAGGGTGGTGGCCACAGCCGTGGTGGAGTGCCACGGTCGTGGTGTGTAGCATGCACCACGGCCGTGTTGGGTAACACAACCATTTTGGAGGAGTTGGAGCTGACCGTGGGGCGGGGCCATGGACGTCTTGATCAGCATCGGCCACGGTCGTGGCGACTTGGCCACGGTCGTGGCTTTCTGGGCAACTACCCTGTTGGAAACTGATTTTTCGCAATTTAATTCCCACGACCGTGGCAGGGTGCCATGGCCGTGTTCTCTTCTACTGACCACGACCGTTCTGATGGCCACGGCCGTGGTGTCTTCAAGGGCCACGGTCGTGGTAGGTGGCCACGGCCGTGGGATTCTGTGGATTTCCCTGTTGCAGCCTATTGGAATTTTGCAATAAAGCCACGACCGTGGCATTGGGGCCACGACCGTGGTGAGGCTTGACTTCTTGATTTTGCTTCTTACTTTGTCAATTTCGGATGTCTTTGCTCGGGGATGATTCTTGGCCACTGGAGGTAGGTTGAGGGAGAGTTTGGGGCCTTCTTTGGGTTCCTCCCTCTCTCTCGTCCATCTAAGCATGGTCCAAGTACCTGAAAAACAGTGCAAAGAACATCCATAAGCGTATTTGCAAGGATACTCATATTGGGGAGAATAACCTGTAATTCTAATGCATTTGAATGTGATAAAAGTACAAAATGACACGAGATACAGCCCTAGAATAGGGTTGGATCACCACCCCAAACTTGAAACATACTTGTCCTCAAGTATGCTCCAACTCAATCTCTTTTCCATTTTCCATAATCAAAAGATATGACAAATACAATATGATGAGCGACAAATGCTAAATGGGATCAATGGTGACTAGGTACATGCAAATCACTTCCCTCCTCTTCTACTTTCACAAACCAACCATGAAGGGAGCACAGAGCACAAGAACTTCACATATAATGCATGGATTGCACAAGTTATCAATATCTCATCCATAAGGTTCCGGGTAGACCGTTTCATGATGATGTTAATCGCCGATGACTAGGAGTGTCGTTTCACCTTCATGCCTTCAACCTTATGCTTCAAGTTATGCCAAATGACCCACATGGCTGCGGAAAAGGGATAAAGTGAGCTAGGTTTAATGTTTCCTAGCTCCATGGGTATGAAAAGAGAAGAAAGGGTTGTGGTAAGGTTTGGAGTGCTTTTACACACTCATCTTTTCTTTATTTGAATGCTCTTAAACAGGAGCATCCTTTTATTTTATTTTGTTTTTCTTTTTCTTTCCTTTTTCTTGCCCTTGGTGTAGATAGGGCATATGGTAGATAGAGTGAAGCGGGGAGATAAAGATGTGGCCACCCCAAACTTTTGGAGCTGGCCACGGCTAATATGTGCACTTTGGCATCTTTTAATGAGGCGGAGAGGTATGAAGATGATGAAAGAGTGGTCGGGTTAAAGAGGGGTCACTTGGCATAATCTTCCACATAAGGTCTCCTGCATGAAAACTAGTCCGAAACTTCACCATAGATATCACATCACATGAATGAACCAAATGAAATCCATATATCAATCAAGTAACTCCACAAACATTAAATGTTCTATGCTTGCTCGGATCATAATTCAATCAATCCAACACATTCCCAAGGGAGGTGATGAGCATGTAAGAAGTCACTCGTTGATACCACATATCACTTTATCATAGCATATCATCTTGTATTTGTCAAAGATGAGAAATTTCATTCAATATGGTAAAGATTGAGTCAAAACACGCTTTTTGGACAAGAAACCTCAAATCTAGGAACAATTGGCCAAAAATGTGTCACATTGTACTAAATCACATTCAAACACAATTTTAGGTAAAAAACAAGTAAATCCTAGCTAAAACATGCAAAAATTAGCAAAAACCTACATGAGATGCAATGCATGGCTGAAGAAGCAAAATTTTTTTAAAAAAAATACTCAAAAATGCAGAAATGAACTACATGCTATGCAACAAAATCAGAAAAACTAAACTAGATGGCAGAGGTGATATCAAAATGACAAAAAGAGAAAAGGAGTGATGCATACCGCCCTACCCTCTCCCACCCCAAACTTGAAACATACTTGTCCTCAAGTATGCTCCAACTCAATCTCTTTTCCATTTTCCATAATCAAAAGATATGACAAATACAATATGATGGGCGACAAATGCTAAATGGTATCAATGGTGACTAGATACATGCAAATCACTTCCCTCCTCTTCTACTTTCACAAACCAACCATGAAGGGAGCACAGAGCACAAGAACTTCGCATATAATGCATGGATTGCACAAGTTATCAATATCTCATCCATAAGGTTCCGGGTAGACCATTTCATGATGATGTTAATCTCCGATGACTAGGAGTGTCGTTTCACCTTCATGCCTTCAACCTTATGCTTCAAGTTATGCCAAATGACCCACATGGCTGCGGAAAAGGGATAAAGTGAGCTAGGTTTAATGTTTCCTAGCTCCATGGGTATGAAAAGAGAAGAAAGGGTTGCGGTAAGGTTTGGAGTGCGTTTACACACTCATCTTTTCTTTATTTGAATGCTCTTAAACAGGAGCATCCTTTTATTTTATTTTGTTTTTCTTTTTCTTTCCTTTTTCTTGCCCTTGGTGTAGATAGGGCATATGGTAGATAGAGTGAAGTGGGGAGATAAAGATGTGGCCACCCCAAACTTTTGGAGGTGGCCACGACTAATATGTGCACTTTGGCATCTTTTAATGAGGCGGAGAGGTATGAAGATGATGAAAGAGTGGTCGGGTTAAAGAGGGGTCACTTGGCATAATCTTCCACATAAGGTCTCATGCATGAAAACTAGTCCGACACTTCACCATAGATATCACATCACATGATTGAACCAAATGAAATCCATATATCAATCAAGTAACTCCACAAACATTAAACGTTCTATGCTTGCTCGGATCATAATTCAATCAATCCAACACATTCCCAAGGGAGGTGATGAGCATGTAAGAAGTCACTCGTTGATACCACATAGCACTTTATCATAGCATATCATCTTGTATTTGTCAAAGATGAGCAATTTCATTCAATATGGTAAAGATTGAGTCAAAACATGCTTTTTGGACAAGAAACATCAAATCTAGGAAAAATTGGCCAAAAATGTGTCACATTGTACTAAATCACATTCAAACACAATTTTAGGTAAAAAGCAAGTAAATCCTAGCTAAAACATGCAAAAATTAGCAAAAACCTACATGAGATGCAATGCATGGCTGAAGAAGCAATTTTTTGTTTTAAAAAAATACTCAAAAATGCAGAAATGAACTACATGCTATGCAACAAAATCAGAAAAACTAAACTAGATGGCAGAGGTGATATCAAAATGACAAAAAGAGAAAAGGAGTGATGCATACCTCCCTACCCACCCCAAACTTTAGAATCATGCTGTCCTCAGCATGAAACTATAGCTTAGGGAAGATAGGGGAAGAATCAAGGTTGTGGTGGCTGTTCTGACATCTGAGGAGGATCTGAGTCTGGAGATGAGCTGGATGGAGGGTGCTGATAGTAGTGCCCCCAGTAGTCGTCCTGGGGTGGAGGATACGCCTGTGGATGTCCAGCTATAACACCCCAAAAGTCTGCACCCCATTCGGGGTTTCGTGCTGCTTGGGCATGTTGCTATTGGTACAAGTGGTTGATCTGGTAATGCATTTGCTGTTGATCTTGCCACATGTACTGCTGGACAAGCTGCATGTCACCTTGAGTCTTCTGAATACTCTCAAGGTGCGCCTGGATGGTAGCCATGTCATAGGCGTTCCCTGAGGGTGGCTGCAGCTGGGATGTCCCCTCATCCCTCCTTTTAGTTCTTCGGGGCTGCCTTGCTTCTTCTGCTTCATGCTCCTGCCCTTGTACATTTGATTCAGCAACGTCTTCCTATACGACAGCGGCTCCCCTAGTTGATGGAGCTAGAACTTACACCAAAAGATTACTCTTCCAATGGAAGTCCTAATATACACCAAAAACCCTAGGGAGTTGATGTTCTCTCTAGGTTTACCTACAACTGGTGCTAGATAAATGCTCCAACCCCACAAGAGTGTGGAAGCCTTATCGTAGTACAGATTTAGGATTGAACCCAAAGGACAACGTTAAGAATCTGAGTGTCTTTTTCTTGTTTCATATCGATCTAAGTTAATCATCTAAGACCAGAAGTTTGATTTGAGTTATTTAACCTAAAACATGCAAAAGTAAAGGCAAGAATAAAAACTAGTTTAAGGATTAAAAACTAAGATTAGCAGATGATGATGGATCACTGGGGTGATGCGGGTATTCACCACCACTACGCATGAATTGTACTTGTACCAAACGTTGCAAGACTTGTAAGCAGGACACATGGATGTTGTACAATACCGATGTCTTATAGGACAAGAGTAATGCATACATCCTTCACGGGTTGAGTAACTCTCATCCGGTACGTATCTACGTGTCAATGAAGATATGTAGTCTCCGAAGAGAAAATCTTACTCAACCTCATGAAACGCGAATCGGAAAACTAACAAGCGAGAGATAATTATCAAATCGATTAGTATCCTTATAGACTATCCCTCTTTCGAGGATATAGCTATGAGAAATGTGAGAGTGTTGCAATGTCAGCCATTCCCGAACGAATGGTCAAGTACTTTGCACCACTCTCTCCTCAGAGTGTGTTCCTCGACCTGTCAAGGTCGCACTTTTGTACGTCAACTGATTCCATTTCATAGTCCAAAAGTACAACGATGGAGGTGAGTTTACTCCACTCCTTAGAAAGCGTTCCTAGATACCGAAACGGGTGCACGGTGGATACACGCACCAGAAATCAAAACTAAATTGGTATTCGAGTCTCAAGAGCGGTCGTAGACAAACCACAACGAAAGACAATAGATGCATACAAGAACACGGCCAAAATTCAAGCATGTATGAAACGATTTAGTATTGAAACAGAATGATAACATCTTTTTAGTACAAGATACAAAACACGGGCAGTGGGGCTAGTCCCCGCACCCCAGTGGATGGAACTACTCGCTCCTCATAGAGGGAGAAACAAAGAAAGAGAATAGAGAGAAAGAAAGCATCGTCGGAGCAGAAGAGTAGATCTGTGAGAGCCCGGTGTAGATCGTCGTAGTCTCTGGGACTGCTCCGTCGTGGTCGATGCCGTCTATTTCTCCACCTCGATCTTCGGGTCAACCTCCGGAATAGCAAGAGTAGGATGAGGTGGAGCTATGGTGTGAGCAATGGTGAGATGGTGATGGAACAGCCTACTAGATCTGCGCCCAGACTGGCTGCTCACCGGATCTGGACTCAGGATGGGATTCTGAGTCTGTGGGTGAAGTTTGGTCGGAAACGGTGCTCGGGCAATCTGGCAGCGTTCCGGCCTGGTCCCAGTCCAGCAGCCTTGGGCCGTAGTGAGATGAGATGCCTAATGGGGACCCTTGGGGTCCTATTTATAGGCACTGGATTGGCTCTCACATTTTTTTGTGTGATTCCAGACCAAAAATATCTTATCCAAACAGTTAACATTTTACTCTCTTCCATTCGGTTTCTGTTCTCTCGGTCACGCTGTGTGCATGCATGCACTCTTCGCGGTCTTGATACTTGCTTCAGCCCTCACGGTCTTCACCTCAGCCTTCGCGGTCTCGATGCCTTCGCGGTCTTTCTACTTACTTCAGCCTCGCGGTCTTGAGTTCTTCTTGATTTGGGAAAACCGATAGACATCCTCACGGTCTTGAGACCGTGAGGGTCTTTGCGTTCTAGAGACCGCTTAGGGTCTTAACGATCTTGAGAGTGGTGGTGTCCTTCACACGGTCTCAACGTTCACCCTGTATTCGCAACCTCGCGGTCTTGGATTCCTCTCGATCTCACCCTCTCGGTCTTGGAAAACCTAGAGGCTTCTCTCGGTCCTGCGGCGACCGTCCTCTTGGTCTGTAAGGTCGCCACTCTGGAGTCGGTGGTGGTGAAGGTGTAGAGGCGGGGGGGGGGGGGGGGGGCTAATGATGGTGGAGGAAGCAAGTAGGAAGCGGCGACGTCGTCTGAGATCTACTGCAGGTTGACGATGGCAGCTACTGTGAATGATGGAGCCGTTGAAATTGCAGGTGTCGGCGGCTTGTGGAGGTAAGTGTTGTTGTCGATGAGAACTTGGTGACATTGTCATTTAGGGTTGCTAGTGTAGGCGACGACGACGGCGGAAGGGAAGAGGAAGAAGGGAAGCAGGAGACGAGGCGTCGGGATGCAGGTTGAAGACGTTCCTTGCGGTCTTTGGGATCGTGAGGCCTCTCGCGGTCTTTGGGATCGTGAGGCCTCTCGCGGTCTTGAGACCGTGAGGGTTCTCGCGGTCTTTGGGATCGTGAGACCTCTCGCGGTCTTGAGACCATGAGGGCTCACATGGTCTAGAGACCGTGAGAGGAGTTGTGGAGGCAAGACCGAATGGCTGGATGAAGATGGGCCGTTTATTCATGATCTGACGGTATTAGATGCTCACGGTTTTGAGACCGGGAGAGAGAACCGAATGGTGGTCAAGACCGAATGAGGTCAAGACCGAATGGATTCGGGACCGAAAGGATGAAACCGAACTGTTGGATCTCGATCGGATGGTTGCGAGTGATCTGCAGAGGGAAAGGAGAATGTGTAAGAGATAATATCATCGAATAAAATAGTAATTAGAACTATTTAGGCAATATTTGCAAGGAATTAATGAAATACTCAAGGTGAACCAAAGAGAGGGTAAATCACTCAATATGAGGAATAAAATCCTTAGAATTGGCGACTGTGCAGATGAATCTAGAGGATTCATCACCACACCGAACTTGAGCGTTACTCGTCCCGAGGAATGGAGAAAAACTTAAGATAGTCGACAAAAAAGCTCGTTCGTCTCGTAATTACCTCATCTGCATGTAAGTGTCAGAATTTTCACGAGAAAAGAGAAAAGGGAAAATGAGACAAAACAAAATTAGGGCAAAAACGTCGAAAATCCTTAGAATTGGTGACTGAAGGTGGATCTGGAGGATTCATCGCCACACCGAACTTAAACATTACTCGTCCCGAGGAACGGAAGACTTAAAACAGTCGCCAAAGAAATCGTTCATCTTGTGATTGCCTCATCCTATTGTCAAATCATAATTTTGTTCATGGCTCAGATGGATACAACATCAAAGCTTCCTTACATCACGGAATACATCTTGTGATATCCTCATTTCTGAGTTTACTTTACTAAAGTACTTCCTTCTCACTCTCTGTTGTATCGGTCATGTTAAAGAGTTTTATGGGATTTTGAACAGACCCACAGAATCAACAAAATGCATATGATCTGTCACTGGTGTTGAAAGAGGAGAGAATGGGGGTGTGATCAAAAGATAAGAGTCTCTCCTCTAATTGAATCAAGACTCTTAAAATTAATTGACTCATCGAGATACTTTGAATGATTTATGTACAACTCTGGTTGGCTTAGCCTTACACCCGATTTTTTTTCTTTTTCTAAAGGTAACTCAGAAGTGTGTATAGGTTGGCTTAAGGCTTTTGGCTATTTTACCTCTTTGGGGGGAGGTAAGGGGTTATTTTTGGATCCTTAGGATCTCACTACCGGTCACGACACATCTGCCTTCATGAGGGCAGCTAATGTACCGGCCGGGCAAGACCTTTATCGGTTATCCTTATTCAGGGCACAACTCTCATGTTTTTATTCACACTCTGGCTTTTATTCATTCTCACCTGGCTTAGGACAAAGGGTATTTTTGGATTTTTTTTTCATATTTGGGCTGCCAGGCCTCTTTTTGGAATCGGGGTAGATTTTTCACCAACCTCGGTATGTGCACAAACATCATTGTATACTCTTTGAGAAGGTGGTACGCCCCTGTTTTGTATTGAGGGGTATGGAAGGAGCGGTAGTGGAAAGAGGGGTGTGGTGTACCACACCGAACTTAGAGTGTTGCAGAGGTGTGGTTTACCACACCGAGCTTAAAGTTCGACAACGTTCTAGTTTTCACTAGAAAGGAGTGTGGAGTGCCACACCGAACATAAAACTTTGGCATGGTTAGTGAACAGAGGGGTATGAAAATGAAGGAAGAAGTGTAGAAGAGAGTTTGGATCATGATGCAGTTTGCTTAGTGATTCCATGCGACGGGTCTCTATTCTCCATCACACTCTGCTCAAAAAGAGACATGATGAAACATCAAATGAGAAATCCATACAACAGATCCATTAATCAGATAAAGTCGTGATGTATTTGATCTATCTCAACTTTATTGAAGTGTATCATCATTTCCTGTTTGGAAGTTTGACATTAGGATTCATAGACAAATCAAAATGAAAAACATGCATTGGCTAGTTTTAAGTATTCTTTTCCAGGAAATTTGCAACGCAAAAGAGGTGATGATCACAGATTCGTAAAGCAAAAGCCGACTAGGTAAAGGCTTTATTTTTAGAAAACTAACAAAAAGGCGGAAAGAATTACGAAAAAGAAACTAGAATGGAAAAGCAGGAAGCAATAAAGATAGAGGGTGGAGTGAAAGTCATACCACCCGCCCTCCACCTCGAACTCATAAATTCATTCATTTCTGAACAAATATTAGATTCGAGGTGGAGGGGAAGGGT
The DNA here is from genome assembly GCA_963693085.1 of Alisma plantago-aquatica. Taxonomy (NCBI): domain Eukaryota; kingdom Viridiplantae; phylum Streptophyta; class Magnoliopsida; order Alismatales; family Alismataceae; genus Alisma; species Alisma plantago-aquatica. The sequence goes on along the minus strand of OY856415.1, from coordinate 558,834,843 downwards.
TGCGCACTGTTAACCAGGCGGTCCTCTTAGTTGGAAGAAAGTCCGGCAAAGATGCTTTGCGATAGCTGGTGCCAAAAATGAGGAAGTGGCCCGAACAACCTGTTGAGTGGGTGGTTGTGGCGACTCAGACGAGTCTTCTGGAAGACTTGGATGCACCTCACTTTGACCTCGTTGTCCTTCCAGAAGAATCCAGAGACCTTCCCCCATCACCGAGGGAGGTGGAACATAAGCAGTCGAAACTGGAGGTCTATGCGAGAAATCAAGGTTATGCCCACTTGTGCCTTCCAGTTGTGGCTCACCCTCGAAGTTCAAAGTAAAACTACTTTCTTTAAAATCTAGGGCAGTTGATTGCGGGTCATCTACTTGAACTTCCTCCTGTCTAGGATCAGGTGGTGGGTCCGGTTCCGGCTTCATTTCATCACCTGGGTTTTCTTGTGTAGGATATGGTGGCCAGGGTGATGTTTCTTCTTCAAAGGAATTATATTGAGAAGTATCATCATCTTTATCAATATTGAATTTGGTAAGAGCGTCGTTCCTCTTTTCAAGGTTTTGTTCGGAATTTTCTTCGTAGAACATCCTTAATTCATCCAAGTAACTAGAAGAGGATTTGACTGGTAGAATGAACTCTTGCTCAGGTGAGGAAATCATGGGATCCTGAGATAGGGGTTCCATTGATGTCTCTTCATGAGAGGGATTAGTCCTTGACATATCATTTTGAGGGCTAACATCCCTTGATGAACCCGTTTCTTCAATTTTGGGACTGATACATTGTTGTTCCAGTTCTTGTTCATAACACTCCTCTAGTTCAATTGAGTGCTTGGGAAGAGTTTCTATGAGAGGAATGGAAACTAGCTCAGGTAATGGATAAATCTCAGTTTCATGAGTGTTAGAGGGGGCTTCTTCATAGGGATGAGTGGCTATAAAGGGATAGGTTTGTGGCTTGATGTCATCCCAGGGGTCCTTTTTGTCATTACAAGAGTTTATGATAATATCATAATCCGTCCCAAAGTCAAGAGATGGTTCATGTTTCTCTTCATGGTGCACTTTCAACTCGTTCAAGTGACTAGAAGGAGATTCAATAGAAAAATCATGTTCTTGTTCGAGGGCTGGCTCCGTCAGAACTCCTGGTGGTGGTGTCATCTCATGGGAAGGACCCGTTATAAGGTTGTCATCTTGAGACCCCTCATCCTCCCTTGATTCTGTTTCATCATCAGTGAGAATGGTATGGTTCGTCTCTGGGTCAGGATCTTGGTCAGTCCCATCCTCGAAGTTTGTTTCTAGATCAGCCGAATGATCAGAAATGTCTTCATAAGGAAAAACCAGATCCTTTTCTAGTAATGGAATCATTTGAGTCTCTTGCATAAAAGATGTCTCCTCATTTGAATTAGTCTCATATTCATCTATGTCTGACTGAGAAGGAGTGTAGAGTTCGTGTAACATAGACCCTTCTTCATTGGAATTCAATGACAAGACATTTGAAATTGAAGAACATTTGTCATATAGGGAGTCAATCATTGATGGTTGTCCCTCAATCTGTATGGACGGATCTGAGTTTATGGGGGGAGAAGATGGATAATCATTAAAATTTGTTCCCAATTTATCTCCCAATTGAAGAAAATCTTCATATTGGTTACTCATGCTTTCATCTAAGAGCTATCCGATTCATGATTACTTGACGCAAGGCCATCACATAGAGAGGATGAACGTTGAAACAGTTGATCGATGCATGAGAATAGTCACCACAGAATTGACAACTATTGGTTGGTGGCACTGACTGCTTCATTTTGAGGAGAATTGGTACCTAAAATCAAAGAAAGAGTTTATCAAGTTTGACCAACCACTTCAAATCCAAGATGATATGCAAGATTAAGTCCTTTACTTTTTAGGTTTTTGAAAAGAAAAGAAAACCCTAGAGAAACCTAAATTGACACGAAATTTGAAAAAGATAATTCTTATACCGTTCTCCCCGGCAACGGCGCCATTTTTTGATGGAGCTAGAACTTACACCAAAAGATTACTCTTCCAATGGAAGTCCTAATATACACCAAAAACCCTAGGGATTTGATGTTCTCTCTAGGTTTACCTACAACTGGTGCTAGATAAATGCTCCAACCCCACAAGAGTGTGGAAGCCTTATCGTAGTACAAATTTAGGATCGAACCCAAAGGACAACGTTAAGAATCTGAGTGTCTTTTTCTTGTTTCGTATCGATCTAAGTTTATCATCTAAGACCAGAAGTTTGATATGAGTTATTTAACCTAAAACATGAAAAAGATAAGGCAAGAATAAAAACTAGTTTAAGGATTAAAAACTAAGATTAGAAGATGATGATGGATCACTGGGGTGATGCGGGTATTCACCACCACTACACATGAATTGTACTTGTACCAAATGTAGCAAGACTTGTAAGCAGGACACATGGATGTTGTACAATACCGATATCTTATAGGACAAGAGTAATGCATACATCCTTCACGGGTTGAGTAACTCTCATCCGGTACGTATCTACATGTCAATGAAGATATGTAGTCTCCGAAGAGAAAATCTTACTCAACCTCGTGAAACGCGCATCGGAAAACTAACAAGCGAGCGATAATTACCAAATCGATTAGTATCCTTATAGACTATCCCTCTTTCGAGGATATAGCTATGAGAAACGTGAGAGTGTTGCAACGTCAACCATTCCCGAACGAATGGTCAAGTACTTTGCACCACTCTCTCCTCAGAGTGTGTTCCTTGACCTGTCAAGGTCGCACTTTTGTACGTCAACTGATTCCATTTCATAGTCCAAAAGTACAACGATGGAGGTGAGTTTACTCCACTCCTTAGAAAGCGTTCCTAGATACCGAAATGGGTGCGCGGTGGATACACGCACCAGAAACCAAAACTAAATCGGTATTCTAGTCTCAAGAGCGGTCGTAGACAAACCACAATGAAAGACAATAGATGCATACAAGAACGCGGCCAACATTCAAGCATGTATGAAATGATTTAGTATTGAAACAGAATGATAACATCTTTTTAGTACAAGATACAAAACACGGGCAGTGGGGCTAGTCCCCGCACCCCAGTGGATGGAACTACTCGCTCCTCATAGAGGGAGAAACAAAAAAAGAGAAGAGAGAGAAAGAAAGCATCGTCGGAGCAGAAGAGTAGATCTGTGACAGCCCGGTGTAGATCGTCGCAGTCTCCGGGACTGCTCCGTCGTGGTCGATGCCGTCCGTTTCTCCACCTCGATCTTCGGGTCAACCTCCGGAATAGCAAGAGTAGGATGAGGTGGAGCGATGGTGTGAGCAATGGTGAGATGGTGATGGAACAGCCTAATAGATCTGCGCCCGGACTGGCTGCTCACCGGATCTGGACTCAGGATGGGATTCTGAGGCTGTGGGTGAAGTTTGGTCGGAAACGGTGCTCGGGCAATCTGGCAGCGTTCCGGCCTGGTCCCAGTCCGGCAGCCTTGGGCCGTAGTGAGATGAGATGCGTAATGGGGACCCTTGGGGTCCTATTTATAGGCACTGGACTGGCTCTCATATTTTTTTTGTGTGATTCCAGACTGAAAATATCTTATCCAAACGGTTTACATTTTACTCTCTTCCATTCGGTTTCTGTTCTCTCGGTCACTCTGTGTGCATGCATGCACTCTTCGTGGTCTTGATACTTGCTTCAGCCCTCGCGGTCTTCACCTCAGCCTTCCCGGTCTCGATGCCTTTGCGGTCTTGCTACTTACTTCAGCCTAGCAGTTTCGATCACTTCAGCCTCGCGGTCTTGAGTTCTTCTTGATTTGGGAAAACCGATAGACATCCTCACAGTCTTGAGACCGTGAGGGTCTTTGCATTCTAGAGACCGCTTAGGGTCTTAACGATCTTGAGAGTGGTGGTGTCCTTCACACGGTCTCAACGTTCACCCTGTATTCGCAACCTCGCGGTCTTGGATTCCTCTCGATCTCACCCTCTCGGTCTTGGAAAACCTAGAGGCTTCTCTCGGTCCTGCGGCGACCGTCCTCTTGGTCTGTAAGGTCGCCACTCTGGAGTCGGTGGTGGTGAAGGTGTAGCGGTGGGGGGGGCTAATGATGGCGGAGGAAGCAAGTAGGAAGCGGCGATGTCGTCTGAGATCTACTGCAGGTTGACGATGGCGGCTACTGTGAATGACGGAGCCGTTGAAATTGCAAGTGTCGGTGGCTTGTGGAGGTAAGTGTTGCTGTCGATGAGAACTTGGTGACATTGTCATTTAGGGTTGCTAGTGTAGGCGACGATGACGGTGAAAGGGAAGAGGAAGAAGGGAAGCAGGAGACGAGGCGTCAGGATGCAGGTTGAAGACGTTCCTTGCGGTCTTTGGGATCGTGAGGCCTCTCGCGGTCTTGAGACCGTGAGGGTTCTCGCGGTCTTTGGGATCGTGAGGCCTCTTGCAGTCTTGAGACCGTGATGGTTCTCGCGGTCTTTGGGATCGTGAGGCCTCTCGCGGTCTTGAGACCGTGATGGGTTCTCGCGGTCTTTGGGATCATGAGGCCTCTCGTGGTCTTGAGACCGTGAGGGCTTACGTGGTCTAGAGACCGTGAGAGGAGTTGTGGAGGCAAGACCGAATGGCTGGATGAAGATGGGCCGTTAATTCATGATCTTATGGAATTAGATGCTCACGGTTTCGAGACCGGGAGAGAGAACCGAATGGTGGTCAAGACCGAATGAGGTCAAGACCGAATGGATTCGGGACCGAAAGGATGAAACCGAACTGTTGGATCTCGATCGGATGGTTGCGAGTGATCTGCAGAGGGAAAGGAGAATGTGTAAGAGATAATATCATCGAATAAACTAGTAATTAGAACTAATTAGGCAATATTTGCAAGGAATTAATGAAATACTCAAGGTGAACCAAAGAGAGGGTAAATCACTCAATATGAGGAATAAAATCCTTAGAATTGGCGACTGTGCAGATGAATCTGGAGGATTCATCACTAGTATATGACTCTCTTGGGTGGTCTAGCTGCCAAACCATCAATTTTTCCCTCAACCTATCGCCAGGTCCCAATACGGATATAAGGGGTTCTGCGTGATAAGGCAGCTCAAGCTCAAAATCCTACACACTTGTAGTCAAATAAAACATTCTTTTATCTTTCGTTTTTATGGTGTGCGAATGCGTCAGATAGTTGAGGTCAACACGTTCTGCCTCAATCACGTCTTGTGCCCCTGAGAGATCATATCCCAACACTAGTGCAATAGAAGTCACAAACCCACCCATGACAAAGGGTTTTGTGCTCTTGTAGGGTATGGACTTCATATGATCAATGAAAAGAACTCCAAGGTCAATGTACTTCTTGTGGTGCATACCGATCAAGACAATCATATCCTTTTGGGAGATGGAGCCTTGATTATCGTACCTCCATACAATAGTGTTTGCCATGACCTTCTGCACATAGCGCATTAGCGGGTTACATATAGCAACAGTTTTTGATGTACCCGCGTAGTAGTCCTCTTGCCCGTGAATTTCTTCCAGTAATATGCATAGTCCAGAGTGCCGTCTCTCTCTACCAAGCCGTCATCTAATTTCATGGCTTCTTCAGGACTAGAGGCGAAGATAGCATTCAGCTTAGTGGAAGTGAGGGTGTGCATGTTGCCCATCATGGCAAATCTGAGTGCATCACAACCCCTCACTTTTGTCTTCTCCAGAGTGGCAAAGAATTCTTGGGTCAATGTGGGATATGTAGGTTGGGGTGTGAAAAGAACGCCCCACAACCCAATTTTCTTCAAACCCATTTCCACTATCTCCTTGATTCCAAGATCCTCAATGGTCTTCTTGCAAACGTACCTGGAGGCGACGACTCGCCTTGTCATGCACTCGGGGTAAATGAGATGAGCCTTCTTTTGCCTGTGTCCTCTTCCATAGGACACTCCCGCCTGTGCTTTGCCCAGGGTTCTTTCTCTGTCTGCCTCCAAAAATGTCACGACATCTTCTCCTTCCGGTTCCAGCTCCACCTCTTCCTCCTCGCTATCTTGTTCTTCCTCGATCGCATATGATTGCGACCCCGAGCTGGTATCAAAATTGTACCAGTGGGCCGACTGCTCCTCATCGTGCTGCAATTGCCGCGAGGGTTGCGGCTGCACACCACGCCTCGCCGTCACCTGAGACGTCGAGTGGCGGGGTGGTGTGGGCTTTGGAGGCAGCCTGGATGAGGACGGTGCCACTTTTGATTTTGGGTTTCTCTTCGCGTCCACCGGCTCGAGTTCTTCAATGAAGTTGTCCAAGTCGACCTCCATGGATTCCTCCTCTTCTTCGTCCTCCCCCTCGTAGGTAGCGTCTGTGATATGGTGGCTATCGGATGAGCGGGTGTGTGATCCGCTCACCGATTGCGACCGGCGGAAGGAGTGATGGGCGGAAGCGGTGGGTGATGGGGTGTGGGATGGAATGGACACCTCGGAGGAGGTGTTTTTAGAATGCCACTTCCCTCCGGTGATGATGTTCGTCCCCTTGGATAAGGCTTTCCCAAACTTCTTCATGGTGAGGATGGAGGTGGAAGTGGTGTTAGGAGGGGAATTTTCGGATTTGGTGGAGAAGGTGGTGTGGGTGTGGTTTTATGGGTGGAATGAAAGGATAGTGATGTACGGATGATGGTTATATGATTAGTCGTGGATTTGGGCAAGAATGGAGGGGTTTTTGTGGAGGTTTTGTGTGGGGGAGGTTGCTGGGCGGAATGGAGATGGAAATGGAGATGGAGGTGCGATTGGGAGAGATTGGATGGTGGGAATGGGAGAGGGAAGGCTGGGGATCAATTTGGGTGGATTGGGGATCAAAAGGAGGTGGATTTGGGGGTTAGGGGTAACCAACGGGGGAGCCCAAGGTCGTTTTCCACTGCCACGGACGTTATCTGGAGGTGGAAGATGAAGGAATGAGGGAGAGGGTCGTTTTTGGACACTTAAAAGTATTTTTTTTTCTGAACCGGGTCTGGCCACGGTCGTGGCCAGGGTTGGGTAGCACGGCCGTGGCGGGTGCCACGGTTGTGTTGTCGATGAAGAACTCCCCGGTCTGACCTCGACATGGTCGTGGTGTCTCGCCACGGTCGTGGCTCTGTCCTCACACCACAGACGTGGTCGACTTGCTACGGTCGTGGCTGATCTTCGAAACAACCTGTAACTTCAGCCAAAATGCAGCAATAACTCCCACAGCCGTGGCAGTTGCCCACGGTTGTGGCCAGCCTTCTTTAACACGGCCGTGGTAAGGACCACGATCGTTGGCACTCTCCTTCGCCACGGTCGTGGCAGCTCGCCACGGTCGTGGCCGATCTTCAAAACAACCTGTAACTTTGGCCAATTTGGTGCTTTAATTCCCACGGCCGTGGCATAGAGCCACGATCGTGTTTGGCCGCCTGTGCCACAGTCATGGTCCAGCCCCACGGCCGTGGTGGATTTGTCTTTTCAATTTTCAAACTTCAAAACATGATCTTTTGGTTTTAATGACCACGATTAACTTCTAGATCCTCTCTCTCTGATGTCTATCACCTGCCCTCATCAAAACTCAAACAAAAACTATAAAGCACAAGTGTGCGTGTGTGTATTTGTGTAAAACAAAACTAACATATCAAAAGTAGGGTTGAGAGTCTCAAACAATGTGGGTTGCCTCCCACTAGCGCTAAATTTACCGCCTTCAGCCAGGCTTATTGATTGTTGGAATTTTCACTTCTTTGGGACTTTCAAGAGATCCTTGTAGTAAATCCCTTTCTCATCCTCATCTAAGAATTCATCTTCATCAAATTCTTCTTCTACCATCATGACAATATCAAAATCTTGGTTGTCCTTGTCTGGGCCGACCTCAACGACAGGTTTCAACCTTTTCCCATTGACGGAAAATTCCTTAGTTCCCTCTTTTGCACAAATGATCACTGCCCCGGATGGGTACACCTTCTTGACAAGGTAAGGACCTTCCCATCTAGAACGAAGCTTTCCGGGGAAGAACTTCATCCTTGAGTTGTACAACCATACCCATTTTCCGGGCTCAAACTCTTTCTTCTTTATGATCTTGTCATGTAGAAACTTGGTTCTTTCCTTGTAGTTTTTTGACATTTCATAGGCTTCATGTCGCATCTCTTCTAGCTCATGCAATTGAAATTTTCTTCTCATTCCGACACTCTCTTCATCAAAGTTCATCCTCTTCAAGGCCCACAGTGCCTTGTGTTTCATCTCAACCAGCAAATGGAAACTCTTACCATAGACAAGTTTGAACGGTGTGGTGCCAATCGGGGCTTTGTATGCAGTCCTATATGCCCATAAAGCTTCATTGAGGCGAAGTGACCAATCCTTGCGGTCCATTCGCACCGTCTTCTCCAAAATGAGCTTTATCTCCCGATTTGCCAACTCAACTTGACCACTCGTTTGAGGGTGGTAAGGAGTAGCTACACGATGTTTCACCCCATGTCTCTTCAGTAGTCCTTCAAATGTGCGGTGAATGAAATACTCCCGCCATCACTAATCATAGCCCTTGGAACACCAAAACGGCTAAAGATGTTGGATCTCACGAAATCACACACCACTTTATGATCATTTGTCCTTGTTTCCACAGCCTCAATCCATTTTGACACATAGTCTATGGCGACCAAGATGTAGGCATACCCGAAAGAAGGGGGGAAAAGACCCATAAAGTCAATCCCCCGAACGTCAAACACTTCTACCACCAAGATAGGTGACAAAGGCATCATGTCCCTCTTTGAGATAGTGCCCACTTTTTGGCACTTGATGCAACTCTTACAAAAGTCATGAGCATCTTTGAACAACGCCGGCCAGTAGAATCCACATTGAAGAACTTTGGCGGCCGTGCGTTTCCCTCCAAAATGGCCTCCACACATTCCGGAATGGCACATAGATAAGATTTCTTGTTGCTCCATCTCCGGAATGCACCTCCTAATGAGTTCGTCCGGGCAATACTTAAAGAGGTGAGGGTCATCCCAAATGTAGTTCTTTACCATGGCAAACAATCTCTTGCTTTCCTCTCGTGTCCACATGCTCAGTATCCTCCCACTGGCTAGGAAATTCGCTATGTGCTTGTACCATGGCTTTTGGACATATGAGACTAAGAGGAATTGTTCATGTGGCATTGTCTCTTTGATTGGACTTGTCACATCAAAAGGTCCATCAAGACGAGAGAGATGATCTACAACACCATTTTCTGTTCCTTTCTTATCCACAATTTCTATGTCAAATTCTTGGAGCAGCAAAATCCATCGGATCAACCTTGGCTCTGAGTCTTTCTTGGACATGAGATACTTTAGTGCAACATGGTCCGTGTAGATTGTCACTTTGTTTTGCAAGAGATACGGCCAGAACTTGTCAAGAGCGAAGATCACCGCAAGCAACTCCTTCTCGGTAGTCGTATAGTTTCTTTGAGCATCGTCTAACGTTTTACTTGAATAATAGATAGCATGAGGAATTCGGCCAATGCGTTGACCCAACACAGCCCCCACCTCCATATCGGATGCATCCATCATGATCTCGAACGGCAAAGAGAAATCCGGGGGCTGCATGATAGGAGCAGAAATAAGCCTCTCTTTTAGATGATTGAAGGCTTCCACACATTTGTCATCAAACTGAAATTCAACATCTTTCTCAAGTAATCGACAGAGTGGTCTTGAGATTTTGCTAAAGTCCTTGATAAAACGCCGGTAGAATCCTGCACGTCCCAAGAAAGATCGAACATGTCTTACGGTCGAAGGAAAGTCAAGTGTAGAAATAAGGCCCACCTTGGCCTTGTCAACTTCAATCCCATCTTTCGAAACTCGGTGTCCCAGAACTATACCCTCAGGTACCATGAAATGACTTTTTTCCCAAGATAGAACTAAGCGAAATTTCACACATCTTTCCAGAACCGCAGCTAGATGTAGCAAGCACTCGTCAAAGGTCTTCCCGAAAACTGAAAAATCATCCATGAAGACCTCGAGTGACGAGTCAAGCATGTCAACAAAGATCGAGGTTACACATCTCTGGAAAGTGGAAGGGGCATTGCACAATCCAAATGGCATTCTCCGGTAGGCAAATGTACCACTTGGACAAGTGAATGTCGTCTTTTCCTGGTCCGCCGGATGCACATCAATTTGAAAATATCCCGAGTACCCATCAAGAAAATAGTAGAAGCTCTGCCCAGCCAATCTCTCTAGAATCTGATCAAGAAACGAAAGTGGGTAGTGGTCCTTCTTTGTCTTTTCGTTGAGCTTCCGATAATCCACGCACATTCTCCACTTGGATTGCTCTCTCACCGGCATAAGCTCACCATCGGCATTTTCTGCAACTGTAATCCCGCCCTTCTTGGGCACAACCTGGATGGGACTCACCCACGTACTATCAGAAATGGGGTAGATGATCCCTGCATCAAGCAACTTAACAACCTCTTGAGTTACAACGTCCTTCAATTTTGGATTTAGTCTTCTTTGCATTTGACGGGTCGGTCTCACATCTTCTTCTAAGTGTATCCGATGCACACATATAGAGGGATCAATCCCTCTCAAGTCAGCAACAGACCATCCAATGGCTTGGACATTCTTTCTCAAGACTTCCATCAAGGCATCTTCTTGCTCAGGAGAGAGAGTGGAGGAAATGATCACTAGGAGGGTGTCATTTGAGCCAAGGAAAGCATACTTCAATCCTTTAGGAAGTTTTTTCAACTCAAGAACGGGGGGTGCTTCAAGGGAGTTCTTCAAAGGTGCAGAAATAGGAGGGAGGTCCTGACTTGCAGCCACTAAGGCTAGCTCACACTCTTCATCATCCTCATCATCGTCTTTAGGGAACTCAACAATGGGCTCAAGACCTCTACCTTGAGTAGCAGTCTCAATCCAAGCGGGTAGGAACTCTTCAACAATCTCATCTAGGCATTCCACCAAATAACAATCTTCTTCGGTGGCCCCTATCACTTCAGCTGTAGTAGAAGACTTAAAGATGTTCAACTGGATCTTCATGTGCATGAATGTAACATACATGGTCCCTATCCTCACATGGATCACGGCATCAGCTGTGGCTAAGAAAGGTCTCCCCAAGATGATTGGCACCTTTCTAGCTTCCTTTTCCATATCAAGAATGATAAAATAGGCTGGGAAGAAGGCAGACATATCCTCATCAAGACGGACCAACACATCATCCACACGCCCTCTAGGCGTCTTCACAGAATGGTCGGCCAACTTTAGAGTGCAATGGGCCGGCCTCAACTCTCCCATTTGGAGCTCAGCAAACAGATCATAAGGCATCAAGTTTATGCTAGACCCCAAGTCAAGAAGAGCCTGGTCTATGTGATGCACCCCGATGTAGCATGAGATGATGGGGGCACCGGGGTCTTTTCTTTTCCGGGGGATGGTGTGTTGGAGAATGGAGCTCACTTGCTCAGTGAGCTTGATCTTCTTAGGCGTTCTCCCTGTTGTCTTTCTTTTGAAGGTGCACAATTCTTTAAGGAACTTCGCATAGGACGGAATTTGCTTGACTGCGTCTATAAGAGGTACATTGATTTTCACTTGCTTGAAGATCTCCAAAATATCATCCGCATTCTTCTTCTTTTTCTTTGCAGCAGAAGGCTCCTCAAGTGCATCAGGATATGGCGGGAGTTGGGACACCAATCGGTCCAAATCAACAGTATCATCTACTGGTATCACTGGAATCACAGTATCATGGCTCAAAATCACAGTATCATCATTCAACATCTCAGTATCAACCTACTCTGCCTCAGTGTCATCTCTGCCAACAACAGCACCATGGGGGCTCTCTAAAGTCCTACCACTCCTCAAAGTAGTCACAACCTTCACATGCTCATGGGTGGTAGAAGGGGGAGCTTGTGGAGGTGGTTGTGGCTGTTGGGGTGGTGGATGACTTTGGTGAGGGGAATTGGGATTTTAAAGGATGAATTGGGGTTGCGGTTGTTGTTGAGGTGGGGGGTGATATTGTGGAGGTGGTTGTTGGTAAGTATGAGGTGGGGGTGGAGCATATTGATAATTGAGCGGCGCTTGAGGAGGCAGAGGAGCATATTGAAAAGTCCCATCATTGTTTGGATTCGGAAGAGGTTGAGAGGGGAGCCTTCCTTCTTCTCTTCTGGCCAAAGAAAGAGAAATCTGATCTAACCTCTGCTCAAGTCGGCTTATAGACTGGCCATGTGCGTTGACGTCCTTTTTGACTTCATCTAGGCTTCTTAGCCTTCCAAGAACCTCGTCCTCAAACTTAGAGTTGTAGCGTGGCTTGTGCTGCCCCTGTCCTTGTCCATCCTCATTTGGTTGTTTCCATGAGAAATTTGGATGGTTCCTCCACTCGGGAGTATAGGATTGGGACATTGGGACCTGGTTGTTGCGGCCACCAAAGGAATGTAAAACGTTAACTTCCTCATCTACAACGTCCACAGCCATTGCGGGTTGGTTATAAGAGCCACCCACTTGATTCTTCATCATTTGCATCATATCTTCCATCATTTTCATTAGATCGGGGTTGGTGGTATTGCGTGCGGGAGCCACGGAGGACGGTGGGGGAATGTAGTTCCAATCGCAATGCCCCCCCTTAGTGGAAGCTCGGTGGCGAGAATTCTCGGCGAGATGTTCAAACAGTGGCCATGAGTCCTCGGGCGGCTTGGCCATGAACGTGCCCCCGCAAGAAGAATCTACATTGTTTTGGCTCTGCTCCTCAAGCCCGGTGTAGAAGGCTTGAACCAGCTGCCAAAGCGGGACCTCATGGTGAGGGAAGTCACAAAGCAACTTCTGGAACCTCTCCCATGCCTCATGGAAAGGTTTGTTCTCTTTTTGGGCGAAGGATGTGATGCACCTTCTCATGTAGGATAACTTGGCTATCGGAAAGAACTTCTTCAGAAACTCATTCTTTACTTCATTCCATGTGACAAGCTCTGGCCTCAAGACGTACCACTCCTTGTCTTTCTCCTTGAGGGAGAAAGGAAAGAGCATTTTGCAGATCGATTCGTCGGTGGTAGCAGGCGTGCGGAAGGTCGAACACATTTATAAGAACGCGTCTATATGGTGATAAGGATTTTCATTGTCCATTCCGTAGTATGTGGGCAGAAGTCCCAAGAGTGCTGGCGGAATGGAGAACTGCTGACCGGGCATCTAATCCACCAGCATGGCTATGGGGGAATTGTAGTTCCCCGGCGTGAAATACTCATGAAGCGGGCGGTGCGGTGGTGGAGGTGGAACATCCGGTGGTGGGTTGTTCTCGGCCATCTCAGCCTCTCGGTGTAGGTTGCGGCGAGCTTGACGTCTTCTCCTCCCAATCTCGGGGTCGTAAACCACCAAGTCGGTGCAAGTCGAACGTGTACTACTCATGCGCAACTGTCACCTGTGCACGTCACAAACAAACAACAAGGAGCCAAGTTAGCGAACCAATATGTAAGAGTAACACAGAATAAAGAATAGAAATGGTGAGGGCAAAAGGAAAGGCTAAGCTACACTATCTAACTAGGTCGAGCGCCTCTATCCCCGGCAACGGCACCAGAAAGCTTGATGGGCTCCCGCTAGAGGCTTGCAACAAGTGCAATCCACGAGGTCGGGAGGCACGGGATGAGATGGGATCTTTGCTTTCGAAATTTGTATGGTCCCACTCTAACTACCTACTTCTACTAAGACATTACACCTGCAAGCGCACGGGGTCGTGTCGTAGTATAGGGGAGGTGGCAAGTACGGGATCGATCCGCGAGGATAAAGGGGGCACTAGAGTTAGATGGCGTGAGCTACATTCCTAGTGCGGAGAGTAGGGTTTTTAGGGTTTTACGGTTGATTGTTGATTGATTAACTAATAGAGCAGTTAAGAAATGCGAGATGAAAGCTAAATTATCAAAAGGCTAAGTGAGCAATCTAAGTTAACGAGCTATCTAACCAAGAGCAAGAACGAATTATACCAAACTAAGCAAGCAACTAACAATTTAGAGCCTAAGTTAACCACTAAGCAAGATGAAAGATCTAAATTAACACTGGCTAAAAAAACGAGGCAATTGACTAAGTTAGACTAAAGCAATTGAACTAAGCTAGCATTAACAAGCAAACTAGGCAATTAGGGTTTTAAGCAATTAGATGAAGGAGGTGGGCCGTTTGGGAATGTGACCTTGACATTAGTTGGGGGATGTCACCATAATAAGCAATTAACATATCTCATTCTAGATTACCAAACCAAACAACAAGGTAGGTGCTATGAGAATGTACCCTAAGCTACTAATTGGAGAACTAGGGCTAGGTGTAATTCTCATAGGACGTACCAAGTCTATGTCTCTAGGATAAGTGGTATTAGTCAATTGAGGACGAAGGGTAAGGATGGGAGTAGAGAAGAGGGTATTTGACCTCATGCCACTAGCCACCTCATCCTTTAGGAAATCCTAGGAAATTGCACTAATCACACTTATACTAGTCACTTAGAACTCACATTTGCATGTAGGAAGAAGGTGATTATGTAGGAAGATAGGGGGCTAGCTAGGGATCCAAATTCAGGACCTAGGAGCCAATCCTATGATAGCTACATAGAAACCAAAACATCCTAGAGACAAATGTCTTCAAACACCATAAGGCAAGCAATTAATGTAATTAAACAACAACCACATGCACAAGTAATGGGAAATGAGGTATAAGCAAAGGCAATCATCATAGAAATGAAATATGTTCATTACAAATTATATTCCCCCAACATGGTATCAAAGTCACATTTTTGCCCCAAATAGCCCACCCAAGGGGGCTTAGCTATACATGATCAAACTAGGAAAAGAAGGGGATAGAAGAAGGGAAAACACCATGAAGCTCGATGTAGTGGCCTCCTTCTTCACCTCCAAGCAGCTGCAGACGACCTCCCTCCTCCAAAGGTGCAGGGGTGCATGAATATGGTGGAATGGATGGATAGAAACCTAGAGAAACTAGGTTTCTATGGTGGAAATGAGTGGAAAGTGGGTGGAAATGGGGTTAGATGCAAGCGAGTAGGTGGATTGGAGTAATGGAGGCAAGGAAGCAGCTAGGGTCGGCTAGGGGTGCTTAACCCCGAGCCCTAGAAGCAACTATTGCTTATATAGGAGCTAGGGTTAAGTGGGGGTAGAATAGGAATAATAGTGGAAAGTTATGTAGGGTATGTGATCACCACAGTCGTGGTGGGTGTGCCACGGCCGTGGTGAGGGTAGTGGGGGACGACCGTGGGGTGGTGGACACGGTCGTGGGGTGAAGGCACTGGTGAAAAAACAAAGTAGGGTGGTGGCCACGGCCGTGGCGGAGTGCCACGGTCGTGGTGTGTAGCATGCACCACGGCCGTGTTGGGTAACACGACCATTTTGGAGGAGTTGGAGCTGACCGTGGGGCGGGGCCACAGACGTCTTGATCAGCATTGGCCACAGTCGTGGCTTTCTGGGAAACTTCCCTGTTGGAAACTAATTTTTCACAATTTAATTCCCACGACCGTGGCAGGGTGCCACGACCGTGTTCTCTTCTACTGACCACGACCGTTCTGATGGCCACGGCCGTGGTGTCTTCAAGGGCCACGGTCGTGGCAGGTGGCCACGGCCGTGGGATTCTGTGGATTTCCCTGTTGCAGCCTGTTTGAATTTTGCAATAAAGCCACAACCGTGGCATTGGGGCCACGGCCGTGGCGAGGCTTGACTTCTTGATTTTGCTTCTTACTTTGTCAATTTCGGATGTCTTTGCTCGGGGATGATTCTTGGCCACTGGAGGTAGGTTGAGGGAGAGTTTGGGGCCTTCTTTGGGTTCCTACCTCTCTCTCGTCCATCTAAGCATGGTCCAAGTACCTGAAAAATAGTGCAAAGAACATCCATAAGCATATTTGCAATGATACTCATATTGGTGAGAATAACCTGTAATTCTAATGCATTTGAATGTGATAAAAGTACAAAATGACACGAGATACAACTCTAGAATAGGGTTGGATCATTGTCCCAAAGAAAGGTGGAACTATCATGATGTAGAATGAAAATAACAAACTCCTCCCCAATTGAACAACCAATGGTTGGAGGACGTGCATCGATTATAGGAAATTGAACAAGGCCACGCGTAAAGATCATTTCCGGATGCCTTTCCTAGACCACGTCTTAGAGCGATTGGATCACCACGAATATTTTTTCTATCTCGATGGCTACTCTAGATTCTATCAAATTCCCATACATCCAGACATCCAAGAGAAGACAACATTCACTTGTCCTTTTGGAACATATGCCTTTAGAAGGATTCCTTTCAAACTTTGTAATGCGCCTACCACTTTCCAACGTTGCATGTCAGTCATATTCACTGGACTCAGTAAAACTATTATGGAAGTTTTCATGGATGATTTCTCCATATATGGAGATTCATATGACTCATGTTTGAAGAACCTATCCCTGGTCCTCAAACAATGCGAAGAAGCACATCTAGTGCTAAATTGGGAGAAGTGTCATTTTATGGTTAAAGAAGGCATTGTCCTTGGCCATAGGGTCAGCAATCGAGGGATCGAAGTAGATAAGGCAAAAATCAAAGAGATTTCTAAACCCAGTCTCCCTACTAATGTAAGAGAGGTCCATGCATTTCTTGGTCATGTAGGCTTTCATAGAAGGTTTATAAAGGATTTCTCTAAGATAACCAAGCCTATGACAAACTTATTACTGAAGGATGCTGATTTCCACTTTGACGAAGAATGTATCAAGAGTTTCAACAATCTTAAGCATGCCCTTACATCAACCCCTATCATCATAGCTATAGATTAGGGGAACCCATTTGAAATAATGTGTGATGCCAGTGATTACACAGTGGGTGCTGTTTTGGGCCAATATATAGAAAAGAAACATCATGTCATCTACTATGCATCTAAGACCCTTGCTGAAGCTCAAAGGAACTATGCAACTACTGAGAAGGATATTTTAGCAGTTGTGTATGCCTTTGACAAGTTTAGATCCTACCTCGTCAGTTCAAAGGTCATCGTCCACACTGATCATGTTGTAATTCATTACCTTATAGCAAAGAAACATGCAAAACACAGGCCAACTAGATGGATTCTCCTCTTGTAAGAATTTGATCTTGAGATAAGAGATAAGAAAGGCACGGAGAATGTTGTGGAAGACCACTTGAGTCGTATCCACACCCTAGACACTGAAAAAATCCCAACTAATGACTCTCTTCCATATGACCAATCCATGAAAGCTTCAGAAGTTATCCCTTGGTACGGAGACTACATGAACTACCTTGCAGCTGGTGTCATCCACCCCGAATGCATCATAATTGCATTAAAGAAATTCATGCATGATGTGAGGCAATATCACTGGGATGAGTCGTACCTCTTCAAGCCCTGTGCTGATGGCCTTTACAGACATTATATCATTGAGGAAGAAGCTCATCTTGTTCTAGATCAATGCCACTCAGGCCCCGCTGGAGGCCATATGAGTTCTAAGAAGACTACTTTGAAAGTTATACAATGTGGCTTCTTTTGGCCAATGACATCCAACGATGCCTACATCTTTGTCTTATCTTGTGACAAATGCCAGAGGGTGGGTAACATAACAAAAAGAGATGAGATGCCACTTAAGATCTGGCAGGAAGTCGAGATTTTTGACATTTGTGGAGTGGACTACACGGGCCCATTCCTCTCCACGTATGGATTTTGCTACATTCTAGTTGTGGTGGATTATCTCTCTAAATGGGTAGAGACCATACCAACTGTTACTAGCGATTCAAAAACTGTCATCAAAATGTTTAGAGATATTATTTTTTCACGTTTTGGAGTTCCACGTACTGCGATATCTGTCGGAGGTTCTCATTTTCTGGAAAGAGGTTTTGAAGCACTATTAAGAAAATATGGTGTGACTCACAAGGTAGTTTCCCCCTACCACTGACAAATGAGTGGATAGGTAGAGGTGTCAAACCATCAACTCAAAGCTATCTTGGAAAAGATAGTGGGCCTCAACCTAAAGGATTGGTCAGTAAAAATCAGTGATGCCTTGTGGGCGTATAGAACTGCTTTCAAGACTCCTCTTGGAACAACGCCCTTTAGATTAATATATGGAAAATCATGTTAAATACCCACAGAACTTGAACACAAAGCTTGGTAAGAAATCAAACAACTGAATTTTGACATGAAGAAAGCTGGCCAAGCCAGGATTCTGCAACTTCAAGAGCTGGAAGAATTTCAGATGACAGCCTTTGAGAATGCAAGAATCTACAAAGACCGCACTAAATTATGGCATGATGGTCATTTGAAAAGGAAAGACATACAAGTGGGAGCCCAAGTTCTACTTTTTAACTCAAGATTGAGATTGTTCCCAGGAAAACTTCATTCCTACTGGCATGGACCGTACACTATCAAGAGCATCTACCCACATGGTGCTTTCATTTTATTGAGTGAAAAGTCAGGAGAGTTTGTGGCAAATGGCCAATGCCTGAAGAGATATTTCACCACAACTGACATGAGCATTGAAGCATCACTGAATCTTTCCAAAACAACATATTGACTAGAAAATTGAAAGAAGCATGTCAAGCCAATGACATAAAACAATGACACTTGTTGGGAGGCAACCCAATCCTTACCTTAACATTTACTTTTAGCTTTGAATTAGAAAATTTTGTACTCAGTAGACATCGCATCGCAAGATGCAATCTCAAGTTCTGATAGTTTTTATTTTTGAGATTTTAGATGGATGACAACGTTGCTGAAAGGAACACAACCACATCTGGTGGTCCAACCAACATAGTTTTTCCCCTCCATCTCAGATTTAGAGTTTGCTCGAGATGAACAAATTTCTATGTTTGGGGTGGAGGGTGGGTGGTACGTACTTTACTTTCCACCCACACCTATCTGTCCCAGACTTAAGATACCATCATTGCAATTTTGAAGCAATTGGCCCAAATTTTCAAAATTTTGAAAATTTTCAAAGTAGTTTGTATAGAAACTTGATGAAGTTTTGATGCTTTTATTTCAATCAAAGCCTTTACTTAACTGACTAGTTATTTTTCCATACAATTTTGAATCATTATAACCTCCTTATTTGAAGAAAAGCCTCAAGGGGGACAAATTTTGAAACTAGCAAATGGTTAGAAATCACCTTGTGAAGCTTATGAATCCTAACATCTTGATTCTTCAGTAAAGATGTCAAGTATCTATTGAACTGAGAGGGATCAAACACATTGTTCTTCCTAACTGACTAATGGAACAATATCATGGAATATCTTATGGATCCCTATCAAGTCATTATTTGAGTATAGTAAGATAAGGAGAACAACTCAGTGCACTAAATTGTAAATCAAGTTGCATTATGATATGCAATCTCTTCTACACTTCTTCTCCCATCTTCATACCCCTCCATCCATCAAAAAGAAGCAAAAAGCCATAAAAATAGTGCCAAACCCTAAGTTTAGGGTGGCACACCACTCCTCTCTTTATCCTCTTCCTCCATACCCCTCTCTATGTAATAGGGCTGTATCACCAAAATCAAAAAGAAAAGATGCCAATGTCCACACACAAAAAAATGCAATCTCGAGTCGAATAGAGGAGATATTCACATACAGAAAAAAAGAGAGTTGCAATTAATGTAATTGCAGCCGTATAATAAAAATCTCGAGTCAAATAGAGGAGAGATTTACTACTTCCTTCCATACCCCCTTCACTCCCTTTTCCACCTATAGGCACACTGAATGCCTCATTTCTGCCCCTCTTTTGTGAAACACCAGTGTCAGATAAAATGCACACTTGTTGTTCTGCGGGTATCTCTGGACTCTTATGAAGCTCTTAGACATGCTTGATTTTGGATAAAGTGGGAAGGAAGTTCTTTTGGGAAATAAACTCAAGAACAAAGATATTATAGGATGTGTTCAATGATCTCAGTAAGTTGAGATGCTTAGCCATACAAAGAAGAAAAGAAAATAACATGATGTGAAGATGAGGCAATCACAAGAGTTGAAAGTATTCAGTTGGTGACTGTTTCAAATTTGGTGTTACTCAAGGACGAGAAACATATAAGTTTGGGGTGTTTTGATGTATGCATATTCATCTTAGTTTTAGTCATCATTTTTGGCCCAGTTTTGCACTCAAAGTTCTTATATGCCCCCTGAATGTGCTCATATATGATTTTCCTCAATTTTACATGACTATTCAGAGTTTTGATCAAATCCATTTGTCTCCGTTGCAGGATTAAGCATAGAACTATGTGCACCAGTGTAGGAGGCGATGGTCCTGCTATAACTGTGACTACGACATATAACTGCAACTGTGGCATATAACTTTGACCATGACATAAAACTTTGACCGTAGCATACCACCTCGAAAGTGGCCAAAAAGATAAAGCCATGACCATGGACAAGGGGACAAAGCTGCGACTGATACACCCAATGTGAACAAGGTAAGACACCTCGACTGTGACCGCGACCAGTGTCCCCACTACGACTGAGGCCCAAAGTAGCTCGACCATGACCACAACCGAGGCACGCCCACATGACCTCGACCGAGGAACACGAAACTCTCCTCTACCACAACCACGACCAATACCTCGACCGTAGAGTTAAGTCGATGTTGACCTCAACCACAGAGTTAAGTTGGTGGTCTGCACCTATAATAGATGACCTCCCCATCCATTTTAGGGATCTCTTCCGCTCCACGATGCTGACTGGATACAGCTCTATGCCTAGCCAAGGAAGACAATCTCCACTGCCAAAGACTACCTCTATGGTGTCCTTGCTACTCTACCATCTTCGCTCCATCAAGATCTAACTCCTACCCACAAAAGTGGTGGGATTTTAAATCTGTAGCACCTTCATCCGTCAACCATCTACCGCTCCATCTCCTGTGAGCAAGAACATGAGAAGAGAAGGGAGGAAAGAGAAGACCTTCCTCAACTGTCTTGGTGTTCTTCTCCTCCTCCTCTAGATCTGTCCCGCCATCGTGTAGAAGATTGTTTCTCCATTGAGCTATGACCATCTTCTTCACCATGACCATGGAGGAATCTTCCCTCTCTCTTGTTCTTTTTGTTTCTATCATGAGGAGAGAGTAGTCCTTTTTGCTGGGGTGTGGGGACTAGCCCCACTTCCCATGCTTACATGTTCATCTTATAACATTCCATGTCTTGTATATAACTTTCCATTTCATTGTTAATCATTTAATGCATGATTTGTAGATTGATCACCTAACTCACATGATCTATTATATTCCTTTGTTGCGAGTATTTCAATACTTAGGATTTGAATATCGATTAACATGGTTGATGCCCAAACGAGAACTTCTAAAGGGATATCTCTAGAGTAGTAAGTGTGTGACCCATGGGTAATGAGATATTGAGCCCATGGAGATGGTTACACAAACTCTATTTCCTAACAGATGGTTTGCTACTCCATTTAAATAGTTGTATCTTGCCAGGATGTGTTTTGTATGTGTAGTGGTGGTGAAACCCGATTTCACCCCAGTGATTCCCATCATTAATCTAAACTAAGTTTTAATCCTGGTCTTTTAATTTCCTTGCAATTAGTTTAACTAAACCCAAATCAACTCTCATTATAAATATTAGTCTTAGTTGATCCAAATTTGACTAGCCAGTTTCTTAAAAAAGTTGTCACTTGGGATTCGATCCTTAACTATAATGTGATAAGATCCGTCCACTTGTGGGTGGTACTATTGTAAAAGGTTTTGGTAAAAACTTAGGGATTTCATCCATAAGTGAGTTTGTTAGTGCAGTAAAAGCCATGTCATCAATACAATTGGATCAAGGATTATTGTTGACTTCATGTTGTGCATTAACCGAATAATGAATGCCAATGTGATTGAAAATAGGAAAAATAGTGAACCAACCAGTTCAAGGGTTGAAATGACTAGTTCACCTATGAACCATCCGATTTAACAGTGAACTGACTGGTTCACTGTTTGTAGCTTCCAAAAAATTCATGAAATTCTGTCTCTTTGACTCCGCAATTAATTAGAAACCCTGACCCTGGCCATCCTATATAAAGGTGGGGAAGTATGGGCTTTTAGAGACACAACAATAAGCTCTAAAAATTGTTGTCCTCTCTGGTTGTGGTAACCAAGAGAGGCTGAGTAAGTCCTACTCATAAATGGATGGGACAACAAGGGAGATACAACACTGGAGAGGAACCCTAGCAGGTTGACGTTCAAAGGGGAAACCCCTTTTCATTAGCTCTGGTAGCACAACGTGGAGTTCCCAGTGGTCTGTGTGGACTATGTAGAGGCATGGAGTATATTGCTACCTTTTAGGAGGATAACAACTACGCCGTCTGTGGCGCTGCACCAGGAGGCCAGCATCGCTAGTTGTCTGTGTGCCCTTTACAAAGTGTGCACATTGCCGCTGTAAGAGTAGTCCTTAGACTTTCTCCAAGACTGGGTATATCTCTTGATACCCTCTTTTGTAGATACATTTTTGTTGATGCGATCTGCTGGTTCACTAATTAGAAATTAATTTTTTTGTTTCTGGTGCCGTGTCTATTTCCCTGATTTACAACATGCTTGAGGCATGTTTCTTCTCTTTATGAGTCATATTGGACAATAATTCTATTCTCTCTCTCTTTGATTTGACTGTGGCATATTTCTTTATATGTCACTTGATTATACATGTTTGACTCGATTGGGTCCATTTCAGTAAAGTTTACCTTATGGCCCTTTTAAAATGCAAATTGAATCTCTTTCATTTAATATTGATGTTGCTTACTCAATTTTCAACCTTTATTGATTTATTTCATCTTATTGTTCTAGTTTTAGAATGGAAACCCTAATTTTATGGATTGTTTGGACTAAATTTGTCTTGACTCTCTATTATATGCATGTTTGATTGTTGAGACTATCATTATCTATTAGTGGCAGTACATTATTGATTTTAACCCCATCATACAACTTTCTTGATATACATACTGATGGTAAGTCCCAAGTTCTCTCACTTGATATATATACTATTATACAAGATAGTGGGTGCTCTGACCTCCTTCCTAGGGTCGTTATGTGAAAGTGTCTTGACCCTACTTTTATATGGTTGTAGTCTAATTTTAATCTGCATGCATTAAACATGATTATTTGTTGATGTTATGTAATTTGAGATTTAAAGGCAAGACTTTTATTATTGTACTTTTATTTCTGCATATAATCTTTTTTGTCTTACTATATGAAGAACTATTTTGATATCCACTTGGATGGTTCTTCCACCCCTTCATTTGGAACCATGTTATTTTACATTTGATGAACTTTTTCCATATAAATGGTTCAATCTCTATTATAAGCACAACTTTTCCTGGTAATCTTCCACCTTGTATTCTCTAGTGGGACTGTTCCCAACCCCTTAGGTGGAGGAGATTGTTCCATTGGCAATCCTGAGTTGTAGTTTGATCGAGAGTAGTTGTTCTTTTTAGAGAGAGATTGAAGTGGTTGGATTACCCTCTACAGACCCTATGCAATAGATTAGTATTCTCTTATGTACACCCTACATGGTGAAGAACAATGCTAGACATAAATATTGTAATAGTTAGATATTTACTTCCGCAGCTACACTTTTAATATTTGATACATTACATAATTTAGTTATAGTATATCATCCTTTATGAATAGTTGTTATCAAATTTGGTATTGGATGGTTTTCTATTATTCCTTTTGTCTCCCCTTTCAGGTCCCACTCCTTACAAGTATGGTATCAGAGCCAGAGAAATTAGTAATCTAACTATTTCAATCTGGTTTATGTGCATAAATAATAACATTTGGACATTAAAATAAATTATAATTATAAAATAGGGTTCTCCCATTCAAGAAGTGATTGTATTCATATAGGTAAGTTTAACAAGAATACAATTCAAGGGAAAAATATCAACTAGAATGATGCAATAAATTTATGAGATCAACAATTGTTGTGCTTATACCCCCATCTACCCTTCTCCAAAACTCTGCTAGACCACATATCGCAAGTCTTTGACAAGGAGAGGTTTATTGCATGAAAGGGCCGAGATACAAACATAGAGGGAAGCCCAACAAATGTTAGATGCAAAGACCCACACTTCGTTAAGATCATGTTGGTATACTCACCCCAACAATAGAGCATACCCCATTGAAGATGAGACTAAGGTACACCAAGGACATTTCAATCCACCTTCTAATGGAGTCATACGTGGACATTAGCTCTCATAAAACTCCCAACCAGCAAGCAGTGGGATCTCAGATGGAAGTGTGGATGAATCAACATCAAATACAGGGGGTTTTTTTTAGGTTAGTAAAAATGAGGAGAAGCAAAATCTGGGAGAACCAAAAAAGTTAGAGCAAAGAAATCAATGCATGGCAAGCTAAATAAAAAATCGCCAAAAAGAAAAAACCATCCTTCTTTGGACTTGGACGTCCTGTATCAGGATTTTTCCATTTCAATGATCTTGCTTGATAAATGGCACCAACAATAAAATAGCATGCATGTTAGACTAGGTCATATATCATAGGAAGGAGATACCATAGGATCCTAAGACATGGAAAAGGGAGAATAAAAACATGATACCAAGGGGGAATAAATCTCAATACCAAATATATAAAGAGTTAGACACATGTCTAATATATATGGTTGTACAAATGTAATACTACTCTAGATTACTAGTCAAATAAACAAGCATGCACAATAGTGTGGCAAGGTTAAATGATTCAATAATCAACATATTCAAATTATACCCAAAGTAAGGATGGCGAATGGGGTCATAAAACCAACATCAAATAGTTGTCCCACAATTAATAAGCAATCAAGTGATCATATTTGATGAGGTCTGATAATCGTATCAAGAATATATATATATATATATATATATATATATATATATATATATATAGAAAGTGCCTCATTATAGAAAATTGGGTTTATAATGATACCAAATCCTAAATTGGAATTGAAGTTGCACATACCTCAAAGTAGTACCTAAAAGTCTAACCATGATTACGATGTTAGGCTTCATAATTGTTTAACCCCTAAACACTTCATATGCGTATTGATTTAGAGTTTATTTCATTATTCATAGAAATGACTTACTATAAACTTGAAATTAGGTCCTAAAAAACATCCCAATGCACCAATCACATTTTTATGATTTCAAAGATGCAATCATGTTTATTTTTTGTAATAATCCATTTACTTTTGTTCTTCAAAAGCGTGTCTCCCCTTTTTGTATAAGATATTGAAATAAAGAGCAATACAAACAAATGGCCATGGCCATTGAGAGAAAAATATAAGAAAAAGAGAAAAAGAATCTAACTCCAAAGGATTATATATACTTAGATCTAATAGGGTATCTATATCAGGTTTAATACTATTCTGTATGATAACCGTGTTACAATTCCTATTTTAAGATCTAATTACATTTCTTTCTTTCCACACTTCACTCAAGGTCAAAATGTCATCCATTTGAACCCTTTATTCATTGAAAGATAAAAGGGCATCCATCATTAGAGGAATACTGGGAATGTACAAATGAATCTTGAAAAGGTTGCAAACAACCTTAGCAACTTCACAATAAAAAAAGAAAAGTCAAATAGTCTCAGATTCCTTTTCTACACAAAGGACACATGGAGGGGAAAAAGAAACCCCTATTAATTTAACATAAGAGAAATGTAAAAATGATGATGTAATCACATTTAATAATTTATTAATCAGATTTGTTATGGCATGTTGGTCATTGTATCCACTCAAAATGTCAAACAATATCAACTAAATCAAAAGGATGAAATGCCTTTGTACCCTTTAGGGGTCAAACAAGAAGGAAGGACCCAACGAGGGAAAAGGAGGCAGTCCATGAGGATTTCTCCTCCCTCACTGTCATTTAGTCTAGATCCAACAAATGAAGAACTCATGCTTACCTCATACTCACACCTAGTATCCATTATCAGAGTGTGCTCCTTGGGCCTCTTCTGACGTTGTGATCCTCAACTTCTGGTGTCATGCCTCTACAACAAGGAGAAATGAGGTGGGAAGATATCACACATGAAATTCACTAAGATATAAATCCTAGTTTTTACCCAATATAATGTGTAATAATAATCACCCACAAGTAGATGGATGTTATCATGATATAGCTTTAGGATCAAACCAAAAGGATAAAATTGTGAAAAACACATTGGATTTCTAGAGTAACTATATCAAGGATAGATAGATTGTTATTTTATTGATTAAATAAATTAAAAAAAAAGTAAATAAATTAAATAGGCAAGAATGAGTTTTAAATTATAAGATAAAATTACCAAACAATTTTGCACCGTCGCTGCCTACATAAATGTTCTAAGTATTGGATAATTCATTCATATGCAAAACAAATTGGGGCCAAGATATTTTATATCCTTTTAGAATATTAAATCTACAAAGATTGATATCCTATATGCTCATGGTATCACTACCTACAAATCATAAATCTTTCAACATAGAGAACACCCATCCATAGTCATATCACAGTCCAACAAAAATAATTGATATCAGAATCCTTGTTTCAATGTCTATACACCTAGAATTTTAACTAACATGTGAGTTAGATGATCATGCTATAAGGAACACATTAAGCAATTGTTTCAATCGGGTGGTTCACTCAAATAACAATTTACAATGTAGAAAATAGAGTTTGTGCAACATGTCTTATCCCCACACCCCAATCTAGACTCTACTCTTTAATCATGTTCATGAAACAAGGAAGATAGAAGTATATAAGTCTCATGGAGAAAGTAGAAGTGTGGAGGAGAAGATATATGGTTTCTTGAAACCTCCCTCAAACACCATTTGAAGTCTCGGTCACATCCTTTTCCAGAGCACGTCACCACATCAAGCCATCGATTCTGTCTTCATCTCTCCCAATGATAGCCAAGGTTTCTTATGTAAACTGGATGGAATATGATCTCCTCTCTTGATGTCCCTCTAGTGTTATTATAGAAAACCCTAGGGTTTCATGTTGATTTGACATCATCCAACAAAGTGAGCCTATTTTTATAGATTTGCAATACTGATGAATTGACAGATTTAAGGACAACTTAGACAACTAGAACTGGCCAAAAAATACATTTTTTGTGGATAATTGAATTACACCTCAAATACATATATACTCACCTATTTCCACTTTTATATGTGAAATTGGGAATCATTTTACTAACTACATATGCTTTGATGATCCTCTCTCCAAATGTTGGAGTTAGGGAGTAAGGATTTAACATTTTGCCTTATTTCGTAGGGATTTTATAGAGGAATTATGACTTATTGTCTTTTACTTGAATCAACCTATAAATCAAAACTAAAACTAATTAAAAACTATACAAATTTTATAAACTAATAAAAAGGTAAAATGAGTAAAATATTAAGTAATACTCAATATAAACATGCAAAACTAAATATAAAATTCACAAAATTTGATGTATATACATTCATAAAAAATCACAACCTTGAATGTATCTTGCCCTTAAGTAACACAAAATCCAAAACATCCTCCAAACAAATGCCCTCAACCAATGGGCATGCCTCGTACTCAAATCGTGCTTGCATCCCTTCTATTAATATGGATAAGCTACCCAACCTCATGATATCTTGAAATATGACTAGCGATGTCCTCATTATTAATTAAGATTTACAAGACCTCATCACTAAGATTCCAATACCACACATCTCGATGTATTCATTAAGAAATGATGATTCCCACAAAAACCACAAGAATGCTATCAATCCAACACTAGGGCATGTCAAACGGATATCAATAGAGCATGTAGCATGTCCCTAGGTGAAAAAGGAGTAAATGGAGGTATAGAAGGAAGAATGCAAATTTCTCCTCTATTCAACTTGAAATTGCATTCTGTTTATGTGAATACATATGTCACAACATTTTTCTTTTTGTGCACACTGGCATCTTTTCTTTATTTTTGTGATACACCCTTACAATACAAAGAGTAGTATGAAATAAGTATACATAGAGACAAGGTGACATGCCACCCAGATCTTAGTATTTGACACACTTTATGGATTTCTTTTTCATTTGTTTTTGGTGTATGGGTCATAAGAAGATGAAAGAATAAGTGTAGAAGAAGGTTTGTATCATGTGAAAAACTTTTTTATGATTAAGTACACTAGATTATACCTTTAATTCACTAAAGCCAAGACATGATATCAGAATGCATGGCAATTTTATGGATATGATTCATGAATTAGTAGGAAGAATACTGTGTTTGATCCCTGTAGGCTCCTCTAACACCCACCATTCTTTATAGGGAACATGTTTCTAATATTGTCTACAAAAGGTGACTTCTTACCATTTGCATGTTTCATAAAGATAGATAACATCAAGAACTTACTTCAACAAGGGGAGTTGTTTGACAAGATATTTATGCAAGGTAAACATGAACGTAAACTAATACAACTAGTTAATGGATCAAATAACATTGCCAGAATTAAGAACTGAAAGAGGAATAATTTTAAGATACATGTAATGAAAGTAATATATCTACAAATGATACATGAAAATGAACATGCTCTAATAAAAACAAGAGTATACATATGGATAAATATGAGTGGAAAAGGAGTACACCAACCTTCACCCCAAGCTTAGAAAGTTGCTCATCCTTAAGCAAACATTAAACCCAATATGGAGGGGAAGAGATCCTCAGTGCTCATCTAAGTGAACCTAGTAACTCAAAGAAGGTTCAGTTGAAAGGAATCTGAACAAAGACTGGAACCTTGAACATGAGAACTCCATGACACAATATGTGAGCAGATGGTCTTGGTAACTAAAAGATATTGTTAGGATGCTTGGAGTAGTATCACCTTCCACCCTATAATACATCCAGTAGGATCCACGAATACTCCTTCATCGATAAAGGAAATGTAGTTGAGGGGTTTGGATTTAAAAAAAAAGGCATAAAATATGAGTGCAAAGACCCAATCTTTATGATCAAAGATTTACAAAATATAAATAAGAAAATATAAACAAATCTTTTTATTCATACAATTTTCTCAGAGTACATGGTCATTTTTTAAAGTGATACATGTACAATGAACACTAAAAGTTAAGTAAATCTAATCTTCATCTTCTAACAGGGGACTATCTCATGCAATCTCTTCTAGGTCATCTTTGATCACCTATCCATTAGTTTCCAGAGGGAACAAACCACACATGAACCCCAAGAAGGAACGTATAGGTCAAAAAAGTTGGTGCAAAATTGATATTTAGAAAGTAGATTTATATGAACCTATCTACAAGGATTTATATGGAAAAATGAAAATGAATAAATAATATATGCAAGTATCAAAAGGTAGCAATGGGTTTTGAAATTCAATAAAGTTAAATATCCAATTATTGAAACTAGTAATTAAATTTTCAAGTAGATAACACATGTCAATGTCTAGTTTTTGGGAAAGCCATGGTGTTCTCTGATGAATGCATATTCATCATTTAGGATAATTAATTAATACTTTTTGGTAATTTTAGTTTAATTTGCAAATCAATTGAACTTTCATTCGTTTTCTAAATTCTTATGAGATTTTTTTTCAATTTTCAGCAATTATTGAAACATTTAAATCAAGATAAGAAAAGATGAAGATAGGAGACCTTTTAGATTTCTTGTAGATTTTGATATACTTTCCACCAAAATAGTCCTAACTCTCACATACAAATTTCAAATTTAGAGTTTAGATATGTTTTGAAAAAATAATTTCAATTTTTATAGGGAAAACATATTTCTCGATGACTTTGGTAGTGATTTGACTGTCCAACCAACCGGTGAATGTGCCTATTCGTTTTTCTGCAGTGCCTGATTTAAATATATACCTTGCAAAAAAAAGGACACAACTCTCACATCCCAAGGCAGAATTTAATGAACAAGTACTCATTGGAAAGGAAATTCAAAGGCCTACAGGAAAAATGTTTTATTGGGTGCACTTTAAAGCTTGTGGCCAGAAAACATTCACACAAAACATTGGGAATGGGAATCTACAGATAGAGAGTCAATATTTGAAGGGTCATAAGAAGGCAATCATTGATTTTCTTTATTGTCTATTGAAGAAGGAAATTATTCTCTTGAGCAAGACATACATCAGCCGCCTCTTCCACTTCCTTATCATCTCTTTATAGGGTTCCTTCCACTCCTTCCACTATAAAAGGAGGGGGGACTCGACTAAGAAAAAGGTCCCAAATTTTGTATGAAATCAATAGAGTAATTCTGTCATTTTCCTTCTAGTGTAATTTTACTTTCAAAAGCAATAAAGTTGGTTCTTTTATTCTACATCTAAATCTTTCTTTATCTAGTTCTCTTTCTAGCTTTTTCTTCTTAGAGTAGGAGGAAAATCAAATAAGGCGTTTAATTGTCATAGCCTTGGACTCTACGGAGATATGGAATTGTGGTATATGACTCTCTTACTTTCATTACTTATTTCTCCCATCCTCGCCATGAGTAGTGAGTACTTATCGAGGCGAGGGAAATATACCCTTAGCCACATGTGATTTGGATAGAGCTTTTGCACGACTATTTAGATGGATGATGTTTGGTTTAGAAATTGCATATTTAAACATTGTAATTAATTATTTTTGTCACTTATTAGTCCCAAATAGATGCGATCGTGAAAACCAGGATTTGGGATGTCTAAACCGACTTCATGAGGATTTAGAAGCGACCATAGAAAAATCCTCTTTAGGATGAAGAACAAGGATACGTGAACACCAGTACCAATGGGTTCACGTGGAGTTCCTCTTTTACATTTTATTTACAAATAAAGCACATACCTACTTCCTTCTTGTTTGTCATGTGTCGCTCGATTTTATTTTCACAAGGTCTAAGGTGGTGAAACCCCTAAGCCTCGATGCCTTCCTTCTTGATTTAAAACCATTCTTAAATGTTTGGCTTCAATTCATCTTTTAAATTTCAACGCTTTACTTTTGTTTAAATAATCTTGTGTGCTAACAATTTTCTTCTTTTACTCTCTCTTGTCTTAGAAAAATATTTTTCTTCTTTTACATTAGTTTATCTTTTATTCTTCTTGCAATTTACTTTCTTGCAATAGATAAATCAAACCCCTCAAATAAAACTTTATTTTCTATCAATCTTCCAAAAATACTAAAAAGAAATAATTTCAAAAATCAATCGGGTTAAAATGAAATGAATCTTAAAACAATATCTTGTGGGATCAACCCTTCTATACTAGCCTTAGCCGGAAAATAAAAAATTATTAAACTCTAAGATAAAAAGTTCTAGAGAATTGGTGTGCTCTTCGACGTGTATCAATTTTGGCACCATTGCCAGGGACAACAGATCATTTTCTCGAACCCTTAATAGGTTTGAAAAACTTTTTTTATTTTTTTTATGCCTTCCATGTAACATTCCAGAGGTGTCATCCCCTCTTTCTACTGAGTTTCTATTCTAGCAGTACATTTTTTTCTACAAACAAATATATGTGGATAATTTTGCATGCATCACCATTCGAATGATCTTACGCTGCCAATTTTGATCCTGAGCCAGAAAGGACTTTCTATCACTAAAATTGACAAAACTAACATAGGATAGATGGGAAAAAAGTTTCTCGTAGGATTGAGTAGACACTTGTCGCTCAAAGAGAACTCATGATGGCTGAACAGAGAAGGAAGGACCCAAGAGGCCATAGAAGCCGCTCAGAGAACTTATGATGGCTGAACTTATGAAGCCAATTTGAGCACAACCTATATCGCTGAGCAAGAGGCCATAGAAGCCGCTCAGAAAGAGGCCAAGAGACAAAAACAGTTAAAAGTTTTTTCCACTCCAAAAATCGGATATGAACAACACCCAGTTGTGCCACCTGTGATTACATGCCCCCAATTTGATATCCACACTCAGTGAATCACCATGCTCCAAGCCAATCCCTTGTCCAAGAACAAAGGTAAGTGTTGTCAAGATCACATCCAACGTTTGACATACCTTAATTCCTTAACTAAGATCCCAAGAATCTCTGAAGATTCCATTAGACTTAGACTTTTCAAATGCTCTCTTTCAGGGGCAACCAATAGTTGGTATAATGCCATGGAGAGTGAAAACCCCGTCACCACTTGGGAAGCACTTTAAATTTTTTTTTGGATAAATACTTCCCTCCCCTTAACTATGAGATCAGGGGTCAAATCCTTCTCTTTTTAATGGTCCCCAAAGATACTTTAGGAGAAGCTTGGGTAAGATTTAGGGAACTCCTACATCGCTACCCCCATCATGACATCTCCCAATCTCAACTCATTGAGATATTCTACCGTGGTGTTGATGATGACACAGAGATATTTCTTGACTCTTAATCTGGAGTAAACTTCATGTTCCAGAGCTTGAGTAGTTCTTGGGAGGTTGTAAAACGCACCTCTAAAACTCAACTCAAGGTATCCAAGGCGGATGTAAATCTTGACATTCAAATAATTGTTGAAGCCCTTAAGTTGATTTCTTTGAAACATGATCACCTATAATCTTCCTTCAATGCCTACGAGAGGAAACCTCAACAAGTCAGGGTTGTTGAATCTCTATGTGGGATATGCCAAGGGTATGATCATCCTACCCTTAATGTCAATATCTCTACTACACTCCTATACAACCGGTAATTGGTCAGCCAGTGGAAGACTTAAACTCCATCTATAGTATTCTGGGTCAAGCTTTCTACACTCCTAACCAAGACTTAAATCATCTTAGATTTCAATATAAAAACCCTTCAAGAGATGAAAACTTCTCTCAACTTCCCTCCCAACAAAGACCACCTCATCCTCAAGCCAACACTCATTCCCCACTAGACTTCCACAACAATTATAAAAACTAATGGAATTTTGGGAATCACGAAAATTATAGGGGAAATTTCCAAAATTGTGGACCTTACCAGGGACAATAGTATCAAAATCTTCATCAACCTCCACCTCAAACACAATAGAATGTCCCCACTCCTTCAACTGATGATAAGTATCTACCTTAGAGAAAATCATAATAACACATCAGAAATCTACTGGTGCTCAATTTGCCCATCTTTTTTCTCAACAAAAACCCCCTGCCAACACATTGTCGGCCAACCTAAATGCAACCCCAAGCATATACAACAACTTAAGACAGTTACTACTAGGTCTGACCTTACCACGCAAGAAGAAGGAAGTTCCCCCCCTCATAGTTTTTTTACCAAGGGGGGGATGAAGAGGTTGTTGTCATCCCTCAGGTACTGAGATCACCTCCCCCACAAGAGGAGAGTCATGTATATAAGCCACATGTACCTCTTCTCGACCGACTAACGAATACCCAATTAGACTCTAGGTTCGACAAATTCAAGGAAATAATGAGACACTTATGCGTCAACATCCCGATTTTGAATGTTATGGCTGATCTACCTAAATGGAAACATTTCTTCAAAGCCCTTCTAAACCATACGCGCACTACGAAAGAATCTAAAATGCTAAAATTGGCTAGAACTACATTAGACATCGTCCAAAGTAAAATGACAAAGAAGCGCAAAGACCTAGGATCTTTTGGGATCACTTGTTCAACCGGTGAATCTACCATCCATTCGGGGCTAGCTGATCTTGGATCTAGTGTATCCATCATCCCTTTGAGAATGTACAGAAGGTTCGGTCTCACTGATGCTAGACCCACTCTGATGCGTATTCAACTAGCATACTCTTCCATTACCAAGCCTCTTAGTATTATTGATGATGTGTTGGTCAAGGTTGGAAATTTCTGTATTCCTTGTGACTTTGTGGTACTTGATATAAAAGAAGGCTCTCACACCTCCCTCAGCTTTGGTCGGCCATTCCTCACCACGGTTAGGGCCCTTAGCGATGTCGAGGTAGGACTTATCACACTACAAGTGGGAACAGAGTTCATAAATTTTCATGCCTCTAGAGGTTGCACAAAGTACACATAGGAGGAAGAAGTCTATTTCCTGAAATGCATGGACTAGTTCAATAAGATGCAACAACATTTCCTTAATTATGAAACACCACCTGTGACCGAAACTCAAAATTTTCTGGTGGACAATCAAGTTTCTATTCAATCTTCCCCCGCCAGCCCTATCAAGATGGACATTTATCCTCCCACTATTCCTATTATGGGCACAACCAACATCACCACTCAAGAAATTTCCCTCCTACAACCCCCTATCCCATCTATGACCATACCTATTTCCTCTCCTCCCTCTCCCTTTGAGGCACCACTCTATGATAATCGCCAAATGCCTTATGAGCCACCACTACATATCACTACCCAAGCAATGCAACCAAATGTCATGGATGGATACTCTAACTATCATCCCTTCACCCGAACCCCCATTGACATTAGTTGACAACATACGACTGGATAACTACAATTCAATCAAAAGAATGCTCCTTATAATAATTATCCTTATGCAAATGAGATTCAATGTGACTACTCCCCACCACATGTCAAACCATGGGGACCTAACCATATTGATTTCAATTTTTTTTCCTTGGTATACCGATGTACGCCAAACAATCCAGGATACATTTCAAGACACATAGGCAAAATGATGGAGTGGTTCCAAGGAAATCAATCAAGTCACTACCACAACCATGCCACTTCCTCCCTCCTCCATTGCCTTACTATCTGCCACCACTTTGATCTTCATCCCACCATCTTGGGTTTGGATTTTTCTTGGGATGAGAAAAAATCTAAATCTAGGGTGGAGGTGGGTGGTACGATTCTATCCCACCCTCCTATCTTTTCCTTATTTACTTTATTTTCCCTTTTTATTTTTCTACATGTATTTTCCTTAGTTTGTGTCCTTTATCTAGTTGGCCATCCCTTTTAGCTTTATTTAGTTACATAAATTATCTAGTCGGCCCATAAGTAGACATCTATCATTGTACCCCAAATTGAATTTAGTAAAACTTTTTGCAAACTTCATTACAAATTGCCATGTCTGAAATCAGTGTGTCACCTAGGACCCCTAAATAACATCACTCCTTGAAATAGTTGGCAAGTCATATGGAATCAATCAGAACCAAGCATAATTTTTCCCAATTTTCAAATAATGGATTATCTTTTTATAAAACTTGTTTGATGTTATTTATAGGAATATTTTTAACATGAGCAATGACACTCTCTGAAAAAAATATGAAAAATTTGAAATTATAGCATGACATTTCGTTCCCTATTTTTTTCTTCTAAAAAAGAGAAGCAACGAATCACCATGAGACAAAAATAAAGTCTGAGGTGGCATGCTTCCCAAAATGCACTCCATACCCCACAAAGGGGCGTACCATCAAAATGATGCCAAAGTGCACAAGAAAAATTTTGTGACCAATGTAGCCACAAATTCAAATCCTGAGTCGAATAGAGGAGGGATGAACTTATTACTTCCTTCTATGTTCACACCCTTCCTTCTTCCTATTCTTGTGCAAATAACATACAAAAAAATCAGAAATTGAGAGTGTCAAAGCAACAGTAAGAGGAAGCCTATTTTTCTACAAATTCTCATTTTAAAAGCAAGATTTGACATTTGTTTTGATAGGGAATATATAACTTTATGCTATGTGGTTCTAGGAGATTGGTCACTTAGACAAAATTTGGAGATGAGAACTATAGTGATGTTATGAAAGTGTGGATGACATTTTCAGAGTATAAATTGGAAATTATTTGTAATTTCATTTGCTTGGGATGAGCAAAGGTTCAAGTGTGGGGTCTTTTGATGAATGCATATTCATCTTTTATTTTTGCATCATTTAGGATAATTAATTAAGACTTTTTGGTAATTTTAGTTTAATTTGCAAATCAATTGTACTTTCATTCCTTTTCTGAATTCATATGAGAATTTTCTCAAATTTCAACAATTATTGAAGCATTTAAATCAAGATAAGAAAAGATGAATAGGAGACCTTTCATGTTTCCCACAAATTTTGATATTTTCCACCAAAACAGTCATAACTCTCACATACAAATTCCAAATTTGGAGTTTAGATATGTTTTAGAAAGATGATTTCAATTTCTATAGGAAAAACGTATTTTTCGAAAACCTTGTAGTCGTTTGACTATCCAACCAACCGATGAATGTGCTTGTTCATTTTCCCATAGTGTCTGATTTAAGTATATACCTAGCAACAAAATATGCATAACTCTCACATCCCAAGGCAAAATTTAATACACACATACTCATTCGAAAGGAAATTAAAATACCTATGGAAAAACCATATTTTTGGGTGCACTTTAAAAGCTTGTGGTTAGCCAAAATTTGCATGAAACTTCAGAAATGGGAATCTGCAGATAGAGAGTCAAAATTTGAAGGGTCAAAAGAAGGCAATCAATGATTTTCTTTATTACCTATTGAAGAAGGAAATTATTCTCTTGACAAGACATACATCAGCTGCCTCTTCCACTTCCTTCTCCTCTCCTTTTAGGGTTCCTACCCCTCCTTTCCCTATAAAAGGGGGGCACACCACTAAGAAAAGGGTCCCAAATTTTGCACCA
Source organism: Alisma plantago-aquatica (assembly GCA_963693085.1). Classification (NCBI taxonomy): domain Eukaryota; kingdom Viridiplantae; phylum Streptophyta; class Magnoliopsida; order Alismatales; family Alismataceae; genus Alisma; species Alisma plantago-aquatica. Next base: position 558,798,529 of record OY856415.1, on the reverse strand, counting down.
AATCAGTAGAGTAATTCTGCTATTTTCCTTCTAGTGTATTTTTACTTTCAAGAGAAATAAAGTTGGTTCTTTTATTGTACATTTGAATCTTTCTTTCTTTGGTTCTCTTTCTCACTTTTTCTTCTTGGAGCAGGAGGAAACACAAACAAGCTGTTTAATCGTCACCTCCTTGGACTCTACAGAGATCTAGAATTGTGGTCTATGACTCTCTTACTTTCATTCCTTATTTCTCCCATCCTCGCCATGAGTAGCGAGTGCTTTTCTTATTGAGGCAAGGGAAATATCCCCTTACCCACATGTTAATTGGATCGAGCTTTTACACGGACATTTAGATGGATGATTTTTCAGTTTAGAAATCAGAGATTTAAATGACGTAATTAATCATTTTTATTGCTTATTAGTCCTGAACCTATGCGACCATGAAAAATAGGATTTGGAATGTCTAAACCGATTTCACGAGGATTTGGCAAAGACCGTAGAAAAATCCTCTTTAGGATGAAGAACAAGCATACATGAACACCATGACCAATGGGTTCATGTGGAGTTCCTCTTTTATGTTTTATTTACAAATAAAGCACATACCTACTTTGTTCTTGTTTGTTGTGTGTCACTCGAATTTATTTTCACAAGGGATAAGGTGGTGAAACCCCTAAGTCTCGATACCTTCCTTCTTGATTTCAAACCGTTCTTAAACATTTGCTTTCAATTCATCTTTTAAATTTCAACACTTTACTTTTGTTTAAATAATCTTGTGTGCTAACAATTTTCTTCTTTTACCCTCTCTTGTCTTAGAATGTTTTTTCTTCTTTTGCATTAGTTTATATTTTATTCTTCTTGCAATTTACTTTCTTGCATTAGATAAATCAAACCCCTCAAATTGAACTTTATTTTCTATCAATATTACAAAATTACTAAAAAGAAATAATTTCAAAAATCAACTAGGTTAAAATGAAACAAATCTTTAAAATATTGTCTTGTGGGATCGACCCTTCTATACTAGCCTTAACCGAAAAATAAAAAAGGATTAAACTCTAGGATAAAAAGTTCTAGAGAATTGGTGTGCTCTTCGACGTGTATCAATTTTGGCATCGTTGCGGGGGACAACATATCATTTTCTCATACCCTAAATAGTTTTGAAAAACTTTTTTTATTTTTTATGCCTTCCTTGCAACATTCCGGAAGTGTCATCTCCTCTTTCTATTGAGTTTCTATTCTAGTAGTACATTTTTTTTCTATGAACAAATATATGTGGATAATTGTGCACACATCACCATTTGAATGATCTTATGCTGCCAATTTTTGATCATGATCCAAAAAGGTTTTTGTATCACTTAAATTGACAAAACCAACATAGGATGGATGGACATAAAGTTTCTCATAGGATTGAGTAGACACTTGTCGCTCAAAGAGAACTCATGATGGCAGAAAGCACTGCCCAAGAAGCCAATGTGTGCACAACCTATATTGTTGAGCAAGAGGCCATAGAAGCCACTCAGAGGGAGGCCGAGAGACAAAAATAATTAAAAAAAAATCCACTCCAAAAATCTGATATGCACAACACCCAGTTGTGCGACCCGCAATTACTACCCCCCAATTTGAGATCCACACTCAGTGGATCACCATGCTCCAAGCCAATCCCTTTTCCGGGAACAAAGGTAAGTGTTTTCAAGATCACCTCCAATGTTTCACAGACCTTAATTCCTTGAATAAGATCCTAGGTGTCTCTGAAGATTCCATTAGACTTAGGCTTTTCAAATGCAATCTTTCAGGGGCAGCCAATAGTTGGTATAATACCATGGAGAGTGAAAACCCCATCACCACTTGGGAAGCACTTCAAACAATTTTTTTGGATAAATACTTCCCTCCCCTTAATTATGAGATCAGGGGACAAATCCTTCTCTTTTCAATGGTCCCCAAAGAGAAACTCGGGAAATATTTAGGGAACTCCTACGCCGCTTCCCCCATCAAAACATCTCTCAATATTATGTCATTTAGACATTCTACCATGGAGTTGATGATGACACAAACAAATTTCTTGACTCCTCATCTGGAGGAAACTTTATGTTCCAGAGATTGAGTAGTGCTTGGGAGTTTGTAAAATGTGCCTCTGAAACTGAAGAAAGGGGAGGAACTGGTGGGGTCCTCAACGTAGACAAGGTAGAGGTAAATCCTAACATTCAAATAATTGCTAAAGCCCTTAAGATGATTTCTTTGAAACATGATCGCCTATAATCTTCCTTCAATGCCTACGAGAGGTAACCTCAACAAGTTAGGGCTGCTAAATTTCTACATGGGATATGCCAAGGGTATGCTTATCCTACCCTTGAATGGCAATATCTCTACAACACTCCTATGCAGCCAACAATTGGTCAGCCAGTGGAAGACTTAAACTCCATCTATAGTATTCTGGGTCAAGCTTTCTACAATCCTAACCAAGCTTGAAATCATCTCATATTTCGATATGGAAACCCTTCAGGAGTTGAAAAGTTCTCTCAACTTCCCTCCCAACAAAGACCACCTCATCCTCAAACCAACACTCGTCCCCCATTAAACTTCCACAACAATTATAAAAACTAATGGAATTTTGGGAACAAGGAAATTATAGGGGAAAATTTCCAAAACTGTGGACCTTACCGGGGACAACAATATCAAAATATTCATCATCCTCCACCTCAACCACAATAGAATGTCCCCACTACTTCAACTAATGATAAGGTAGCTGCCTTAGAGCAAATCATAATAACACATCAGAAATCTACTGATGCTCAATTTGCCCATCTTTTTTCTCAAGAAAACCCCCCTACCAACACATTTCCGGCCAACGTAAAGCCAACCCCAAGCATGTAGAACAACTTAAGGAAGTTACTACTAGATATGACCTTACCCCACAAGAAGAAGGAAGTGCCCCCTCATAGATTTTGACCAAGGGGGAGATGAAGAGGTTGTTGTCGTCCCTCATGCAATGAGATCACCTCCCCCACAAGAGGAGAGTCATGTATATAAGCCGCATGAACCTTTTGTCAGACATCTAACCAATCCCCAATTAGACTCTAGGTTCAACAAATTCAAGGAAATTATGAGAAACATATGCACCAACATCACACTTTTGGATGCTATGACTGATCTACCCAAATAGAAACAATTCTTCAAAGCCCTTCTAAACCATAAGTGCACTACCATAGAATATGAAATGATAAAATTTCCTAGAACTACATCAGACATCATCCAAAGTAAAATGCCAAAGAAACACAAGGACCCGAGATCTTTTAGGATCACTTGTTCAATAAGTGACTCTACCATCCATTCGGGGCTAACTGATCTTGGATCTAGTGTATCCATCATCCCCTTGAGCATGTACAGAAGGTTTGATCTCACTAATGCTAGACCCACTCTGATGCGTATTCAACTAGAAGACTCTTCCATGTTGGATTTTATGGGAGACAGAGAAGGCAACGAAAACAAAAATTTTCTTCTCCCAAACCCAGAATAAAGGAATCACGTCAACGTCTATACAATAGGAAGGATGGTTTGTAGAGGCGTACCTTGTCCCGAGGCTTGCTCAACAACTTTACCTCGCGGCTTGTGTGGTCTTCACCTCCGATCTTTGGCGGTGTCTGTGCAGCTCCTGGACTCACCGGGAGTGTCAGCTCCTGGTCTCACTGGGACTGTCAGGATTGACAACTGTCCTCCGAGCAGAAGAAGTCTCTCGCCTATGAAGTAGTCCACACGAACCACCTGGAAATCTGATCTCCTTGTCCCACAAGGAATCAGAAGGAGTCGCACCCTCCTGTCAGTGTACTAGCCACCGACGCACTCTCTTACCACCAGTCGCTTTTCTACAGTTGTCTTTCCCTTGTTGTGCCTCTCTTATCAGTAGCACTTGCTTGGACTCTCTCTCGGTTACCAAAACCAGAGAGAACGACAACTTTGTAGAGAAATTGTTGCACTGAGTTGTGTTCCTGAGAAGCCTACACTACCCCTATATATATAGGAGGGTCCTGGGATAAGGTTCTCTATCCTGGGCAATGCGGGATTAATGCAGGAGTAGAACGGTTCGAGATTTTCCACAAAACAACTAACTCGTCAACTGAACTGATCGGTTCATACCCTGAAATGATTGTTTGGGACCTGAGCCGATCGTCTGTGGCTCTGAGACGATTGACTGGTGCTCTAAGCCGATCGGTTCGTGTTCCTGATCCAACTCAAATTGACTTTTGAATTTATTTCATATTAATCAAATATTAATCCTGGTTCAAATCAAATTTGTACAAGTGAAACAAATTGTATTTGCAAAATAGTCTTCTGACTTTCCAAACTTGCTCAGTTGGACCAGTTGAGCCAATCGGTTCAACCCTTGAAGCGGTCAGTTCATCCTGCAGTAAAATTTAATTATCTCAATTCTCGAGCAATTGCACCAAAAATCCAAGTTCTGGAGAGGAAGAAACTCGAGTTAAGGGATGACGCTCTCCCCTCCCCCCTGTTATCAATATCTCTACCTGTGATTCGTTATAAGACATGTTTTTCCTTCTTTTCTTCATTTCTAATATAGGAAAAAATTTCTAATAATGAATAGAAGCTTTCATTTTTTGATTTGTTATTCATGTCTTGAGCCGATCAGTTCATCTCATGAGTCGATCGGTTCACCAAGATGAGCCGATCGGTTCATCATATGAGCCGATCGGTTGGAAGTGTAGACTGTGCAAAAAAGTCAATTGTAGTTTCAATCAATCTGATACTCTAATCAATTGGTCCAACACCTTGAACACTATGATATTGATCTATCAATTAATTGAGTGTTTAATTGAACTACTAAACTCCTTTAGTAATCAATCTAAACATCATTTTGTGGATAAACTCCTCTTCCAGGTTAAGTCCTATGTGTGTGACCATACAGGTCCATTTTAGGTTGGCAATGAAAGTCCATAACACTTATGACTTCACAAGCAAAGAGCGGTGCCTAGTTGCACATCAATGCTACCCAAGTGAAATAGAAAGTTGGAGAACAAATTTCAATCCTACAATCCGTGAATGGTGTTACAGTGAATGTATAATTCCTTTGTCACTGATATCCCGAATGAACTCAAGGCATGGAATAGTCATCCTTTCAACGTTCATTCACTTTCTTGATCTCAGAATAGATTGGAGGAGATATGTATGACATCAATATCACATACTGATTCACACATGTGTGTGCATGCCTATCTCAATCCTACTCATCAAGTGGCCATGGATATCAAACTCCCTCAGGAGGGACAAATCCCATATCTATCACTCACCCCTAAAAAGCCCCATGTGTCAAAGCCACCCAATCATCACCTTTATAACAACCCATGTTTCAGGACTGCGTTTGATGATGTCAAAGTGTACCCAGCGACATGTGTTGAGTGTAGTGATTTCAGGTCAAAGAATCACACTCACCACCATCACTGTGAGAATTGACTGTGACTACCATGTCATGGTTCCATGTATCAAACTCACGGTGGGTCTGTCCGGTAAACTTGTTCTCTAACAAGTACCTATGTGTTTTGTTTGATATCTCCATATCATGACTAATGAGATTCTATCATCAACCAACACCACAATCTAGTCTTTTGTGTCATTGCTGTCTATCTACCTTCCATAATGACATCCAACTAGGGACATAATAAGAATGTACAAACTCTTAGCATATGTATGATCTCATCGTTCAGGTCCTGAACCTGAAGGCATACGTCATTTAGTACTATCATTCTATAGACATTCAATCTGTTCTATCATTATCTCATATGACTGAACCAGAACGAATTGGAAGCTTGCCTTTGATCTTTGTCAAATCAATCTTAATGTATCCCACCAATCATCCCATGATTTGCTCTCAGGGCATACATACTAATAGACTCCCACTTGCACTGTGAGCCGATCACTCTTGAATCATATTCATAGTGATCTTCAAACATGTCCCACATGTTACTATGCTAGCATAGTGAGTTATGGCAACACCTTACCAAAGTCGGTATTAACTGCATGTCTCTCATCTCTTCGCTGTACGTCACACGTATGAGATGGAGCTTCTGTAATATGCGATCTAGTATTCCTTTGCTAACCTTTAGCCACATTGCATGACCAAGTAATCCTAACTTGTCATCAATGACTGGAATATCTATAAGTTCATCTCATGAACTTCCGGATCCATATAGTATCCACTGTTGTTCTTTAACAAACGGATACTCAACATTTCCTCTTAAAATGGCTATATTGGAACATTTCCAATTATCAACAAACATTCACTTTTATATATCCCATATATATATATATATATATATATATATATATATATATATATATATATATATATATATATATATATATATATATATATATATATATATATATATATATATATATATATATATATATTGCGATTATTTTTCTGTCCTTATCGGAAGTTCACATCAGTGTAACTCTCTAAAGTGAACTCTTCCTTATTTCCATAGAACTAGTACTTCTTAAGTACTTATCAAGTTCTTATGGTATTCCAGTAACCCTTACTGGAACTAGATAGACATCCACTCATCATGTCCCACACACAAGTTACCAGGATGAGCACATCATATTATCATGTCCTACATATAAGATGATGAATGCACTTTATTTTTCTATGTCCATACATGCAAGATAATGGAATGATTACACACATGATAGATCCATATCTATTCTTACTGTTCCCCTTCTTCATAAGAATTGGACACTTGGCCTTGGGATACCAACTCCATGTAACATTGACAAGTTTTCTCCCACTAAATTTGTGCATACTGAACCCTTCAGTATAGATTACCAATGTAAGCTCTCTCTTTTTCAGGTCAAGATGTTTTCAAGAACTATCTCTATATATCTCTATTCCTATCACATAGGAAACATCTATATCTTCCTTAAAGATAATTTCCACTTTTGGATTTACATTCTAGAACATTTCCATTTCACATCAACATGTGGAATGTGAATACGCTCCCACTAAATCACATATCTCTCTTTATCTTTGTCATATCAGTCAAACCCTTTGACTATATCATCAAAGTAAAGATCACAGTTCTGAGTTGCTTGTACTCAATCAATCACATTGATTAATCCATTGTAACTTATAGACTTCATTTGCATTAATGGATTCATAAACCTTATAGGTTGTGTCATGTACACATCCTTGTTTTATTCCTCATAGGAATGCAATTTTAGTATCTGTATGCAAATATCTTAGTCATTAAGTTGCAATCAACAAGCATCATTCTTCTCAAAATGTTATCCATGTGTCTTAACACTTAAGTCTCATTCACACTTATGGATTTCATCCCAATGGGTGCTACCATCAAGGTCATACCTTATGGTTCACATGGAAGTCATTTAGGATGTAATGGTCATAAACCATAACTCAAAATCGGGTTCCTCATATTCATCTAGATGGTTGATTCATCACATGACCAACTCATCACATAGATAATCGAGGTGTCTCTGTCAAGGACATAAGAACTCACAACTCCTTGTGATTCTTAATGTCCTTTATTAGTGTAGGGTATTCTTTATTTAAGAAGAAATTAGTTATTTGATAATCATCCTCTAATTCCTTAGAGTATGACTCCTTTTGATTTAGACATCACTATGCCTTAAGATTGAGTTCACTATGATACACTATCATAATCACTCATAAGGTTCTCAAACATTTGGTTCAAGTATTTCATTAATTGATCATCTCATCAAGAATTAACACTTCACCAAATTTGTACTTCATCTATGATATTCTTGAACACTTCAAGATATTCATGTTGGTATTTCTCTAAAAACCATCTAAAGTACTATCATTAAGTCCAATAGGTATGTAAATACATCACATGTATTATACCTAATAGGATAATCATTCTCCCACTACCACTAGTGAAGATTGATTAATCATTTCTAAGAGATTCATGTCTCTTACTAGTTCTCTAACCAAAAGAGTCTAGATTTATCCATCATATGGAAACTAGAAATGAATTTCTCATGATTTATGCTAACTTGATTGTTTGAGTTATCAATAACCTTTAGGCATCATTTTATCTTATGCATACTAAGTATCACAAGATAAACAATGCGTTGCCTCATAGATTGAAACATCAACTTTATTAATTGCTATCATTGTCATACAATATGAAAAAATAATGTGTTTCTATCCATTGGAAAATATAAAATAGCAGTTCATAACTCTATTACATGACTTCAAGGCTGAAAATAAACTAAAGTAGTCTTATCTATGGCGGCAAAACTTGCCCCATTTATTGAGTGCTTTACATTTTATATCTTGGTATCATATACCTCAAAAAAGTGTTACAAGTTTATTTCATGACACCTTCAGGTGGAGACATCCGTTGCCTCCTTCTTCTTTAGTTCTTCCAGATAGAGTGGACAATTCCTTTTCCAATGTCCTGGCTTTTGATAATGGTGGCAATTGCCTCTCTTGGTCACACCTCCCTTGGCCTTGAGAGTTGAAGACGACTTAGGCTGCTGGCTAGCATCATAACCTTTCTTAGCCTTGTCTTTGCCCTTGCACTTGGACTTGCCTTTCTTGTCGCTGATCATCATCACAGACTTAGGCTTGTCCTTCTTCATCTATGTCCCGGCTATCCTCAACATGCCCAACAACTCTATCAACGGCTTGTCAAAGTTGTTCATGTTGTAGTTCATCACAAACTGACTGTAGGATTCTGGCAACGATTGTAGTATCACGTCAGTATCCAACTCTTGGCTCAGGGGAAATCCTAGTCTCATCAGGTTCTCCACATACCCAATCATTTTGAGCGTGTGAGGACCAACTGGATCTCCTTCTGTCATGACACACTTGAACAGTGCCATAGAGACATCATATCTCTCTTGCCATGCTTGATCTTCATACATGTTCTTGGGATGCTGAATCATCTCAATGACACCCATGTTCTCATGTTGTCTCTACAACTCATGGTTCATGGAGCACAACATCAAGCACTTTGCATCAATGGAATCATCAAAATGCTTCTTATAAGCATCCCTTTTGGCCTTTGGTGTGGTAGGAGCAGGTTCCTCTGGAACTGGAGTATCCAGGACATAGAGCTTTCTCTCTTGAGTGAGAACAATTCTCAATGTCCTAAACCAGTCGTGGAAGTTAGTCCCATTCAGCTTATCCTTTTCAAGGACCGATCACAATGAAAAGTGATTGTTGTTTGTTTTCATTTGTTCTACAAAAGGAAATATATGCAATTTAGTCAAAAACTCTATTTTAACTTATTTGATTGATTTGAAAAGTTGACGATATAATTAGGACTTTAATTAATTATCGCTCCCACTATTTTTGTTAAAATTGATAGCCCTAACCATCAATTCAGAAGATTGCAATGTACAATCTTCTAGTGGGTCAAGATCCTGAAATCCTCTGAGTCATGGACCAGCTAGGGCTGTCACCCATAACTTAGATCTTTCAGGTAGGCAAGTTTTGCCAATTGCATCATATGCAACTCTTGAAAGATGTCATATGCAACTCCTTGCCATGATCACCTCTATGCCTCAAGGTGCTAGATCCTCTCTAGGTCACCTTGTAAAGTCTGACCCAAAGCCAACACGATGAAAATGCACCCTGCTAGGGCAGACCCACATATCCATCCTTCACGCTTCCATGAGATAGACAGTGCACCACGTTAGGGCGTGCCCACACTTCGCCGATCAAGCTTTTCATGTGTGTCACATTTGGAAGGCAACTAAAACTTTAATATTTAATGAGGGATTTGTTTTTTATAGGTACATATACATATCCAATCACCACAATATATAGTACATATCATATACATGCTATATCCCACAAAAACATGAGAAACGATAAAAGCGATGATTATGGCCATCCTAATGTGATTCCTCGAGCCAAGAGGAATCACAATCATCTAGGTCTACATCATATGCAACATGTACAAGATGAAGTGCTATAGTCATCCAAGTTGATCAACTCATCACATGAATGACCTGCTCGTCCTAGCCGGTCATCTGGGTGCCACCAGCTGATCAGTTGGCTCCTCCTACCGATCGGTTCGCCTGGTCATCGTGCATCTCTTCATGGTCGCCACCCGATCATCTCTCTCCATGAACCGGTCATCTAGATCGCCAACTGATCGATTCTCACCTTGAATCGATCATCTCAGTTGTCGTCAAGTTATCCGCCGTTCTTTGACATAATAAGAAATAAAAGATCTATCCTATTTTACATTTGTATGGGAAACCCCGAGTTACATTCGGGGGGAGCAAAGGTAGGAAAGAAATCTTGAGTTATCTCAAGTTACATCAGGAATAGGAGATAGGGAATCAGTGCGCAGACTGAGATGCAAGCAACAAAATACAACCAAGCACACATATAGGGTTTATTGGCCATAACCATACTATACATCAACTACAAAACTCATTTAAGGGTGACGCGTATCGAGTGCATTCATATTACATATCATATAAGTATATTGGGATTTGTGGATTTAAGATTGGACATGCATAAAGCCAATTTTATTCGCATCATATGCAATAAATAAAGATGACAAACCAAAATCGATCATATCGATAATCCTAAAGTATAGAGCAGTTGATGTGGCTTTGATACCACTGTTGGATTTTATGGGAGACAGAGAAGGCAGCGGAAACAAAAATTTTCTTCTCCCAAACCCAGAATGAAGGAATCGCGTCAACGTCTATACAATAGGAAGGATGGTTTGTAGAGGCGTACCTTGTCCTGAGGCTTGCTCGACAACTTTACCTCACGACTTGTATGGTCTTCACCTCTGGTCTTGGACTGTGTCTGTGCAGCTCCTGGTCTCACCGAGACTGTCAGCTCCTGGTCTCACTGGGACAGTCGGGATTGACAACTGTCCTCCGAGTGGAAGAAGTCTCCCACCTCTAAAGTAGTCCACACAGACCACCTGGAACTCCAATCTCCTTATCCCACATGGAATCAGAAGGAGTCACACCCTCGTGTCAGCGTACTAGTCACCGACACACTCTCCTTCCACCAGTCACTTTTTTGTAGTTGTCTTTCCCTTGTTGTGCCTCCCTTATCGGGTAGCACTTGGTCGGGCTCTCTCTCGATTACCAAAACTAGAGAGAACGACAACTTTGCAGAGCATCTGGTGCATTGAGTTGTGTTCATGAGAAGCCCCCACTACCCCTATATATAGGAGGATCATGGGATAGGGTTCTCTATCCCGGTCATGCAGGAGTAGAAGGGTTCGAAATTTTCCACAAAAAAAACAACTCGCCAGCTGCAAATTTTATCAAATACTACTCCAACATTCCATGTCTCTCCAAGTAATGTAACATGTATATAACATGCTAATTCTCTATTAACATTAGGTGTGGGATACACTTAGTATATGTTCCATATCATTCATATTTTCTCTCTCACAAGGGTTACTACTCTTATGGTTCATACCCTGAAATGATCATTTCAGGTCCTGAGACGACAATTTGGGACCTGAGCCAATCGTCTGGGGCTCTGAGCCGATCGGCTGGTGCTACGAGCCGATCGGTTTGTGGTCCTCATCAAACTCAAATTGACTTCGAATTTTTTTTCCAATTAATCAAATATTAATCCTTGTTCAAATCAAATTTGTACAAGTGAAACAAATTGTATTTGAAAAATAGTCTTCTAACTTTCCAAACTTGCTCGGTTGGACCAATTGAGCCGATCAGTTCAACCCTTGGACCGGTCGGTTCATCCTGTCCTGAGCCGATCAGTTCATATCATGATCCGATCGGTTCATCATATGAGCCGATCGGTTGGAAGTGTAGATTGTGCAAAACAGTCAACTGCAGTTTCAATCAATATGATACTCTAATCAATCTGTCCAACACCTTGAACACTATGATATTGAGCTATCAATTAATTGAGTGTTTGATTGAACTACTAAACTCCTTTAGTAATCAATATAAACATCGTTTTGTGGATAAACTCCTCTTCCAGGTTAAATCCTATGTGTGTGACCCTGCAGGTCCATTTCACATTGGCAGTGAAAGTCCATAACACTTATGACTTCACAAGCAAAGAGCGGTGCCTAGTCACACATCAGTGCTACCCAAGTGAAATAGAAAGTTGGAGAACAACTTTCAGTCCTACAATCCATGAATGGTGTTATAGGTAATGTATAATTCCTTTGTCACTGATATCCCGAATGAACTCAAGGCATGGAACAATCATCCTATCAACGCTCATTCACTTTCTTGATCTCAGAGTAGATAGGAGGAGATATCTATGACATCAATATCACATACTGATTCACACATGAGTGTGCATGCCTATCTCAATCCTACTCATCAACTGGCCATGGATATCAAACTCCCTTAGGAGGGACAAATCCCATATCTATCACTCACCCCTCAAAAGCCCCATGTGTCAAAGCCACCCAATCATCACCATTATAACAACCCATGTTTCAGGACTGCGTTTGATGATGTGAAAGTGTACCCAACGACATGTGTTGAGTGTAGTGATTTCAAGTCAAAGAATCCCACTTACCACCATCACTGTGAGAACTGACTGTGACTACCATGTCATGGTTCCATGTGTCAAACTCACGGTGGGTCTGTCCGGTAAACTTGTTCTCTAACAAGTACCTATGTGTTTGGTTTGATATCTCTGTATCATGACTAATGAGATTCTGGCATCAATCAACACCACAATCTAGTCTTATGTGTCATTTCTATCTATCTGCCTTCCACAATGACATCCGACTAGGGACATAATAAGAATGTACAAACTCTTAGCATCTTTATGATCTCATCATTCAGGTCCTGAACCTGAAGGCATACATCATTGAGTACTATCATTCTCGAGACATTCAATATGTTCTATCATTATCTCATATGACTGAACCAGAACGAATTGGAAGCTTTCCTTTGATCTTTATCAAATCAATCTTAATGTATCCCATCAATCATCCCATGATTGGCTCTCAGGGCGTACATACCAACATTCCATTACCAAGCCTCTTGGTATTATTGATGATGTGTCAGTCAAGGTTGGAAATTTCTATATTCCTTGTGTCTCTATGGTACTTGATATAAAAGAAGACACTCACAACCCCCTCATCTTTGGCCGGCCATTCCACACCATGGCTAGGGCCCTCATCAATGTTGAGGCATGAGTTATTGCACTACAAGTGGGAACAAAGTTCATAAATTTTCAAGACTCTAGCGGTTGCATGAAGTACACACATGAGGAAGAAGTCTATTTCCTCAAATGCATGGACCGGTTCAATAAGATCAATAAAGTTTCCTTAATTATGAACCACAACCTGTGCTCCAAACTCACATTTTTCTGGGGGACAATCAAGTTTCTATAAAAACTACCCCAGTCGGCCCTATCAAGATGGACATTTTCCCACCCACTATTCCTTTTGTGGGTACAACCAACATAACCACTCAAGAAATTCCCCTCCCACAACCCCTCTCCCATCTATGACCATACCCATTTCCTCTCCTCCCTCTCCCTTTGAGGCACCGCTCTATGATAATCGCCAAATGCCTTATGAGCCACCACAACATATCACTACCCAAGCAGTGCATCCAAATGTCATGGATGGATAATCTGACTATCATCCCTTCACCCCAACCCCATTGGCATTAGTTGATAACATACGACTGGATAACTGCAATTTAGTCAAAACAATGCTCCTTATAATAATTATCCTTATGCAAATGAGATTCAATGTGACTACTCCCCACCACGTGTCAAAACATGGGGACCTAACCTTCTTGATTTCAATTTTTATCCTTGGTATACCTATATATGCCAGGCCATCCAGGATACATTTCAAGACACATAGGAAAATATGATGGAGTGGTTACAAGGATATCAATCAAGTCACTACCACAACCATGCCTCCTCCTCACTCCTCCACCACCTTACTATCCGCCACCACTGTGATCTTCATCCCACCATTTTGGGTTTGGATTTTTCTCGGGATGAGAAAAAAATCTAAGTCTAGGGTGGAGGTGGGTGGTATGATTCTATCCCACCCTCCTTTCTTTTCCTTATTTGCTTTATTTTCCCTTTTTATTTTTCTACATGTATTTTTGTTAGTTTATAGCCTTTATCTAGTCAGCCATCCCTTCCAATTTTATTTAGTTATGATAATTATCTAGTCGGTCCCTGAGTAGATATATATCATTGTACCCCAAATTGAATTTAGTAAAACTTTTCACAAAATTTGTTACAAAGTGCCATGTCTGAAACCACTGTGTCACCCATGACTCTTAAATAACATGACTCCTTAGAATAGTTGGCAAGTCATATGGAATCAATCAGTACCAAGCATAATTTTTCCCTATTTTCAAATAATGGATTATCTTGTTATAAAACTTATATGATGTGATTTATTGGAATATTTTAACTTGAGCAATGACACTCTCTAGAAAAAAACGAAAAAATTGAAATTATAGCACGAAATTTCATTCCCTATTCTTTTCTTCTAAAAAAGAGAAGCAAAGAATCACCACAAGACAAAAATCAAGTCTGAGGTGGCATGCTTCCCAAAATGAACTCCATACCCCACAAAGGGGTGTACCATAAAAAAGATGCCAAAGTGCACAAGAATTTTTTTGACCAATGTAGCCACAAATTCAAATCCTGATTTGAATAGAGGAGGGATGAAATTATTACTTCCTTAATTGTGCACACCCTTCCTTTAACCTGTTCTTGTGCAAATAACATACAAAAAATTCAGAAATTGAGAGTGTCAAAACAACAGTAAGAGGAAGCCTATTTTTCTAGAAATTTTCATTTTAGAAGTAAGATTTGACATTTGTTTTGATAGGGAATATATAAATTTATGCTATGTGGTTCTAGGAGATTGGTCACTTAGCCAAAATTTGGATATGAGAACTATACTGATGTTATGAAAGTGAGGATGACATTTTGAGAGTATAAATTGGAAATTATTTGTAATTTAATTTGCTCGGGATGAGCAAAGGTTCAAGTTCACGGTATTTTGATGAATGCATATTCATCATTTATTTTTGCATCATTTAGGATAATTAATTAAGACTTTTGGATAATTTTAGCTTAATTTGCAAATCAATTGTACTTTCATTCCTTTTCTGAATTATTATGAGATTTTTCTCAATTTTCAGCAATTATTGAAGCATTTAAATCAAGATAAGAAAAGATGAAGATAGGAGACCTTTCAGATTTCCCACAGATTTTGATATTTTCCACCAAAATAGTCATAACTCTCACATACAAATTCCAAATTTGATGTTTAGATATTTTTTAAAAAGATAATTTCAATTTATATAGGAAAAAAATATTTTCCGAAAACTTTGTAATCATTTGACTATCCAACCAACCGGTGAACGTGCTTGTTCATTTTCCCGCAGTGCCTGATTTAGGTATATACCCTGCAACAAAATATGCATAACTCTCACATCCCAAGGCAGAATTTAATATACACATACTCACTGGAAAGGAAATTAAAAGACCTACAGAAAATCGTATTTTTTGGCACACTTTAAAAGTTGTGGCTGGCCAAAAATTGTATTAAACTTAAGAAATGGGAATTTGCAGATAGAGAGTCAAAATTTGAAGGGTTAAAAGAAGGCAATCAATGATTTTCTTTATTTCCTATTGAAGAAGTAAATTATTCTCTTGACCAAGACATACATTGGCTGCCTCTTCCACTTCCTTCTCCTCTCCTTTTAGGGTTCCTGCTCTTCCTTTCCCTATAAAAGGAGGGGGGATTCCACTAAGAAAGGGGTCCAAAATTTTGTACAAAATCAATAGAGTAATTCTACCGTTTTCCTTCTAGTGTATTTTTACTTTCAAGA
The DNA here is from genome assembly GCA_963693085.1 of Alisma plantago-aquatica. Taxonomy (NCBI): domain Eukaryota; kingdom Viridiplantae; phylum Streptophyta; class Magnoliopsida; order Alismatales; family Alismataceae; genus Alisma; species Alisma plantago-aquatica. The sequence continues at coordinate 558,782,701 of OY856415.1, read as the reverse complement.
GAAATAAAATTGGTTCTTTTATTCTACATGTGAATCATTCTTTCTCTGGTTCACTTTATCACTTTTTATTCTTGGAGCAGGAGGAAAAGCAAATGAGCTGTTTAATCGTCACCATCTTGGACTCTACAGAGATCCGGAATTGCGGTCTATGACTTACTTGCTTTCCTTCCTTGTTTCTTCCATCCTCACCATGAGTAGCGAGTTGTTTTCTTATCGAGGCGAGGGGAATAGCCACTTAGTCATTTGTTAATCAGTTCAAGATTTTACATGACTGTTTAGATAGATGGTTTTCAATTTAGAAATCATAGATTTAAATGACATAATTAGTCATTTTTACTGCTCGTTAAACTCGGCAGATGCGACCGTGGAAACTGGGATTTAAAATTCCTAAACTGATTTCACGAGGATTTAGATGTGATAATGGAAAAATGCTATTTAGGATGAAGAACAAGGATATGTGAATACCAGGGCCAATGGGTTCATGTGGAGTTCTTCTTTTGCATTTTATTTACAAATAAAGTGCATACATGCTGCCTTCTTGTTTGTTGTGTGTCGCTTGATTTTATTTTCTCAAGGGCTAAGGTGATGAAACCCCTAAGCCTCGATACCTTCCTTCTTGACTTCAAATCATTCTTAAATGTTTGCTTTCAATTCATATTTTAAATTTCAGCACTTTACTTTTGTTTAGATAATCTTGTGTGCTAACAATTTTCTTCTTTTACTCCCTCTTATCTTAGAATAAGTTTTTTCTTCCTATTCATTAGTATAACCTTTTATTCGTATTGCAATTTACTTTCTTGCATTAGATAAATCAAACCCTTCAAATCAAACTTTTTTTCTGTCAATCTTCTAAAAATATCAAAAAGAAATACTTTCAAAAATCAACTGAGTTAAAAAGAAATGAATCTTAAAAACATTGTCTTGTGGGATCGACCCTTCCATACTATCCTTAACCGGAAAGTAAAAATAGATTAAACTCTAGGATAAAAACTTCTAGTGAATTGATGTTCTCTTCGACACATATCATTCTCTTTTATGGAGAATAACAACACACCAATAAAAATTCCAATATACCAAGGGACCCTATGCCCTTTAACTCTACACAGAGGCTTAGAAGTGTAATTCCACTAAATTAGGGGCAATCAATGAGGGAAATAACTTTCCATATAGAAATATAAATTTGGTACCATTGATTGAGAGTATCCAAAATGCAAATTTCCAAGTATTGACTCCAATGGACAATGAAAAGAGAGATCTACAAATTTAGAAAATACATGTCACTATATGACTTGGAATCATTATTTCGTTTGACTTGATTATGTAGTATTGTAGGTGATTAGGGTTTTCTTTCTAGGACTAATATTTCTATTTTTTAATCTTCTCATTTATAGGGTTCTTAACTAGGTTATTTATAACCCAATATTGCATATTCAATTGTTTTACTTTATTTCCTCTAGATTAGATTATTCTATTAGTCACTAGGATCACATATGTTTATTTATTATATACCCTTACTAAGTATATCTAGATTTAAGTCATATAGATCCATATATGAAACTATTCTTGTTGTACTAATACGTAAACTAGTTTTCATACATTACCATACTACATTATGATATTTGAATCAATCCTATTTTCATTCTAGTTTATTCATAGATAGAATTAGCAAAGTTGAAAAATTATTCCAAATTATTATATAATTCTATATTTCCATTCACTTGTAGTCTTACTTGTTAGATTAACATCCTTTGCTATAAGTTCAAATATATGTATAAGTCATGAGTCTTGAATTAGATATTAGGACTATACTCTCTTTCCCATGAACCATCTTTGATGAACTAATCTTAGCATGTATACATTTATCGTTATTCCCATGGATAAAGTATACTTTTCTATTGAGGTTTTTGCATGATATTTCTCACTCCAGGGTCTTATATGGCTTATTAAAGTTCAAGTGGTATGTCATTTTCAAATACATACTTAGGTTTAGAATTTCCAAAAGTGCATATTAGGTAATTAAATGTCATTTCTAAACTATAATTATGCTTATCCATTATGACCCTAATATCATATTACTAAGTATATGATCTTAAGATTAGTACTTAGGGTCGATTACTCTAATGGACATTCAATTTTATTTTTTATTAACATGCATATTGTTATTATATTTTTTCAAAGTCAAAATAATGGAAAAGGGAACTAATAGTCATTCAACCAGGTCACTAGTCTTCGTTGATTAGTATTTTGGATCAACTAAGAAATCATCCATGAGTCTTCAGATTGGTTGGAGTTTGGGGATGGTTTCCATTTACATGGTGGTGGCGAGACCTGAGATATCAAATGAGGGTATTCTGGTCATCGATAGTTTGAGAGGCAGCATGATAGAGAGAACCCAACACTAAATTGACGGTGGAAGGAGGTGTAGATTCCATTAGTCTGACAAGGTGTGTGTTGTGTAGAAAGATTGTTGGTGTTACAAGTTTCTTCATTGCTCACAGTTGACATCATGGATGGGTTCTAAGAGGATGACGGTGAGAGGCAAAAGGTCGAACACTGGTGGTAGGTATGTGTGGTTGCAGGGACCCATTGGTGGTAGGAAGAGGATGAGGCTAACCTTGTTTATGTTAGACTTGATGGGAGAATAAAGGCGATGGAATCGGCCATGGTCAAGCCTAGTGGTGTAGGTGGTGTTGGCGATGGTTTGAATTTGGGCTCACACATCATGATGAGGACCATGGATGATATCTCCTCCAAGGAGAACTTCTTCACCTCACCCTTATATTGGACAATGATTATAGGCTAATCAGCTGGGCCAGGGGCTCAGGGAGATCACAACTAGAGTCTGATAGGTGGTGGATTAATAAGGTGCCATGCAAGTTTAGTTTGTGGTAGGTTATCAAGGTCTTGACATATTGAGGTAGTAGTCGACGAAGTTGCAATGATGGCGGTGGTGATGGATGTTGACTCCATAATGGTTGCTTGTAGATCAATGAAGCAGGTGTTCTATTGAGGTCTAAGCTTCAAGAGATGAGTTGTAGGTGGGTAGATTGGTGGCCTGTGACTCTGTGATGGGAAAGTATAAGATGATGACCAAATTGTATGTAACTTAGTGATGGGGTCGTAGAGGTTTATAGGGTCATAGAGGTTTATAGGGTAGGTTTGCAATGATTAATAATGTCAAAGGTTGAAGGTGTTGCAATCAATCACAAGATGAGGGTGGTGACCTATAATGGATCACATCCATTTCCTGACGAGGTATCACAATGGCGGCTGGGTTTTAGGGTTTAAAGCCGTGAGAAATTGTAGTTATTGAGGTGGGAAAACTTAGGGACAAGACAAGTGAGATAGGTTGGGGTGGAGAAGCAAAAGGAGGATCCCTTAGTGTTTCCGCTCTCCTAAAACTATTAGGTAGGAGGAGATGAAAGTTACAAGAGAGGAGTCAGGCTCGCTTTTCCTTTATAACCTAAGAATTATCATAAATCCTTATTGACTAATGACTTCCAAGTAATGTTTTTAATTGATCTATTCTGTAAACATGTGTTCAAAGTTCATTAAACTTAATTATACATATTATAACACCTATAGTTATTATTCTAGGAAGGATAGTTAATAATCTCCCAAGATAGTCCTAGCATGTATATCATTTACTATTATCATTATATTATTTTTATTCCAAGAACATTAGAATCACAAAGGAAATTATAGGAATGTAAGGTCTCATCAAAGTGTTCTAGCACAAGAATTATAGATTGTACTAATTGATGCCAAAGAATCATTGAGTATCCTTTTTTTTTTGTAAATTTCTTAATTTAAGAACACAAGAAACTCAAAAGGAGTCCAACTTGTATTATAGAACATGAAAATAAATTAAAATTATCCCATATGAGTTGGAAGGAAGGACTTGATTGTAATTAAACTTGGGTTTAGGGAAATTTATGAATTATTTATCAAAATTGATCAGGTGCCCAAATTTTAGTGTGTTACAACTCTCCACCCCTTAAAGAAGATTTTGTCCTCAAAATTAGTATATCCATGTTCTAGTCAAGTACTATTCTTCACTCCTTAAAAGGATTCAGCTAACCATCTAGTTATGCCTTCATAGAAATTCAACTAATGCCTACTTTTGTCTATCATGAAGTACATGTGTTATTAATCATGTACCCATTCAAGGTGACTCTAATTTAAGGTTTTTCTCATACTTCTTTGATTGTGACTCTAATATATATATATATATATGGGCCCATCTTTATTGCCTGTGCGGGTAGCTACCCGCCCCCCATTTCAGTTACTTTTGACATGTAGAGGGTTACTTTACCTTGCAAACTGCTAAGTTTCATGCATAGATAGTTACGTTTGCAACAACAGATTTTAAAACACGGGTATATATATATCTGCTGTGTATTTTGTATGGGATTACTTTTTTAGTTGCATAGTTACTTTTTGATCAATATAGTTACTTTTTTTGATAGCAGGGTTACTTTTCTGGCCAGAATAGTTACTTTTTTGGCTGCCGGGTAGCAAAATCCAGGCTACCCGCACGGGAAATGAATGAACGCCCTATATATATATAAACACTCTTCATTTTTATTTCTCAACTCTTTGTTGTGGTTAGGGTTATACATAAATAAAATTCTTAATTCATCGTATATTATCCAAAGTTTTATATATCCATAAAATTTGGGAGTTTTTAGATAAATGTAGAGGTCCTAACAATTCCATTTAATTATCTTGTTGGGAAGAAAATTCAAATCTTAATCTTTCTTTGCATTATAAAGGTATAATGTTTCATTTGTAACCCTTTTATTTGCTATCATAATTACATATATAAAGAAAAGGAGGACCTATTATAAATTCTGAAATCATAATATGCTCTAGGGTTTTTATATCAAAGTCATCATGAGACAATATTTTCTAATCAAGTTAGTGACTAAATTCAAGATTATGTTTTTTCCCAAATAGTAGATGTTGGTGTCCAGGTCGACATGTAAAATGAGGAAACCCCACCATAACCTAAGTGGATTGGGAGTAATTATGCCAAAAACATCAATAAACATCCTTCCTTAGACACTTTATCTAATTCCACATACATGGTAATGTTTTTTTGTGAAGTAATTAACATATTTTAGAATAAATAATCATTCACTCTATTATATATTATAGGGTTCCAAATGGAAGTTTAAATTTACCATTCTAAGGTTTGCTATTTTTTTGTTGCAATTAGTTGTGGTGTCCCTAACTAAAGAGAAAGTCTAGGGTACACTATCTATACTTACAATGATAAATTTTAATATATATATCTTAAATACTTCTTCCTCAATAATATCTCCATATACGATAGACCTACAAGATTCCAAAAGCTAGTAGATGATCAAAGTATGTTTTGTGACTTTCTATTGAACTATATACCCTGCATCCTAGGCTCTTAGTATATCCTCCTTGTAGTCTAGGTATATTATAATATTCAAGTCAATGATTCTAGGGTTTATTGTCAACTATATACTCCATTTCTTTTCCTAACTAACCCTAGTTTTTTAGAGATGTGCATGAGTGCTGACTACTTATAGGATATGATACCATGTGCTAAAGACCTAATCTTTATGACCAAATATTTATAAAATTTGCAATTGAAATATAAACAAATCTTTTTGTTCATACAATTTTCTCAGAGTACATGGTGTTTTTTTAAATGATACATAAACATTAAATACTAAAAGTTCACTAAATCTATCTTCCTCTTCTAACTGAGGGATCTCTCATGTGGTCTCTTCTAAGTCTTCTTTGATCACCTGTCCATGAGTTCCTAGCGGGAATAAATCACACATGGACCCCAAGAAGGAAAACATAGGTTAGTAAAACTGGTACACAATTGACATTTGGAAAGTATAACAATATGAACCTATCTAAAATAATTGACATGACCAAATGCAAATGAATAAACAATATATGAAAGTTTCAAAGGGTAGAAATGGGTTTCCAAAATCAATTAGGTTCAATATCCAATTTTTGAAACTAGTAATTCAAAATAGATAACACATGTCAATGTCTACTTCTTGCGGAATCCATGTGCTCTTTATTATAGAGAAGACAACTAAAATTCCCAATATACTGAGGGACCCTATGTCCTTTCACTCTAAATAGATGTGTGGAAGGATAATTCCACTAAACTAGGGAAACTAAATTACCCTTTTTTGACATTTAAACATTGTGATACTATTTTCTAGGAATAAGTGTTGGTGGCCTTTCAAAGAGGTAGGTTAAGGTACCATATCAATTTTTTCCCAACCAACCTATCTAGTCATGCATGCAATCAATGATGGAAATTACTTTTCAAATAGAAATAAAAATTTTGTACCTTCAAATTAAGAGTATCCAACATGCAACATTCCAAGTATCGACTCCAATGGACAACCAAAAGAGAGATGTACAAATTTAGAGAATATGTGGTACTATATGACTTGGAATCATTGTGTCATTTGATTTGATTATGTAGCATTATAGGTGATTAGGGTTTTACATCTAGGACTATTATTTCTATTTTCCAACCTTCTTATTTCTGGGATTCTTAACTAGGTTAGTAATAATCAATATTGCATATTCAATTGTTGACTTTATTTCCTCTAGATTAGATTATTCTATTAGTCACTAGGTTCATATATGTTTATTTTCTGATATACCCTTATGAAAAATATCTAAATTTTAAGTCATATATACCCATATGTGAAAGTATTCTTATTGTACGAATAGGTAAACTAATTTTTCATTCATTACCGTACTATATCAATACATTGGAATCAATCATATTTCATTATAGTTTATCCATATATAGAATTTAAAAATTTCAAAAATTATTCCAAATTATTATATATTTCTATATTTTCCTACACTTGCAGTCCTACTAGTTAGATTAACATCCTTTGCTATTCATATTAGAATATATGTACAAGTCATGAGTCTTGAATTAGATATTAGGACTATACCTTATTTCCCATGGTCCTTCTTTGTTGAACTGATCTTAGCATGTTGAAATTATTCATTATTCCCATGGATAAAAGTATACATTTTCATTGAGGTTTTTGCATGACATTACTCACTCCAGGGTTTATGTGGTTTATTGAAGTCTAAGTGGTATTCCATCTCCTAATATATACTTCAGTTTAGAATTGCCAAAAGTGTATATTAGGTAATTAAATGTCATTTCTAAACTATAATTATGTTGATCCATTGTGGCCCTAATATCATATTACCAAGTATGTGATCTTAGGATTAATACTTAGGGTTGACTATTCAAATGGATATTCACTTTTATTTTTACTTATCATGCATATTGTTATTATAATTTGTCAAAGTCAAAATTAGGGAAAAGGGAATGACAAATAGTCATCCAACTAGGTCACTAGTCTCCATTGGTTAGTACTATGGATCAGTTGGGAAATCATGCAGGAGTCTTTAGCTTGGTTGGAGTTTGGGGATAATGGTTGTTTACATGGCGACAACGAAACCTGAGATATCCCATGAGGTGTTTTGGTCGCTGAGAGTCTGAGAGGCAGCAGGAAGGAGAGAACTGACAGGCCTAAATCACATGCCCAAAAAGGAGCAGATCTAGAGTAATCAAACTTTTAAATTTATATCTCGACACTCAGGCCCCCACAACTATAATACATGGTCTAATGTAGTAAATCATAGTTGATCCACATGTACAAGGGTGGTATGTGTTAAGAATGGAGAGACTTAGCTTAGTTACACCAACCAAAGAGTGAGACACAGTTTTGTGTTCCTTATAGAATGATGGAACTCTAGCAAATAAGAAAATAAAAACAAAAGAAAACATAAGTGAGAATTAGAATAAAAGAAGAAGAAAGATAAAATAAGTAAGATATCAAGTATGTATGAGAAACTTGGATTGGGTTTTGACATATGTTTATCGTGCGTTATACACAAGAGAACGTATCAAAGTAATATAGGCCCTTTTGAGGCCTGAGTCGAATATAGGGAAACGTTCACCAGAAGACTACTACTAACTATGGTCAAATCAGCTAGGCCTAATTGAATGGGTTTGATTGAACAGAAGAAAAAATAGAATGAAACAACTTAACACTTAGATTACTCTAATTTAGGGAATTCCTTAGGATTGTGGTTTACCCAAAGATAACATTGCAATTCGTTCCATACACCAATATCTATTACCCCTATTTCTGGATAACGTGCATGTAGTCAGAACTACCCACTCCCACAGTGTAGTTCACTACCTGTTCTAATTCCAACCCCATTTACATAGCAATTGGTTGATTAATTAGGTGCTTTATGATTAAACTCTGGGTTTCTCCTCCTGTTTATTCTCCACCTATCTTAAGAGCTGCAATAAATGGGTAAATCTATGCTCTCCAACCCTTAACTCCTCTCTTTTAAAATGATTGAGTCTAATAATCTATCTATGTTGATCAAGCATAAATAGAACAATGCAACTTCATAGATTTATATCTAGAAAAGAAGGATAAAGATGATATTAATGCATGGAAATCAGTTACAATGCATGTCTCGGGTCCTAAGGAATCAATGGATATAGCCCCGCATGGTTTTGATTGACAAATACATGATGGAGAAAGAAAGAAATGTGGGAAACATTAGAAAAACTAAGTAGCCCCTGTTGAATAGCTGATGTGGATGATCCCTACATTGTTCATGCAATCAACTATCTTCTGGATGCCGATTTGCCTTTCGAAGGTGCTCAGATTGTCCCGGATGAAGCCTTCTATTCCTTTCTCTACTTCTCTCCCTCTCTGGTGTCATGCATTAGAATATGGCTGCCCTCCCCGCTCTGACCAAACTCCCCTTAGGTCATAGGATTCACTTACGGTACAAAATAACGTCCACCATTGGATTAGAATGCCATCTTCATATTTGCCAAATTGGGTAGACTCAGTAGTACTAACTTGGCAGTCAGTAGTATCGAGATGCTAGGGTAGTCGTGACTATTGACAATGTCGATACTATCGACTTGTCTTGATAGCATCGAGTCTTCAAGTCACCCGAACATTGTTTTACTGATACCATCTTGGTAGTACCGAGTTTATGAGCTTGGTAGTACGACTTTTTGCGATTCATCCTTGTGCTTTACTGATGTGATTTTGGTACTACTGACTTGAAGTGTTAGTAGTATCAAGTATGTGTGAGTCTTTTCTAGGCAAGTACTGATGTGAAGTCGGTACCACCGACTTTTGGTGTCGGTAGTATTGACTTTGTGAAGTTCAATTGTACCTGAAAATGCACAAGAATGTGGATAAATGCTCGAGATAAATATTACATCATCTTGAATAGTAAAATCAAATAATTTGATGCATTTAAATATCATAGGCCATTAATAGTATTTCATGCATTATTAATCAGTTAAATGACAAAACAACACATAAAAGCAAGGAAAATATGCCTGTGAAAATGACTAAAAACCCATGCATCAAACTCCCCTAAGCTTAAATGTTGCTCGTCCTCAAGAAACACCACTCTTGGATTTGTTTGATGTAAGTCAGCAAAAGGATACAACACATGAACTCTTTTCTTAATCATGTCCACCGAACAATCCCTGAACCAGACTCCAATGACCACTGAACCAATAACTGCTCTATAGCGACCAAAAATTTCATAGAAGAAATCTACCTTTTGATCAATAAATACTATCAAGAAAGCAGTTAATATCATAATAATTTAGGCATTCACTTGGTGCACTATGTGATTCCCTAATCTAAATTTCTCTCTCCTAACTAACAACTACTTGGAAGTAGATCTCCTTATATAAAATGAGGAGATAAATCATTTGAGTGGCCCACCAATGAGAGAAATTAATGATATGAGATGGGTGGCAATTGAGGAATCACATGTACATCCAACTTATTTATGCAGAAGGAATGATGACCTACATGAGTGAAAAGAATGTTATGCATGAGACCTAATGCCTACTGACTTTTTCTCTCTTTTTATTCTTTTTGACACATGATGCATGTATAAAGCTACCTCATAATAGAAAATGAAACTGTCAAAAACAAATTAATGCATCACATGAATTAGTTCGTCCCTTCAAGAAGACTCTTGGACATACTTTCTCCTTACAAAATCTAGAGATTAAAATTTTCTAGCCCATAATTTTTCTTATCTTTGGCATGATTTCTTTATGCTTGAGATTTCACTTCATATTTTTTTTCTTGATGTGGAGGTATGCCCCTGCTTCAATTTTCACAATTACATACTACAATCCACATGACATAAAGGAATGAATGGATGAAATGTATTTAATCTACATGCAAAATTCAATACAAATAAGATGGTATGCACTAAGATTGGTCGTGCATACAAATGCAACTTGTGTTTTTTTTTTAAATGCATATGAGGATAAGAGCTAACCTACCATGTCACATATCATGCCATGCAATGCAACCAAAAGAAATAATTTGGAGCACTTGTTCATCTTGAGGTGGTGATTCAAAATTAGATGGCAAAGATGGATGGAATCACATAACTAAGAGACAACGCCTTTCATTGAATTATGATATGCCCATCTTAAATTACCTGTACACATGGTAATCTTAATGTTTCTTTCTTATATTTCCATTTAAGATCGCGTTAAAGGTTTGATCAGCTTAGGCTTAAAAACATCTTCATTCACTTTCCCATTTTGATTAGATATTCATTCATATTCTATATCTTAGAGATTATTTAACGAAACACTTCCTTGATTGGTGATGCAAGAAGATGTCACAAAATCAGATATGAAGACAAAACCCTTTCATTGCACTAACACCTACGAATTGACAAATGTAACCATATATTACTGCTCCACGATTACAATAGATAGTTGTGGATCCTACAAATTCATAATTCAAACTAAAAAAATAACTAAGATAAAAATGCAAGAAAAACTATAAAAACTAAGATAGAATGTTGTTCCAGCACCCTCCCCTAAGCTTAAATATGACTATGTCCACATAGTTAATACTCACACTCAAGAGGTGGAACAACGGTGCCATTACTGAAAATGGAGGTGGATGAGGCATATTGGGTTCATGAGGGGGGAACATCCCCTAAAAAGATAGATCTGACAGTGGCATCTACTATAGATGTAGGTACCCTCCAATGTACCCTTGGTTCAAATAGTGGTCGAAGAAGGGCTTCTAGTACTTCCCCATCCACTACAGGCACATTTGAACATCTATTGGTTGGCCAAGAGAAGCATTCATTATCGTATATAGCCTACTAGTTTTGGTACAACCTTCCTTGAATGTCTTGCACACCATCCAATGTCACCTAATGCTGCTACTGTCCAGTCTGGATCTAATGCATCATGGTATACATACCCGCCATGTTGTACAAATCTTGCTCCTCCTAGGAATGGGGTGGGGCAGAAGAAGTTGAGGCAATGTAGGTGCAGACCCGTTTGTATGGGACCACTCTCCTAGTAATGGGGATGGTGGGCTCCAACTCGTCAACAGTGTCAGAGTCATCATCACTTTGCTCCTCATTGTCGTCCTAAGATGCTTCCCTAGGTGGATCTTCTGCCTCCCCCTCATCTAGTGGCCATTGAATATGGTTCACTCTATGAAGTTGAAGATGGGGTCAGGGATGCTCCACTCCCTAAATGTTCGATGATGTGTGCAATGCGCATAGAGCACATTGTGGTGGAAGATGAGGAGGGTCTCTGTATAGAACTACAAGAGGTCCAACTTCTTTGTATATTCCAATGGCATGAGGGTGGACAAATCAAGGCAAAAGTGTAATGCAATGGGGGTTATGAGACCCTCAAATGCAATTAGCACCTTCCTTGTCACATCACACCAAATAGAGATTATGTGGAGTAGAAGGAAGGCTCCAAAGTTGACAGTCTCCCCTTCCAATAACCTATAGAGGAAGTAGAGGTCTACTTGTTGAACCTTTCCTTGATCTTGACCAGAATGAACAAATATGGAGTTGGTGCAGAGGCGGTGAAGGATTTGAGAAAAGGGTTGCTTGGTGTCAGTAATAGAGTTGACATGATCTTATGCAAAAGCCCTCTGGCACCTCAGTCAACTGCTCCCAAGCCAAGTCAAATTTGAAATCGGAAGGGGTCGAACGTTCTGGGATGCGAGCCTAGTTGAAGATGTGGTTGCATGCCTACAAAGTTATAGAGTAGTTGTTTTTGAAGAGGCGGAAGTTGACTATGCCTTCCCACCAATCACCTCCTAACTTCTTCTCAGGGGAGACAAGAACATCTAGCAACACCAAGAACCCAAGAACGAGTTCCAGGTAAGTCTTCCAATCACAAAAGAAAGGATTGTCTCCCTCTATGAGCTGCTTCTCACATACCCATCACATATTTTTGGTAAAGCTCACCCTTTTGATCAATGCATAATCTCCATATCATGATGGTGTCATCGACCTCATCTGCAACTCTTCATAGACTTTCCTGATCTCTGAGGATAGATGTTGGATGTGAGTTGGTCGAGGGACCAACTCACCTTGATCCACTGATGTAGAAGGGCCTCTCCTTGGTTCCATGATGCTAATGTAAGAAAGAGGGTTAGGAAAAAGAAGCTCGGTGAAGATGGTCAGTGCCCAATATAGCTCCTCTCTAATTTATAGGAGGAGTGGAGAAAGTGGTGTGAAGAAAATGGGTGCACCACTCCTCCTTATACAACTGAGTCGGATAGAGTCGGTAGTACTGACTTTTGGGTTGGTAGTACCGATATGCAGGCACAAATCTGTGGCTCAGATGTATCAACGAAAGATGTTTGATGATGTCCCTAGCGCTAATCTCTCAGAGTCAGTAGTATCGAGTTCAAGTCGATAGTACCGACTTGAGTCACAGATCGATGCTACCAACTCTGTGATAAAGCTTGCATCTTCCGTTGAATCGAGCATCCATAGATTGTTGATGTCATGCATCAGTACTACTAACTAGAATGTCAGTAGTACCGAGTTGGCAGTGATGGCTCGATACTTTCAAAATTTTCATCTCAATGTTCTGATTGTGGGCACATGAAAAAGTCAGTAGTACCGACTTGGGTGTTGATACTACCGAGAGCATATCAGTAAATGATTGAAAATCTTCAAAGACTTGGTAGTACTGACTTGGAGAGTCGATAGTATTGAGTCTTTCGTACTTGTGTGGATACCTCACTGATGTAATCTCACTACTACCGACTAGGTATCCCGGTAGTACTGCCTTGGGAAATATTTGCACACTCCACACACAAGTCAAGGTACCTTTTTTAGAAAAATAAAAATACAAAGGAAACTACAATGAAAAAATGAACATGAATAGAAGGAAAATGAAGTTTGGGTGGCCTCCCAACAAGTGCCATTGTTTAACATTCTAGACTAGACGTTCTTGAGAGCAAGAATCTAATGGATCTCTATAAGTTGTACCTCTTCTATTCTCTGCTCCACTTCCCCACCATAGTAGTGCTTCAATCTTTGGCCATTAAAAAGGAATGACCTAGTCCCATCTAAAATCTTCACTGCACCATGGGGAAAAACTTGCTCAATCACAAAAGGTCCACTCTATTTGGACCTCAGTTTGCCCGAATGTAACTTAAGTCAGGAATTAAAAAGGAAAACCTTTTTGCCTGGAAGAAACACCCTATTCATAATATGCCTATCATGAATCTTCTTTTTCCTATCCTTATAAATCTAAGAACTTTTGTAAGAATCCATCCTAAGCTCATCTAGTTCATTTAGCTCCAACAGTCTTTTCCTACCTACTTCATCCAATCATAAGTTTAACTTTCTCAATACCCATTTTACCTTATGCTCAAGCTCTACTGGTGAATGACAAGAACAACCGTAAACCAAGTAAAAGGTGTCATCCCTATAGGTGATTTATAGGCGGTCCTATATGCCCAAAGAATGTCATTAAGCACAAAACTCTAATTTGTCCTATTAGTGGAAACAATCCTTTCGAAGATCTTCTTCACTTCTCTATTGGACACCTCCACTTGGCCTTGTGTCTGTGGGTGATAAGGAGTGCCCATTCAGTGTTTCACCCCATATTTGCTAAGTAAGGCTCTGAATTGCCTATTGGTGAAATGTGATCCACCATCACTAATGATCAGTTAGGGGATGCCATACCTATAGAAAATGTTATCCTTCACAAATTTGCACACCACTTGAGCGTCATTGGTGCGGGTTGGAATTGCTTCCATCCACTTAGATACATAGTCGATCGCAAGTAAAATATAAAGGTTAGAATTTGACGACACAAATTGACGCATGAAATTAATGCCCCAAAGATCAAAAACTTCAACCTCTTGAAACACATTCAATGGAATCTCATGTCGCTTAGAAATGTTACCTGCACATTGACATTCATCACAATGATGAACAAAATCATATGCATCTTTAAACAATGTTGGCTAATAAAATCCATTCTCTAACACTTTGGCCTCTTTCCTAGAGCTAGTATGATGCCTTCCCATAGGTAAAGAACGGCAATGTGACAAAATTCTCTCCACCTCACACTCAGGTACACACTTCCTCAAAAGTCCATCCCTACATTGTTTAAGAAGAATAGGGTCATCCCAAATGTAAAACCTCAATGAGTGGAAAAATTTCTTCTATTCTTGATACCCCCAATCCGTAGGCATCTCTTTGCATGTTAAATAATTAACAATATCTACAAACCATGGATCCTTAGCCTTGATAGAAAAGAGTTTTTCATTTGGAAAATCCTCCACAATGGGAATATCTACATCTTTTTCATTCACTCTTTCCAACATAGATAAGTGATCTACTACCACATTTTCCACCCCTTCCTTGTCTCTAATTTCTTTGTCAAATTCCTATAACAATAAAATCCATATAATCAATCTAGGTTTTAAATCTTTCTTCTGTAATAGGTATTTCATGGCACCATGGTCGGTCCAAACAATCACCCTCACCCCTACTAGGTACTTGAAGAACTTCTCAAATGTAAAAACAACCACTAAAAGTTCTTTTTCTATGGTTTTATAATTAGGTTGCTCATCATTCAATGTTTTGGATGCATAATATATGATGGTAGGAGCCTTATCTTTGTCTTGTCCCAACACAACTCCCACATCATAGTCTGATGTGTCACACATCAGCTCAAATGGTAGGCTCCAATAAGGAGACTGTAAAATAGGTGTAGAACTTAGATTTTCCTTTAATATTTCAAAAGCATTCAAACATCGATCATCAAAGGGAAATTCAGCTTCTTTTTCCAAAAGTTTCGACAAGGGTTTAGCAAATTTTTAAAAATCTTTGATAAATCAGCCGTAAAACCCAGCATGTCTTAGAAAGCTCTTACTCCTTTCACTGATGTCAATGGACGTATTTTGGAGATAAATTCTATCTTAATCAAGTCTACTTCAATACCCTTGTTGGACACCTTGTGTCCCAGCACTATGCCTTCAGTCACCATCATATGGCACTTCTCCCAATTTAAGACTAAATGAGTGTTCTCACACCTTTGTAAAACCTTATCCAAATTGTACAGGAAATCACTAAATGACTCCCCATACATCAAAAATCATCCATAAACACCTCCAAGCACTACTCTACCATATCAGAGAAGATGGCAAGCATTCAACATTGGAAGGTGGCATGGGCGTTACAAAGGCCGAATGGCATCCGTCTATATGAAAATGTGCCATAGGGACATGTAAAAGTAGATTTCTCCCGGTCCTTTATCTCGATCTAGATCTGATTGTAACTAGAATACCCCTCGAGGAAGCAAAAGTGTGAATGATTGGCGAGTCGTTCCAAAATCTGATCAATGAAAGGTAGTAGAAAATGATCTTTTAAAGTGACGAAATTTAAACAATGATAATCTATGCAAACATGCCACCCCGTCACCAACCTAGTTGAAATCAACTCATTAGCTACATTGGTCATGACCATGATCCCCCTTTCATAGGAACTACCTGAGTTGGGAAAACCCACATAGAATAAAAAATTGCATAAATGATACCTTCTGATAGGAGCTTGCCCACTTCTTTCATCACTACCTCAATCATGATCATGTTAAGTCACTGCTGAGGTTGAACTATTTCTTTAGATCTTTCTTCCAGATGGATCTTGTTTTTCCACAAACTCGGGGAGATTTCTTTGGTGTTTTCTATAGACCACCCAAAAGTAGCTCGGTGATTCTTCAATATAGCAAGCAATTGCCCCTCTTCTTCACCGCTCAAGGATGATGATATGATCACTGGGAGATTTTATTCTATAACCAAGAAGACATAATTTAGATGTGGTGGCAACGACTTCAATTCTAACTCATAAGGACTCAACAGAGATGGAACTAATGGTGGGGGAGGTGATCCCAAGTCTTCAAAATATCTTGTGTAATAGTAGGGTACCACCTTCAACATCAATACACACTCCTCCAAAGAGTGGTTGCGTGTGATGTCATCTACTCTATTCATCAAACATGCTTCCAAAGGTAAATGTGGATATGTTTGCATCAGGGAATCAGTAGTGAGCTCCTCTATGGTAGCTAGGTCATAGTCTTCTTATCTATCATCTAGGTAGCATATTACTTCTTTTAATGAGAACATCTTGGTGTTTTCAATTATATCAACTACCAAAGTATCTTTTTCCACTTTGGTCATCACATGAGCCATGTCGAGAAATGGCTTCCCCAGACATAGAGAAATCTTGGCCTCCATGTGTTGTAGTGTGTTACACTGTGCTGTGTCCCCTCTTTCTTTTGAGTGTTCAAGCATGTTTATTTCAAACCATTCATCATAAGTTCCTTTTGTCAGACATCCTCTACCCATTTCTAGGATCATGTCAGCTGTACCTTGGAATGGCCTACCTAGCAATTTTTTTTTGCCTTTATCCTCTTGCATTTCCATTACCAAAAAATCCGTAAGGAAAACAAACCTATCCACTTTCACTAGGACATCTTCACAAATGCCATACGACCTGACCATAGAGTTGTCAACCAATTCAATAGTCATAGTTCTTTCTCTCATATCCTTAAGACCTTGCTTTTTGAAGGTTGACAAAGGCATGAGGTTGATACTAGCCCCTAAGTCACATAGAGCATCACCAAAATTGGTATTTCCTATGAAGCACATTATGTTGAAACAACTAGGATCTTGTCTTTTAGGAGGTAGAGTTCCCAGAATAAAAGTACTCACTTGCTTCTTTAACACTACCACATCAACCTCAGGTATCTGTCTCTTCTTATTGATGATGTCTTTCAAGAACTTTCCATATGATGGTATCTACTCAATTGCATCAATAAGTGGAATATTGACAGATAGCTTTTTGAACCCTTCTAAAAATTTCTAGAACTTTTGGTCTGCTTTGGTTGCCTTCAAGCTGTTTGGAAAGGATATTGGATTTACTAGTGTCCTCTGTTGAGGCAAGACATATGCTTTTGATCTAGTATCTTCCACCTCACCAGTGTACTCTTCAGATGTTTTCTCCTATTCCAAATGATCTAGTTCAGTTGCCTCTGTTGTCATAGTCCAAGTTGTTGTTCCTGTAGCTTCACCTACATATGTGGCTACTGGTGCCTTATTCAATAACATCTTACCACTGTGTAGTAGGATTGCCTTGACGTGTTAATTTCCATAAGGCTTGTTGGTCTTAGCTGGGAACCCTTGTTGATTTGGATACTTCAAGGTACCCACATCCACTGCTATTTGAGAAATTTGAGTTTCGATACTATAGATCCTCTCCCATTGGTTCTGGAGTTCTCTTTGTGTTTGTCCTATCATCACTTCATTTTGACTAACCAACTTTCCAAGAATTTCATCAATACAGTCAATCTTCTTTTGTTCCTGTTGATATTGTGCCTAGCCACCGAACTGTTGTAGCTTGGGTTGTTGCGCCTATGATGGGTCATATTGAAAATTGTTAGGATCCTTCCATGAAAACTTAGGATCCTTCCTCCATGCGTAATCATTGCTCCTATATTGTTGTTGTTGGTGCACGAACTTACACTCTTCATCTTCTTCTTCTGTAGGTGATCCATTGTTGGCACATAGCTTTTTAGGTATCAAGTCTAACTTCTCATTTAATGCATAGATGACTTTAGACTCATCAAAGCTTTTGACAATTGCCTAGATCTCTCTGTCATCTCCCCATGATTGAATCTTGGACATATTCTTCAATACCTCATGACTACATGAATGTTTATTGTTGAGGAAGAACCCTGCTCTCGCACTGTCAAGTGTAGTCCTTTCTCCCTTGTGCATATCATAATAGAAGATCTTTGCCTATCCCAAAAGATTGATACTATGACAAGGTACTTTCCGCAGCATAATCTAGAACCTCTCCCATGCTTCAGAATATGATTCATCAGCTTGCTGTCTAAAATTATAGATCTTCTTTACCAAGTCATTGGTCTTTTGTGTGGGAAATAGCGCTCGAAGAAGGTGTCAATAATCTAATCCCACATTTCAATGCATTCACCATCAAGGTTATGAAACCATGACTTTGCACTGTCTTCCAATGATGATAGAAAAAGCTTCAGATATATCATAGTCATCAATATTCTATCTATCTTGACCATGTCACAGTTCTCCACAAAGTTATTGATGTGCCCATCGAGTCTTTTTTACTGTGGCCATGGAAAGCTTGGGATTTGAGTAAAGAGATCAACCCCAAGTCGATCTTGTAGCTGCCCACATTGATGGCTTGTCTTTTGATTGATCCTTTTTGAACTGTTGAGGTAGAGGCTCTGATCCTCTCCCATATTGTCTGTTCTTCTGATCCATCCCCCATTTCCACTGACTCAGGTTCTTCTGGTGTTATAGGTCTCTCAAGTGGAGGTGTTGGTGGTGGATTTTGGTTGAATCTATCCACTGACTGTCCAACTTCCCTCTCTCTGTGAAGGTGTTCTTCTTTCCCAAACCCTAGTGAAGATGGGTCTCTGTAATCATGGGCTCGAGTATGCACCATACACCAGTGCCTGGAAGTAGCAAATTGATTGTCTAAGTGCAGTAGCGAAGATAGAAGAAAAAATTATTTTATGATTCAACTCTAAGTGAAATGGAAAAAAAATTAAAAAGGGTTGGCCTAGAGTGGCCAACCACATCACTCGTAGTGTTGGATGTTGCCATTTACCTGAAAAGGACACCAAAAACTTGACATGTGTTTATCGTGCATTATGTGCAAGTGAACATATCAAAGTAATATAGAGCCTTTTGAGGCCTGAGTAGAACATAGGGAAACTTTCTCCATACGGCAACTACTTACTATGGTCAAATCTGCTAGGCCGGTGTAATTGAATGGGTTTGATTGAACAGAAGAAAAAATAGAATGAAACAACTTAACATTTAGATTACTCAAATTTAGGGAATTCTTTAGGATTGTAGTTTCACCATAGATTATATTGCAATTCATTCCATACACTAATATCTATTACCCCTATTTCTGGATAAAGATCCTATAGTCAGAACTACCCACTCCCCCAACATAGTTCACTAGCTATTCTAATGCGAACTCCATTTCCATAGCAATTGATTGATTAGTTAGGTGTTGTATGATTAAACTCTGAGTTTCTCCTATCATTTATTCTCTGCCTTTCCCAAGGGGTGCAATAAACAGGTAAATCTATGCTCTCCAACCCTTAACCTCTTTCCCAAAATGATTAAGAGTCTAATAATCTATCTATGTTGATCATGCATAAATAGAACAATGCAAATTCAAAGATTTATATCCAGAAAAGAAGGATAAAAATGATATTAATGCATGGAAATCGGTTACAATGCATATACGGGCTACTCCCGAGTCCTAAGGAATCAAGGGGTTAAGCCCCACATTTTTTAATTGACAAATATGTGGTGGAGAAAGAAAGAAATGTGGGAAACATTAGAAAAACTAAGTAACCTCTGGTGAATAGCTGATCTGGATGATCCCCTATGTCGTGCATACAATCGGCTGTCTTTCGACTGTTGATTCACCTTCTGGAGGTGCTCAAATCATCCCATATGAAGCCTTTAGTTCCTTTCTCTTTTTCTCTCCCTCTCCGGTGTCGTGCAATGAAATACGACTACTCTCCCCACTTTGGCTGAACTCCCCTTAGGTCATAGGAGTCACTTATGATACAAAATAACGTCCACCATTGGATTAGATTGCCATCTTCAGATTTGCCAAATCAGGAAGACTCGGTAGTATCGACTTGGCAGCCGGTAGTATCGAGATCCTAGGGTAGCCGCAAATCTTGAAAATGTCAGTACTATCAACTTGTCTCGATAGCATTGAGTCTTTAGGTCCCCCGAGCATTGTCTTACTGATGCCATCTCAGTAGTACCGAGTTTGCAAACTCGGTAGTACTGACTTTTTGTGATTCATCCTTGTGATTTGCTAACGTGATTTCGGTACTACTGACTTGAAGTGTTGATAGTATCAAGTCTATGCAAGTCATTTATGGGCAAGTACTGACGTGAAGTCGGTACCATCGACTTTCGGTGTCGGTAATATCGACTCTATGAAGTTTAATTATAACTGAAAATGCACAAGAACGTGGATAAATGCTCAAGATAAATATACATCATCTTAAACAATAAAAATCAGATAATTTGATGTATTTAAATATCACAAGCCATTAATAGCATTTCATGCCTTATTAATGAGATAAATGACAAAACAACACATAAAATCAAGGAAAATATGCTTATGAAAATGATTAAAAATCCATGCATCAGGTTTCACCATATAATGTCTCTCACCAACATGCAATACTCAGATCTATTGCATACCCTTAGCATGTTTCCAAGCAATCATCATAAGTGTCTATTCCCTTCTCTCTCAAGCCTAAGATAGATCTAGATATAAGGTTGTGTCTCTCTCCCTCTCTCTCTCGATGAAAAACAAACAATTGAAATAAAAGCATATGATCATTAAATTGAGCATTCAATCATTCTCATGCATTCATACAACTCCATAACACTTAGATATGGGTCAATACTACTCCTTATAGGCATTAACAATAAAACAACACAATATGGTAGCTAATCATGCAAGTGAAGCATTAATATCAAGAGTATGGAGAAAAACATTTCTAAGAACATATATTCAATGGATATAAGTTTTACATGTTGGGAGATCCTTAGTGGCTACTCCCAACCCAAGGTATATGTTTAGTCACTCATGATAGTAAGTAGCATTATAAATTTACAAGCATAATGAGACATGGAGGTGGAAGATGAAATGGAATAAAAGGGTGAAATTGGGATGGACATTTTCAAAGGAGAAGAAGGGAGATACTCTAGTAATGACTGTGGATGGTCAAGGTTGATGGAAGACTTCTACAATCTGCATGTGGTGTTGGATTTGAAGATGGTTGCTCCTTCTCCTTCCTTTTGTTGAAGAAGAAGCCCAAATTGCTTGAGAAATGTGAAGGTGTGATGTCCCCTTAGACTCTCATCCTTGGAGAACATGAACTGATGATGGATAGCACAATGGAAGTCGATGGTACGGGGGTTGAGTGACAACACTTCATCATCTCCTTCACATCATGATCCTTTTCTCATAGCATGGGGTCTTCTATTTATAGGCCTCATTTCAGTTCTCAAGGTGGTTCTAGGGATGCTTTACTTATACTGCATGTCCTGGGAGAATGTGCCTTGTGGCATGTGACTAACAGTCGCAAATGATAGTTCTCCATGACCACCATTGGTGGGAAGCCATGCATGCAAGCCATCATTTTATGGAATCGATGGATTGTGGCTTTATTGGGACATTCATGCCTCCATTAGATCGACCATCAGTTGATGCCAGCAAATGAACCATCGATATGCATGACCATTGGATTCTGAGAGTCAATGGTTGAAGGTAGGTCAGTGGTTGAGCGTTGACACGCCATCGGTGGGCATTCATAAAGGGATTTGGCAGACCATCATTTTGACAACTGATGGTTGGTCTGGTCGTCTATTGCAACAAAGTGACATTTGTTATGGAACCGATGGTCTGCGGTCTTTCCCTTGGTCCTAATGTTGTGGCTGAGTTCCATTGGTTATGGAAGCAATGGGGATCTTGTCTCAAGGTAGAACCATTAATTTTTGAATTACCTACATGGAGTAGAGTAGTTACCTTCAAATCAAGGTATAAATGGTAAATTTAGGTAAAATGATAGGATGTGAAGGTGACTTGCATAAAGAAGGGGAAATAAAGGATAAAATAAGGCATGAAATATCCAAAAAATTAGATGTTATCAACCCGCCCAAACATAGAGTTTAGCTTGTTCTCAATCTAATAAATAGAATCAAGGCATCGATAAAATGTTAGGGATTTATTTATTTAGTGTTTTGTCTACTTGTTAACCATGTCTTCATATTATTCTTAGGTCAAGATCTCTGTGGAATAGCTTGGATTTCTTAGTGTATTCCCAATTTCTTCCCCCTTCAGTCTAGATTTGCATGACCTCACTTTCTTGGCATACCCACTTCCCAAGAGGAATACCCCCTTCACTGATGGTATCCAATATCTCTTCCAAACCGTACTTGTGCAAAATGCCCTAGAGGTAGCTTTCACACCCAACCTCTATTTTTTTGGGTAGTCCTAGCTACTAGTGTAAATGTGGGCCAAGGATACTTGTGTTTCCTATCTTTCTAGGCTTACTCAACCATGAGTACTATTGTAGAAAAATGTCACCCAACTGTCAACCCTAATTTAGTTTCAGGTGGTCATGTGAGAGTCATTGAAAGATAGGTGGATATTTGTTTTGACTTCCATGATCTACTACCATGCTCATATCTGCATTCTCGAGCATAGTAATACATTGACTAGGTGAAGCCCTTCAACATATCACCAGACACAAATCTCATGCTTTTTTTCACACTTGTCTTTTATTCTTTCTCACATGACTTTTAGGTGATGGTATATTTAAGGGAAGGTGGGCCCCCGAGACTCTTTTGTTCCAAAAGTAGGGATGAAGCACTAGAAGGGGTAGTTGTTTCCTCTCTTTTTGGCATTATCACTTTCCAACATCTACTAGAAGGTTGGGTGGTCTATGGGGGGTACGCCAAGCAAGGCCCTCCTTATTTCATAGGGTTTCTATTGGGATAATAGCGTTCTTTTGCTGCATACAGTATCTTGAGATAATAATGGTGTGAACACATGCCAAGTAGCTATTTATTAGATGGATTAGTAGCCAAAACATTTCTCATGGAATGATTACTCTAAGAACTAGACAAATGATAAGAAGTACAAGAAAATTGCCTTTGAACATTTCTATTTACTAGAGAGCTTTACCTTTCATGTTGAAGAGACATATATATATATACATATATATACATAAACATATACATATATATACACATATACATATATATACACATATACATATATATACACATATACATATATATATACATACATACATATATATATATATATATATATATATATATATATATATATATATATATGCGTCGACAAATTTTTTTCATTTAAAACTTAAGGGTTTTGAAAAATTCAACAAATTTTTTAGCGATAAAGAGATAGAATGACCAATGCAAAAAACAGGAAATTAGGTCAGCAAACGTACCG
This sequence comes from Alisma plantago-aquatica, assembly GCA_963693085.1. Classification (NCBI taxonomy): domain Eukaryota; kingdom Viridiplantae; phylum Streptophyta; class Magnoliopsida; order Alismatales; family Alismataceae; genus Alisma; species Alisma plantago-aquatica. The sequence goes on along the minus strand of OY856415.1, from coordinate 558,759,211 downwards.
ACCTTGCCTATTCAGACCCCCCAAACTTATCGGTCACCCTAACCTGAGGATGTTAAAGAATGAGGTTGATGTTGAACATGCAAGTTAATATTGTGACCCCATCAATGACCATTTTGATGTGAGTATCTTAATCGCATATGTCCAATAAAGGCAGTGGTAATAATCTTCTTAATAATACTCCACCTTCTGGTTTGATGTATCCAACATCTACATCCAAAATTGAACTTATAAACTGCAGTTGATGGAGCCTAGTTTTTGTTGTGGGCTCGTGTGGAAAAATTTTGGTTTCTTAAACTTTAATCCTTCATCTAGAAGACCCCCACCAAACAACCTCATCGACTTGACAATTCTTGTGGATATCTGTACAACTTTCTATTCAGTGATTCTTTTTGCTATTTTATGGTATGTTGTCTTTTTCTTATTGAACAAAGCGTCCAAGTTGTTGTACATGATTGTCGTCTATTTCTTGGTATCAATTGATAGTAGTGTCCAATGTCCGTCATGCAAGATAGGCACAAAAATGAAGTGTGGGATATGTTATTTTAAGTGATTAATTAGATGCTAAAGTTCTCCTAATCTTTCTAACGGAAGATGTGCTTTACTATGTTATAACAAGCCATGTAAACATCATCCAACTCGTCATCTAGGAGTAACTAGCATGCTGACACAATGTTGAATGTCATGTACCACCTATTCTATGTATCTCATGGAGGTCTAGTTAGAGGACTTGGACATTGTCTTGTTCAAATACGGTGATGATTTCATCTTCCTATGGCCTTCACTCTTCCATTATGAATGTTATATCCTAAATTAATAACCCATAACAAGCATTTGTATAAAAGTTATCAAAAGTGAGTTTTACTAAATTATTAGGGACCACTTAATCGCCACTGTTGTCCTCAACATCCTTGTGTGTCATGGCTTCATCTTCTTCTTAGTTTGAGGAGGTAGGAGTGTTGGCTTCCCCGTGTGGTTCCACTTCTTCTTCAGCCTCTTGTGCATGCATCTCATTTTGAGGTAGCGAAGTAGTCTTTTTGGGCCCTAGAATATCTAAGGGGCTCATCATTAGTTTTTTAGCATTAGTTTCTATTAAGTAGTCTAGGGAGGGGTTTGGATGTACATCGGGAGCTATGGATTTGGCTTTCATTTCTGTCAAGGGTGGGTTGGGAGGGTTTGATGCTTTTGGGAGAGGAGTAGATCTTGGTTATAATTGAGGAGTAGGAATAACTAGATTAATCATGATTTTTTATGGAGGCAAGGTTTCAACTTCTTTTTCTACGTTTTTAAATTTCTCCCTCCATGGAGTCTTTCGGGTAGTGGTACAAGCGTGTACATCTTGTAGGGAACGTCTTCCATGTGTAAATTGAAGAAGAATATCCTATCATAGATTACTTCCATGATGTATTTTCCTCATCGAACATGGAAATGTTTAGTTGCAATCTACTCTAGAGGAATTCTCCTATTTGTGGATTGATCATTCACATCACTATGAATGAATTGTCCCTTAACTTCTGCATTTCCTATGGTACACAATGTAAATATCCCTCTAGTTTGGACAATACCCTCAGCTAGCTCTTTGTGTAAAATGTGTCAGGCGTTTCAGAATTTCCTATATCATCCAACACTCAGGCTACTCAAAAATCATCCTTCCACATGGCAAGTCTTTTGCATTGTAGTTATTAGTAACTACCCACCTTTTGGAAAGGTTCACCACGGTGAGAAGTCAATGGTTGAAGGTCATGAAAGGTAAGGTTATGAGTTTCATTTTCTTTGTCTTTTGGAGTATGTCTTGTAGCTTTTCAACTGAGGGCTAATTATTATTTTCTTTATACAACTGAGTGGAAAAGGTTGATGTATCATTAAATATTGTACCTATCTTGTCTCTATACATGTATTGTTTGATAATATTTTCACAGAAGAGCTTTAAGAATACTCTACTTATATCTACCTTGTGTCAAAAGACTGAACGCATATATTCCTTCGTTAGATTATATCTATTGTTGCTATAGATGATATATTGTCTAGGGGTATCATCGTCCAAAATGTCGACGAAGACATGAATGTCATGAAGGATCATCCCCTCAACTAATGTAATGTCCTTCTCCTTCATCTTGCATGGAAATGGTGGCAGTGATGCCGAGCTAGAAATGATTGTCACTGGAGTTTCCGCAAACACCAGATTGTTTGGTTTTGTCAGTGCCTCATTGAAAATCCTATTCATGTCTCCCTCATCCCATTCATCTACTTGATCCTATATCTCCATTTTAAAGAGATTATATCCGCACCTTCAAATGGTTCATACAATAATAATTCATTAGCAAAGTCTTCATAATTTATTGGGGGTGGTGGAGCCTTGTAGCTAAGTAATGGATCTAGATCGTTCATTATGTCTTCTGTTATTTCTGATGCTTCCTCCCTTGCCTATGTATATTTTAGAACAATGTCATTCTCTCCATTTGTTTCAACAACTTTGGTGGGGATGACATATTTGTGGATTTTTAGGAAATCATGATTTCCTTCCTTGGAAACTTCCTCTTCCTGATGTTTAGTGGTGGAGTAACCTGGAGAGGTTGGGGAATTTGCATCTTTGTTTTCCCCAGTGGGCACCTCCACATCCCGCATAGATTCTTCCCATTCTTCTCTGACATATAGCTTTGCTATTGCCTCTTTTTTAGGGAGTGGTGTAGCTCTACTAGTCTATAGCTTGGCAAACAAAATGACTGCTTTCATCTTCACATTGACATCCATTGCTGGTGTTGAGGCCTCTAGGTTGGCGAGGCATTGTAACTTTGAAGATACTTCCTCGCGGGAGGAAGACTACATAAGTGCCTCTTTTTGCTTCATTTCCTAGGCACACAATTGTTCATTTTCTTGGCGTAAGTTGTCCCGCTCCTATCCGAGAAGGGTGACTTCTCTTGTCATTGCTGCCAATGCCTCCATCACCTACAAATGATTTGCATCTAGAATATGAATTTGTTGCGGCAGTCCTAGAAAAAGCTACACCTCAGTAGTTATTCTCTCTACCTGCATGGTTGGTCCAGACATATGTACGGTTAAATTTGAAATACTTAGGAAAGAATTAGAGACGATCTCATGGAGTCCATCTATCTCTTGCCTGATCTCCATGAATATTGTCGATGTAGGTGCTCATCTAGGTTTCTCTTGATGCCTTTTTGAGATCACCTCCTACTCTATTCTTTTATCTTGAATGGCCACATTCTATTCCATGCTTATGCCTAGGCTATGTTCAACCTTATAATTTGATGGGTGCACAACTTCCTAGCTAGATTCATTTTGTCTTTTATCCTCAACTTCTCTACGAACTTCTAGGTTGGTCAAAGTTTCCTCAATGGCATTGTGCATTCTTTGAGATAGAATGGTGAGACACCACACTTGCATTTGTTGATGGTTGTGTAGCTTTCTCCTGTTCATGCTCAGTTGGTATCTTTGGTATATTCACTGGAATGTTTGTGTAGGAATAATACTGGCTAGAGATTCATCAACTTGTTTCGGGACATTGGCAATATGATATTTGACAGGGGTTCAACCTCTACTCCTCCAGATGTCCCCAATGAAATGATGATGGGGGTGATCTATAAAGTCTTTGTTTCAATAACTTTAAGATTTCCTGCCTTAAGTGTGGGGGGTATTTTCTTTTTGGGTTTTGCTTCCATCTTTGGGTAGGTGTACTACCACTTTCTTTCACACCAGTCACTTTGTAGCAGTTTCTTTAATTTGCTTTCTTTGTTGATCGATTGAATCTTGTATGATGATAGATGGAAGGGCTTTGGCTCCATCCTTCATCTTTAGGATATCATCTTTACCAAATAAGAGTTTGACATAGTCGTAGTTACACATCTTGGGAAGGGGCAGAAAATCATTGGATCTGCAAAACCTACAATGATATTTTAGGACGTTGGTTTGAATGAGGTATTTGGCATCAACTAGGGTGTCCCCATTAGACTTGAGGATGAATATTACTTCATTGGGGTACCCAGGTAGTGGGCTATTATAATGTCCTAGGATTTGAGGCCTCAAATAAGATGATCTTAAAAAGAATGATTTGACTATTTATATTACCAAGGTGCACGTCCTTTTTAGGGAGCCCATCAATAAAGAGCTTTGTGGTTAAGCATGCTCAACCCAGAGTAGTACTAGGATAGATGAGTTAGGTGACCAATCAGGAAGTTTATCCTGGCTTGAGCATGACTGAGGACAAGACACAGAGTTAAGGCTAGTGGTGGTTTGTGAGGCCAGTCGTCATTTCTAAAACTCTACTAGAGCCTTAGGCAGTGGGCGTGGGTGTAAAAAATGGTATTAGAGTCAATTCTCCTCCATTAGGTGGGGCCCACATGGGATGTGGCATGCTAGTCTTAATCTGTGTGGTCCATGCATGTTGGAAAGGGCTATCCGCTAAGATGAGATGGAGCCGCCCTTGCGTTGGTAGCCATGGACGAGAGTTGGGTGTCAATGGGCCATTATGGGTCTATACTAAAATGGGGAAATATTATAGGCCATATAGTTGAGCCTTGACAAGGACGTCAAGAGTCTAAGTGGGGGATATTGTAACATCCTAGGATTTGAGGCCTCAGATAAAATGATCTTAAAAGGAATGATTGAACTACCCATATCACCAAGGTGCACCTCCTTTTCAGGGAGCCCATCACTAAAGAACTATGTGGTTAAGCATGCTAAACCCAGAGTAGTACTAGGATGGATGACCAGTCAGGAAGTTTATCCTGGCTTGTGTGTGAGTGAGGACAAAACATGCAGTTAAGGCTAGTGGTGGTTTGTGGGGCTAGTCGTCATTCCTGAAACTCTACTAGAGCCTACGGAAGTGGGCCTGGGTGTTAGAACTTTGTCTGTGATCAAGCCTCCCATGAAATTCATGGGAACCATCTTCCCCATCTATTTTTCTATCAATATATAACCTTCCTTAATAATCTACACTACCTAATCGCTCCAGGGTGTCCACATTGCCAAATCTTGTATACAAAGTTTTTCTTCATGAACATCTGATTCTAGATCTCCAAGTGTTCTTCATCCATGGGGAGGAAGTAATTATCTAGTTGTTCCTTATACATCATATTTGTCACTGGTAGAACAATGCTGGCAAGGGCTTCTGTAGTGGTGGCCACCACTTGATGTGGTACTGGTTGTTCTGTAGCACTTCCCACTGCTAATTTCTTGGTCACCTTGCATGGCCTTTCTTGAGGGGAGTACTTGGTTCCCTCCTCTTGGGGCTCTGGATCTTTACATAAGGTGTATATTCAGAGATCTGAGTCCTTTGCATTTATCAAAACTAGAAGATTCTTCTAGAAATAGGCTATGATAGTATCCTCTATTTTCCTTCTTTTAGCCTTATTTTGATGCTCTCAGGTTTGTGGTATCCAATGATCTTGATATAAGCTACCATTTCATCCTTTAATCTTCCTATTCTTTCAATTTATTCCTAATTCATGCTATCTCTAATTGTGCTGACCCTACTTTCTTTACTGACTAGACCCTTGTTGGTTCCTTGACCCTTTCCTGTATTACTTTCCATTGAATAGTCTGATACTATGTAGATACTTTTTTATCTCTTGTATGGTTAGTCCAAAAATTTCATTTGGATTATAGATATTAGTGCAAATATGCAAGATTAATTGATGGTTTTTCTTAGGCAGACCCGAACTTGATGGTTTTGCCTAAAGAGTAAACACCTGATGGTTCAAGGTATGTTGACCAATATTGATGGTTTAGCATGAAATAAAACAGTAGAGATCTGATTCTATGCCTAGGGTGATGGCAACTGATAGTTTTCCCTAGGGAGCTGACCAACAATGATTGTCACTACTAGAGGGGCTGAGAAATGACAGTTTATGCTCAATATTGATGATCTGATGGTTTATTGAGGAAAGGTGTCAAACTGATGTTATCCCCTATGTGAGTTGAGACTGATGGTTAATTGAGGGAAAAGGGGCTTCCGCTGATGAAAGAAAAGAAGCAATGGACTCAAAAGGTATCCTTGTATCTGATGGTGTTGGGATTTGTGCCACAAACTAATGGTTTGCATTAGAAGGTGAGTAGATGAGGTTGTTTTCTAATGCCTTCTTCCTACTGACGAAGATCAATAGCAAGCGTATTAAGAGTGGTGGGTTAATCAAATGGTAGTGAAGGTTAGGTCATCGCAAGTGAAAACAATAGAAAATGGGAGGATCAGAATGAACTGGGTGTGATAAAAGGAGTTTTTACCAATTGTCTTCATTGGAGTTGACGACGATTCCTAGTCATCTTGTCTCCTCAAGTCATCAAATCTGCATCATAATAGTTTTCTCATCTGTGGGCTCAATTAGCATGGCAATGTCTTGTGTTTGGATCTATCTCACAAGGGTCATCAGTTGTCCAAGAAGTCGTGCTTTGGTACCTCACCTTCCGATGGTTCAGAGTTGGAAGATGATACCTTCTAATGGTTTCTTTAGTAGGTAGATTAATCACCTTGACTAAAGGATTAGGTGGCTAGAGTTTAATGCCCTGTATGGTTGTGCACAGTAGTTTCCCTCTACCTCGCTTTTATAGTAAGAACCAAGAGGGTTTCTAACTCGGGCAACCATCAGATCTGACCTTTCACCTTCTGGTGGCTTAGCTGACTTGAAGATATGATGGCTAGGTAGATCTAAGCCAACTTGATGGTTTTCTATGAGTGAACCTTTCGATGGCTTGACAAAGCCTTAATCTGATGGTTTCAACTATCCTTGCAATCTAATGTATTGATGGTTTACTTCTACTCTGACAGACATCTAATGGTTGGACTACTTGGGATTAATCTTTCGATGGATTCACTAGGGCATGTGCCATTCAAAAAAACTATTGGAATCTAAGATATGATGGGTGCACAAGTCATGAAATCTTGATGGCTAGGAGGTGTATACCAAAAGCAATGGTTCAATTGATCTGCCTATCCACTTTCTCTACTTCAAGACCATCTTTCGATGGTGAAATTGAATTATGAGATTTGGTATTTAGGTAGATAGGTGCCAACTGATGAACATACCAAGGAGTGCATCTTCATGTGGTTCCAAGGACCTTGAGAATCGATGACTGGACTTAGGATGGAACTCAATGCTCTCTTCATGAACCGATGACCCTACATTAGAAGTAAAGACTTCAATTTCTTACTAACTTTATTCTGTGTACACTAGAAACTAGGAAATAAAAGCAATCAAATAGAAACTAAATTAAATTTAGGATATATATTAGTAAAATCTAATTACTAAGAAGTAAAACCAACTAGAATTTAAGGAAACATATTAAGAAAATACTTGGGTTACCTCCCAAGAAGTGATAATTTATAGTCTTTAGCTTGACTTTATTTGAGCAACTTCATCATCCTTATTCTAGTGGTGCGGGTGGTGGTTCATCTAATTGAACTTCTACTCTTTTGGAAAAATCTTCATCTTCATAATACCATTTCACCCTATGTCCATTCACATGGAAGGTCCCTATCTTTTCACTGGTTAGCTCCATCATCCCTAAAGGGTATATTTTTGTCACAATAAATCCTCCCGACCATCTTGACTTCAGCTTCCTAGGAAAAAGTCTATCTCTTGAGTTGAACAGGAGAACCTTGTCTCCTTCATACACATCTTTTTCTTTTTAAGTGGGCATCATGGCTCGTCTTTGTCCTTTTTTTATAAATCCTTGAATTTTCATAAGCATGGATCCCAATCTCCTCTAATTCTTGTAGTTGTAAAAATCTTTTCTTGCCTGCCAATCCTGGGTCCATATTTAGAAATTTGATTGCTCAAAAATCCTTGTTCTCTAATTCAACTATCAAATGGTAGGACTTACCATATATCAGTATGTAGGGGGTGGTCCCTATAGGAGTCTTGTATGCAGTGCGATATGCCCATAGAGAATTTTCAAGCTTCATCAGCCAATCTTTCCTGGTCCTCCCGACAATCTTCTCTAGAATTTGTTTAATCTGCCTAGTTGAAACTTCCACTTGTCTTGAGGTTTTTGGATGATAGGGAGTGGCAACCTTGTGCACTACTCCATATTTCTTTATTAGTGCAACAAACTATCTTTCCACAATGTGGGATCCCCCGTCATTGATGACGGTGCGTGGGACTCATATTTGGGGAAGATGATCTTATCAAACAATATTATCATGGATTTGAGTCACAAGTGGGGATGGAAACTAGTTCCACCCACTTGGATACATAATCTACTGCAACCAAAGTGTATTTGTTTCCTTATGATGATAGGAAGGGTCCCATATAATTGATCCCCCAAACATCAAACATCTCAATTTTGATCTCGTAAAAAATTGGCATCTCGTTCCTTCTGAAAATATTTCCAGTGTGCTGACACTCTTTGTAGGCCTTTACATAGATATGTGCATACTTAAATAGAGTGGGACAATAGAAACCAAATTGTAGTATTTTGGAAACCATCGTGTCTCCGCCTAAATGACCACCGTAAGATGAAGAGTGACACTCATGGAGGATATGAGGTACCTCTTCTCCAGGGAGATATTGGCAATACAAATTATGAGGGCATCTATTAAAGAGAAGAGGATCATCCTAGTAATAACTTTTCAAATCAGAAAAGAGTTTCTTCTTCTGATTGTAAGTGATTTCTTGTGGTAACTGTTGACTTGCATGGTAATTGCATATATTAGGAAACCATGGTACCTTGGGCCTGATGCCTTGTGCCATCATTGAAGCTTCATCTAGATAGTTATCATCAATTGGAAGTGGGTCTTCATTGACTACAAAAATTCATGACAAGTGGTCAACCACTACATTCTCTATCCCCTTTTTGTCTTGAATCTCATGATCAAACTCTTGTAGCAATAGTGCCCATCACTGGAGTTTGACCTTGGTATCTTTCTTTCTGCGTTAGATACTTGATGGCTCTGTGATATGCCTAAACTTCCACTTTCAAGATGATTAGGTAGGACTTGAACTTATCAAAGGCAAATACTATTGCAAGCATTTCCTTTTCAGTGGTGATGTAATTAACTTGAGCTTCGTCTAGTGTTTTTCTTGCATAATAAATGGCATGGTTCTTTTTATCTTTCTTCTATCCAAGCACATCTCCTATGGCATTATTACTTGTACCACACATTACCTCAAAGGGAAGCTCCCAATATGAAGCTTAGAGAATTGTTGCGGTTGTCAAAGAACTTTTAAGGGTTTCAAAAGCCTTCAGAAATTTATCTATGAAATCAAACACAACATCTTTGACTAACATATTAGACATGGGTTTAGAGATCTTAGAAAAAACTTTGATGTATCTTCTGTAATATCCCATGTGGCCTAGAATACTTTTCACCCATGTAACATGTGTAGGGGATGCTTGTTCAATTATGACTTCCACTTTGCTCAAATCTAACTCTATTCCCTTCCTGGAGATTTTATGCCCATGCACTATACCTTCATGTACCATAAAATGGCATTTCTTCCAATATAGAACTACATGTTTGTATTTTCATCTATTCAAAACTTGAGATAGGTTCTTCAAACAATCGTGGAAATCAATACCATACCTTGAGAAATTGTCGATGAATACTTCCATGATATCTTCTAGGAAGTATGCACACACCACAATCATACACCTTTGAAAGGTTATTGGTGCAGTGCAGAGGCCAGATGACATCCTTCGAAAGACATATGTCCCATAGATATAGGTGAAGGTGGTCTTCTCTTGGTCATCTGGGTGAATGGCAACCTGGTAAAATCTTAAGTATCCATCCAAGAAGAAGTAGAACTATGAGCTAATCATTCCATGACTTGATCTATGAATGGTAATGGAAAGTGATCTTTCTTGGTGGCAACATTGAGTTTTCTATAGTAGATGCACATGCACCACCTAGTTACTGTTTGTGTTGCCACTTCATCACTCTTTTCTCCCTTGACTACTATTATTCCCCCCTTCTTATGGACCACATGTATTGGGCTCACACAATTGCTGTCACTTACTGGGTATATTATAACTGTATCTCGAAGTTTAATGACCTCTTTGTTTACTACCTCTCTCAGGTTTTGATTCAACTTTCTTTAAGGTTGGGCCAGAGGTTTGGCATTATGTTCTAGATTTATTCTAGGCACACAAATGGTTGGGCTTAGGCCTTCTATATCTTTAATAGAGTATCCTATTACTTTCCTTTTCAACTTGAGCTCATTCAACAACTTCTCTTGCTAGTCATCTATTAAGGTAGAATTTATAATAATTGGGTTCCTTTTTTAGTGTCAAGAAATCCATACTTTAGTCCTTTAAGGAGTTTCTTTAGCTCTGGTTTGTCTTAGGTTCTTCCTTCTCTTGTGGAGTTTGCTCTAGAGAGGCAAACTTTAGTCTCTAAATTGACATCTTCATCATCATTGCAGTCAGCTTCAAGTTGATTTAGATAATTAAGAATTTTGACTACCTCTAGATCTTCAATATCTGGTCTAGGATTGTTTTGATCTCTCATGAATGGTTCAACTATGGAATTTTTCTCTCGGACCTCTTCAGAGAACTGATTGTAGCTATCAATGAAATAGACTGACTAAAAAAGAGATGGTCCTCTCATGCAGTCTTAGACATGGAAATCGATATGATCAGTCCCCACTCTGATAGTGATGATTCTAGCTTCAACGTCTATCTAATCTCTCCTAGTGGAGAGAAATGGTCTTCCAAATATCATTGGATATGTTGGGTCTTCCATTGTGTCTATCACAAATATGTCACGTGGTATGAAAAAATGCCCTACTCAGATAGGAACATCCTCGATAATCCCTACCGGTTTTGTAAAAGAATGGTCTAGTAATTGAATTCACATTCCTTTCTTGACCATGTTAGTTAGTCCCAACCTCTAATCTAGAGTGAGAGGCGTAAGAATAATATTTTCTCCAAGATCGGCCATACCTTGCCTTACTTCATTGTCTCCCACATTGAATGGGGTTGTGAAAGCTCATGGTTCCTATTTCTTGGTAGAAATTTTTGTTTGGATAAAAGCACTAGACATTTTTGCTAGCCTTCACTTCGTGATCAGGTTGTTGAAGGACTTTGCATACATTGAAATTTCTTAAATAGCATCAAGGAAAGGAACATCAAGGTGCAATTTCTTAACAACCTCCAAAAAATTTTTGTACATGTTCTTCAAGTGAGATTTGATTAGATTATATGGAAAACGAACCCTTGGCGCATAAGGATAATTATCTATGAAATCTTATTTAGCTAGATCAAATTTCCTCTCTTTTACTATTTTCTTTCCCTTATCCTTCTCCTTTTCCTTAACCTTTTTGGTAGAGATTTCTACTTGAGGTATTTTTTCAACTATAATAGTTTCAGGTTGGGACTCAGTAGGAGTTTTCTTCGAGGTAATCTTGATTTTTGGTTCTTCTAGAACATTTCCCAACCTAAGAGTGGCAATTTTGCACTCTAAGTATTTGACGGTATCCTTCCTTGGGGGTTCTTTATAAGCTTTGACACTTGTGCTAACTGTTGATCAATTTTCTTAGCATGGGTTTTCATTTTAGCCATTTGAGTTGTTATACCCCCTAGTTGGGTCTGCATTGTGTTCAATACACAATTGTGTGTTATGCTTCTTTGAGTTAGTTGCTCATTCACAAATGCTTGTCTTTTCTTCAAATTCAAAAGCTCAGAAACAAAATCTTTTTTTAAAAGGTGTTTCTAATATTATTTTCATCTTGGCTTGGCCCACTTAAACTTCTATTTTGATTTGGCCTTGGCCTTGGTAGTTATTCCTATTTTTTTGGTAAGTCATCTTTCAAGTGAACACAGATGGTCCTCCACCTCTACCAAAGCTTGTAGGTCTTTTAGGTGGGTTGCTTAGCTGATGAACATTTTTAGTGGCATCCTTGTTTTTATAAGAAAACCCATGATCATTCAACCTCTTAAAGTTTGTGTAAAGACATTTTCAGTGCCTTCTTCTTCACTATCCTCTTCAAGTTGGGTATAGATGCACTTGTCTATTCCATGTCCTCCTTCTCCGCAGGTAACACATTTGATAACTTTCTCATATTTGTTCTTTCCTTTGCTTGCGAAATCCATCATTTGTTTCACATCTGAGGTAATCTTTTGAATCTGGGCAGTTATACCTTCTAAAGCCTTGAACTCTATAGTTGTACCTTTTGATGGTACGTTCTTGAGTGTTCCCATGTCATAATCCATATTGGTTTGCATAGAAGCCATGTTGTCAATGATCTTCATTGCTTTCTTAAAGTTCATGCATAGGAAGTCACTTCTTATAAAAACATTTCGTGAAGTCCTTTCAGCCTAGGTAAGCCCATCATAGAAGGTTGTGACTAGAAAATCCTTGTCATAGTTGTGGTGAGGGTAGTTCTTCTGGTATTATTAGAATCTTTCCCAAGCTTCATATAGATTTTCACTAGGTTTTTGGACAAAGCCAGTGATCTTGATCCTATTTCTAAGAGTTTTCTCTACTAGATAGAACTTGGTGAAAAAGGTGTCTGCTAAAGGTGCCCATCCATTGATGATTTTGTCAGGCTGAGCAAGATACTGTGATATGGCTTTTTAAGCTAATGGACCCATCACCATCCGAAATGTTTTTTTTAAGCTAATGGACCCATCACCTTTGTCATCATCATTATTATGTTTTCTCCTATTTCTTCTATTTCTATCATGAAGTTCTTCATCACTTCACTCTCCTTCATTCTCTTCCTTGCATTCCCCATCATGATGCTCTTCCTCATCATATTCTTCCTCTTCATGATCTTCTTCATTGTGATATCCTTCCTCATGATCTTCCTAATGTTCCTCATTAAATACCTCAACCCTTGCATTGCGGTTGACAATCCTATGAGGAGGCATGATGTTTACCATTAGTAGTGGTAGCTATAATGAGTGGGACCCAGATGGGATCCACTTCCTACTATAATTTGAAGAATAAAACATCCATTATAAATACACTCATAAAGGTATGCTGGAGTGGGTGTGAAATTTTCAAATCTTAATTAATGGTAATCAAAACAACCAAAGTGTAGCAGTGGAATATAAAATATTGACTATATTCAACTTATCACAAGGTTAGAAAGAACATCATAATCTCCCACAAAGGGTTTGCAATGAAGATACAACATATGGATCTAAGTAGAGGGAAATATAAACCATAACAACATTGTCTCCAAGCTTTTACTCCTTAAGATAAGTCCATATCTTTATGCCATGTCCTCCATGTACTTCACCTAGCTTTGGAAGCATACCCCAACAAGAAGAAAAAAATAGATGACATCAGCCAAGGCTGGTGTGTGCATACTAAAAACAAATTGAGCAATACATTAAGAATGAGGGGCATCAAGTCTAAAAGGCTTCCCATAGGAAAGATAAGGGCTACTCAATTGGGCATAAAAGAGATGATTTGCAACAAAAGATAAAAAACAAAATTACTTGCCATCAATAAAAAATAAAGTTGTGCCACATAAGCACATATCACGAAATTAGGGCACATAATACATCATCAAGTATCATCGTCCTACATGCATGCGAGATAAACATAGCCCTAGAACAATATAAAGAAAAAGTCAGTCAAGTCTCATAAACTTGAAACCTGATAGAGAATGGCACATAACCAAACTCCCAAACATATAACATGGGCCAAACCTCATAAAATTGAAACCCGAGTATGGGGCCACCTCCATTCCAAAAATAATAGGAGCATACTACCTCGAGAAGGATATACACATATGACCAAAAACCAATGAAATTATACTACTCTAGTGCTACTGAATCACATAGCATGTTTAATGTAGAGGAAAGTAGAAAGTACAGTCAGATCTTACAAATTAGTCACCACAAAATGACCAACATAAACATCCACCTAAAAGTGGGTATATATCAACAAATTGAATTCCATCATGAACAAAGCTTAAGAAAAGACCAAGAGAATGTCCAAACATGATAATATGATCACAAGAACGGTAATAAACAAAAGGTACTTCACATGAATCATAGTTTCTAAAAGAACACGATATGGTGTAGATAAATGTTCATAGGACCAAGAGAATGATAATATAGGTGAATTGATCAAAAAGAATAACTAGGGATGCAAACATACCTTACTCAAGAATATAAATAGTCCAAATACAGTCCTAGATCCTATCCTAGCTATCCAAAGCACCTATGAGGTATATATGTAAAATTAGGGTTAGGTTTTCATTGATTATTCAAAACCCTAAAAATACCTTTTTAATATTAGTTAATTAGGTTATCAAAAGCACTCCATATTTTATATTATATTTTTATGAATTCAAAACATATTTTATTATATTTTTCTAACTTTTAAATATTTAGTTATGAATTTTGCAAGTTATTACTTATTTAGGAAAATCCATTAAAATTCACATATAAATTAGGTGATAAAATTGATTCCATTAGTTAGATAATATTTCTTTGATTCTAGAACATATTTTTTTAATTTTTTTGAGCTGTAAATTATTTATTGTGAATTTCGGAAAGTTGTCCAATAAGAAAATACCAAAATTCTTCTTTAGCAGAGAAAAAACCAATAAAACGTCAAACCCTGTTTTAGTTGGCCCAATCGATCTTCACCACCTAGGGAGGCCCACTAGACAACTAAGCAAGAATTTAGTGTTTCCAAAAACAAAATGAGAAGGGGAAAAGATGAAGTTACCCCTTAAGAGGAAATGAAGAACTAAAGGAATGAAGAGCATTTAAAGAGACAAATTAGTGACAGTCGTCTCCTTTGTTTTCTCAAAATCATGAGAATGAGAAATACACAGTGCAATAGACATCACAAGGAGCAACCAATTCACAAGAACAAAATAGACTCAAAGACCCAAAATTTGGGTTGCATGATGACTAGACACAAAGATAGAACCTAAAATTGTAGAATCAAACATACAAAGTGAGAAAAGGGGTAGAACTTAGTGTACCTTGAATTAGATCCATTGAGGGGCCCCAAAGCATCTTTGGGTTGCCAAGAAGCATCCCTAATCCTTCTTGAGTGTCAAGAAGGTTGGAGCCCTAGCCCCAACCCAAGATTCCTCTATGTAGGTGTCCAGAGAAGGGGGGGGGCATGCTCATGCATGATTGGGGCTGATCTAATTGAGGAAAATGGATCTATGGGACATGATAGAGGTGATCGAGGAGGCTCCTAGATGTCTGAAGGTCAGTAGCCATGAGAAGGAGGGAGAGATCGAGAAAATAAGGGATGAATAAGGTAAGAAGGGGGCGGTGGTGCTCTGTGCGTGAAGCACCAGAACCTAAGGAAATATATAGTCATCAGGTTCGGAACGAGTTGGAGAGGGCGTCAGAGGAAAAGAGGAAGGGAGAAGAAGAAAGAGAGGCGAGGGAATCAGGAAGTAGTCCCGGTTATAGCAGCCTATGAAATGGGAAAGAAGGGAAAATTGTAACCCCACAACCAAAATGAATGGACATGATTAGACCTAATATCAAACACACGTGACAAATCAAAATCCCAATTACTTTAGGAAATAAAATTCAATGTAAAGTGATATTTAAATAATTATGTCTTTTATTCCCAACTTAAATTGAGGGTGCAAACGATATCCAAATTAAGTGAAATTTTGCATCTAGGCCAATTGGGGCATGTGGAATCCGATTATGTAATTATATTTACCTTTTGGAGACCTTTGTTGTGTTAAATAAATCAAATACTATTTGGCTTTCCTCATGCATTAATTACTTTAAGATTCTCCATATTTGATGAAACTTGACCAACATGTCATATTAAGTGTCTTGGATATGAACTTGCCATCAATTTTACATGTTGGGGTTGTTTGCACATTTATTTAATATTTTGAAGGTTCTACACACTTTCTCTCTCCTGAATTCATATTTTAAACCAACATCTTCCAAATTGGACAAAAATTCATCCATAGCCTATTTTTATTATGTAGATTACAAATTGAAGATTGTTTTCCTCTTTTGGAGTCATTTAATATTTTATTTGATATTTTGGGGAATACTCAAATCTTCTCTTTCCAAATTGAATTAAATGAATTATTATTATGTGAATAATGTGAAACTTGACTCCCAAGGAAATTGGGATCCAAGGAACAAGATTCTTAACTTAGATTGCACTTTTGAGATTTATTTTAATGAGTTATGTTACAATTAATGTTTGTGGTCATTATTATCACATTATTTCATTATTATCACTATTGATCATCCAATTATGTTCCATAACTTACTTTTACCACCAAAATGGTTACATAGAATTATTTTCCATGTATTCTTATCTATTCCTTTATTTATCTCATATGACATATTTTATGTGTCCATTATGGGTCTAAGACTAATGTAAGAACATTAAGTTACATTAGGGTGAATTATACATGCATTAGTTCATTAGAGTTGTACTAAACATCCTTTAGGTCTAACCTCAACCTTGTTTGGCTAATCCTAAAAGGTCAAGGTTATATGGTAGGGTCCAAGATCTAGTAAGTTACAATAGCAATGCGGTTCACTTAAACTACCTGAAATAGTTTGCACAACCGAGTTAGAAACTAGACTTATTACACAAGGTGTTTAAGATAGTTAGAGTTATCAGATTTAAAATGTGCAGTCAAATCTATTGCTAGACTTGAGGCACAAGTGTATGTTAAGTAGACTCGGGTTCTTAATTGTGGTGCCACATCCTGCTATCACATAGACAATGAAATGCCACACGAAAACGTGTGGAAACACCATAAACCACATATTACTGAAAACATGGGTTAATTAAAACTATTTGCAGAAAGTAGGTAAAAGAGAACTATTACATCCAGATCCTCATCCTGCAAGGAAACATGTTGCATAAATATGCAAAATCCTGGATATGTTTCCACATCTTATAGGAACCAGCTGTCTTGTCAGCAGTAAAGTTCATCACTTGTTTATACATACATAATGGGCCACATCATGCCAACAACATGATATACGAGCTACATCAGCTATATATCATAAAACATCATCAAAACACCTCTGAGGATCTGAGAGTACAGGGATGACTCTAGGACTCTACTACAAAACAACCAAAACAACAACGTATCCATTTCTTGCCTCCTACTATTCTTCTTGTTGCTCGGTCGCAACCTTACAACCACCACCACGTCTAGCACAATCACCTAAAAAGGTTGTAAACCAACGGGGTGAGACACATAGTCCCAGCTAGAAACATAACTCCTCACCGAAACTATAAAACATTAGGTAAAGCAGGTAAAGTAGATAACTGATATCAGTAGATCATAAGAGTAGCATCCTGAGAAGAACTTATTTTATTAACAATCTTACCAGATATCCAGGAGGCATATAACAAATATTTCTTTATGGAATATGATTGACAAGATAAGCTTTATAAGAACTTATCACAAAATATAAGGATCGTAAAAATAGTTGCAAGGTATAACTCGATCAACTATACAAGCAAGGCCTCAATCAATGTTCCATGTTTTGTCTTAAGAAATATATTCTATACGACTAGATTACGATTTATTATGCCCTGAGGAAGTGAGCCGCCTGGCTCAAATCCAACCTTTGGCTGTGAATCCCAAAAATTGGTGCCATACAAGGTCAATGGGAGAGCCAGACTCCATGACCTCACCTCTTCGTGATTAGTGCATGAAAACCAAAGTAGGATGTAGTCTCTTGCTTGAGTGGCCTCAGCCACAGGGTCATCTCCATAGGATACCCTTCTATAATACTGAGCCATGGGCCTATTCACCATGCTCTACAATCACTGAGACATGGGCCTGTTCACCATGCTCTATACACAACCGCAATTCTTCTCCAATCCTCCTACTTTTAGCTAGGAGAAACCCTACATATTCAACAATATGCGCTCCAGGTAATCCCACAGGATAAACCTATTTCACCATCACCAATTACTAATGATGATGGATCTATGGCTAGGGAAAACTACATGATATGTTCCACTATAATTAATTAGTATATTTTAAGTAGATTGTTGAGGCAACCAAGTTGTAAAACATAAACGACATTGAGTTACATTATTACTATCATTATCACATTATCATGGGATCTCAATCCCTCATCACAAAGTGCCACTGCCTTTCAAGGCTTACATCATCAACATGGGATAGCAATCCCTAATCTTAACATCAGAGGATAACACCTCAACTAGGCACTCAGCCTTTATCAGGTCCACATACCTTTTCACATCATATGGGTGATACATGTTATCCCATCAACAAGGATTATCATCACACATATACCTCATAACTCTTACTTGACTATGAATTCACTTGATTTACCTACATGGTTAGTATGCATATCAAGAGAGATAACTAAATCACCAAACATATATCTTTACTATTATCATGCTATTTAGGGTTGAAGGTACATGATTGGAACAACATCCATGATCATAGTTACATGAAGCACAAGCTGTATCTTGTAAACCAATTACATTATTGTAATCAAACCATGGGCATTCACTATGCCTTAATATCTCACGAGGATGGCCATTATCAAGGAATACATCCCTAAGGATTACACAACCATAGCCTAGTCATACATCATTGGTCACAACCTTTCCTCCATTACCCATCATCTACAAGGTACAAGAAAGTAACTACTAGGGTTTCCCGGGTTGAGCATAACCCTCACCAAAGGTACTGTCTTCCCTCACTAGAGATGTGGTAGGTAGCACCATCCCTCACCAAAGGGGTAGCAGGCAGGATCATATCCCTCACTAAAACTCTAACGGCTAGAGCACTTAGCCACACATATCGGCCATCCATGTCATGTACCCATGCACTAAGGATATCGTGCAACTAGGGCTAGTGTTGTGTCGTGCAACCTAATCCAAGAGTATGTATCATGCACCCAAAGAGCAAGGGGGTGTATCAGGCATCTAGATGTGTCAGTCAAGACCCTATCACCCATTAGGGTTAGGGTTCATATCGGGAAACCATCTTCACTATATCGGCCAAGGTCATGGTACCCAAGCTCAACACTGTATGGCCCAACAAGCTCACTACAAAAAATGACACCAAGGCACTGCGAAATGTCCTATCATCCAACTAGGTTAAGAATCACATGTCGGTTACCACTAAGGAACCTAACTAGGGTCCACCACCCAAACACCATATCGGGCAACACAAAACCACCCTATGTCACCCAAGGCATAAAACAGAGGTATCTACACCCAAAACCATATCCGACAACCAAGCCAAAAGAAGTCAACTTAACATATCATCCAAGAAAAAACCCTAGAAGAGGGGTATCGTGCAAAGCACAAGGTCCACATTGGATGGTCATCTTCAACCTAAAGACCAACATCATCAAACCCTAAAAGATTATGAGTGTTGGCTCAACTCTCAACAACTAAGAGAGAGAGGTATTGCACAACCTACATCACATATCGGGAATCAAGGTAGGTCATACATATCAGTCGAACCTTCAACCTCAACTAGGTCATCAACAACCAAAGGATCACCTCTCAAATCCATGGTGAGAGTAGGGTATTGCCCAAGCAACAAGAATATAGACTCACCTCTCAAATCCATGGTGAGAGTAGGGTATTGCCCAAGCAACAAGAATATAGACTCACCTCTCAATGACTAAGGAAGAGAGGGGTTTTTCCTACACCACTAGATCTCAAGCTCACTTCTCAAAACCAAGGAGAGAAAGGGGTATTTCCCCAAGGAAAACCTAATCCATAGGTTCGACCAACAAGGAACAAGGTCATACAACTATTAATAACATAACCACTAAGTCCGACAAGATTATAGGTACATAATAGAGAAAGAAACATATCTAACAAGATGCATGGCCGATCAAGATGAAACATAAACATGCAACAAGAAAAGGAATTAGTATAGCTAGGGTTAGGAGTTATGTAACCCACCACCTCAAGAAAGCTCCTCAAGCTCTAAAGCTCCAAGCACCAAGCTTTAATCTCTTAGCTCCAAAGCACCCCACCTTCGGCCACCACAAGAAGAGACGCAAAGTTCATAACCACCATGGCTGAAGAACAAGCAATAAGGAGAAGAAGGTGCTAAGGAGAGAAAGGAGATGCTTACCAAGGAAGCAAGACCCTTCTAGGGTTCGACCACCACCTAGAGGAAGCAACTAAGGAACTAAAGAGCTAAGAAACTAAAGAGAGGGTTGTATATATACAAGAGGGTCTATGGGGCGCCCACCTTGGTGTTGCTCCACATGTGAATGTCCAAGGAACCACTTGTCCAAAGCCATGCCACCTTGCTAAACAACATGCTCATGTCATGCCACCAAATAACAAAGGGTTGACCACTTGTCTAAGGTATGGTGACAAAAACAAGGCAAGGTAAAGCGGTCACCTTGGGCGACACATCCCACTGGGCGACACACCCCACCTAGGAGACACACCCCATCTGGGAGACACAGGTCACTAAGGTGCTCTTTGCACGACACAAGGCCTCAACAAGGAAAAGCAAAGCAAAGAAAATCCCAACAAAGCTCCATAAGGCCCAAAACTACTCAAGCAACAAGCCCAACTCATCCTCTCAAGCCTAGAGGATGCAAGGAGAAATAAAACATCTCTCAAGGTGACAAACTTGCACATCAACCCTAAAACTTGGGTTATTTGCAAGTTGCACCACATAGCACAAACAAACCCTAATCACAAACTCAGGTGATTAGCAAGCTTCTAAACACAAGGTTTAGGCAAAGCAAATAGGGTAAATCCAAAATGAAGGTCAGGGTCCTTACATTAATAGTACCGATTTCCTTCTCTTCAGAAACGGTGCCAAAAAGTTGTCCAGCCTAAATCACACACCCAAAAAGGAGCATATCAAAAGTAATCAGAATTTCAAATTTATATCTCGATACTCAAGCCCCCACAACTATAATACAAGGCATGATGTAGTAAATTGGGGTCAATCCATAGGGTCCAGGGTGGTAACTGTTAAAAATGGAGAGCCTTAGCTTAGTTACACCAACCAAAGAGTGAGACAAAGTTTTGTGTTCCTTACTGAACGACGATACTCAGATAAACAAGAAAGTAAAATAAGGAAAACAAAAGTGATAATTATAAGAAAAGAACATGAAAGATAAAAAAAGAAAAATATCAAGTATGGATGAGAAACTCAGATTGGGTTTCACCATATAAGGTATCTCACTGACATGCAATATTCACACCCATTGTATACCCCTAACAAGTTTACAAGCTCATAAGTGTATATTCCCTCCTCTCTTGAGTCTAGGATAGATCTTGATTATAAGGTTGTCTCTCTCTCGAGATGGCAAACAAATAATTGCAATAAAACCATATGATCATTATCTTAAGTATTAAAGCATTCTCATGCATTCATGCAATTCCATAACACATAGATATGGGTTGATACTACTGTTTTGAGGTATTAACAATCAAACAACACAAGGTGGTAGCTAATCATGTAAGTGAAGCATTAAGATCAAGAGTATGGAGATAAATATTGCTAAGAGCATATATTCAAATGGATATAACTTTTTACATGTTGGGAGAGCCTTAGTGGCTACTCCTAACCCAGGCTATATGTTGAGCCACTCATGGTAGTGAGTAATATCACATATTTACAATAATAATGAGACATGGAGGTGGAAGATGAAATGTAATAAAAGGGTGAAAGGGGGTATGGACAAATTTGGAGGAGAAGAAGGGAGAGTACACCAACAATGACCATGTATGATCAAGGTCAATGGAAGACTTCTCATGTCCAAATCTAGTGTTAGCGTTGAAGATAGCTACCCATTCTCCTTACTCCTCTTGAATAATAATCCTAGACATGCTCACCAAAGGTGGAGGTGTGCTGTCACCTTACACTCTTATCCTCAAAGACCACAAACCGATGGTTGATAGTGCAATGGAAATCAATTGTAAGGTGGCTATGCGGCAACACTTTGTCATCTCCTTCATGTCATGACCCTTCTCTTGTAGCATGGGTTCTTCTATTTATAAGTCTCAGTATAGTGCTCGAGGTGGTGCTAGGGATGCTTTACTTTCAATACAAGTCCTTGGAGCACGTGCGTTGGAGCACACAACTAACAATCTCGAATGATAGTTATCTAGCACCACCACCAATTGGCACTCATGCATGCAAGCCATTGGTTTAGGGAATCGATGGATTGTTGCTTTAGTGGTACCTTCATGACTCTGTCAAGTTGGCCATCAATCAATGGTCGCACACAAATCATCGATACTTATGGCCATAGAATTCTAAGAGTTGATGGTTGTCGGTAGGTCACTAGTTGAGCATTGACATGCCATTGGTAGGCACTCTAATAGGATCATGCGGACCATTGGTTTGGACATCCAATGGTTGGTCTAGTCACCTATTGCTGCTAAGTGACCTTGGTTAGGGAACCGATTATCTGTGGTATGTCCCTTGCTCCTAAAGGTGTGGGTGAGTGGCATCAGTTGTGGAATTGATGGGGATTCTACCTCAAGATAGAACCATCATTTGTCAGATTATTTGCATGTAGTAGAGTGGTTACCTTTGAATCAAGGTATAAATGGTAAAATTAGGTAAAATGAGAGAAAGTGAAGGTGAGTTGCATAATGAAGGTGAAATAAATAATAAAACAAGGAATGTAATATCCACAAAATTGGACGTTATCAAGAACCCAACACCGAATTGAAGGTGGAAGAAGGTGAAAATTCCATTAGTCTAATAGGGTGTGTATTGTGTAGAAAGATTTTCAGTGCTGTAGGTTTCTTCCTTGCTTACAGTTCAGGTCATGGATGGGCTCTGGTAGGATGATGGTGAGAGGTAGAAAGTAGAGCACCATTGGTGGATCTATGTTGTAGAAAGGTCAGATTGGTGGTAGGAAGAGGACGAGACTGGCCTCGATCACATTGGATCTAGTGGGAGAATGAAGGCAATGAGATCGGTCGTGGTTGATCCTAGTGGTGTAGGTGACATTGTTGATAGTTTGAATCTAGGCTCACACATGTTGGTGAGGACAATGGATGGGATATCCTCTGAGGAGAACTACTTCTCCTCTCCCTAGTACTGGATAGTGATTTTAGGTTGGTTGATTGGGTCAAGGGCTTAGGGAGATTGCAACTAGAGTCTGATAGGAGGTGGATTAATAAAGGTGACATGGACGTCTAGGGTGTGGTAGATTATTGAGGTCTTGATGGATTGAGGCAGTAGACGATGAAGTTCAAATGAAAGAGGTGGTTATGGATATCGAGTCCATGATGGTTGCTTGTAGATATATGAAGTAGGTGTCCAGTGAGGTTTGAAGATTCAAGGGGTGAGTTGCAGGTATGTAGATTGGGGGCTTGTGACTATGCAATAGAGTTGTAGGTTTAAGATGACAACCAAAATGTATGTAACTTGGTGATGGGGTCGCAAAGGTTTATAGGGTAGGTTTTTGATGATTAATAGTGCTAGAGGTTAAAGATGTTGTAGTCAGTCACACTATGAGGGTGGTAACCTATAATGGGTCATGATTGTTTCTTGGCACAGTTTCATAATGGTGGCCAAATATCAAGGATTAAAGTCATTATTGATTGTAGTTATTACAGTAGGGAAACTTAGGGATGAGGCGAGTGAGGTGGGTTGGGGTCGAGAAGCTAAAGGAGGAGCCTTAGGGATTCTTCTCTCCTACAACTATTTAGTAGGAGGAGACAGAAGTGTTGGTATGTATGCCCTGAGAGCCAATCATGGGATGATTGGTGGGATACATTAAGATTGATTTGATAAACATCATAGGCAAGCTTCCAATTCTTTCTGGTTCAGTAATATGAGATAGTGATAGAACAAATTGAATGTCTAGAGAATGACAGTACTCAATGACGTATGCCTTCAGGTTCATGACCTGAACGATGAGATCATACAGATTCTAAGAGTTTGTACATTCTTGTTATGTCCCTAGTCGGATGTCATTGTGGAAGGTAGATAGACAACAATGACACATAAGACTAGATTGTGGTGTTGGTTGATGAAATAATCTCATTAGTCATGATATAGAGATATCAAACCAAACACATAGGTACTTGTTAGAGAACAAGTGTACCAGACAGACCCACTGTGAGTTTGACACATGGAACCATGACATGGTAGCCACAGTCAGTACTCACAGTGATGGTGGTGAATGTGATTCTTTGACCTGAAATCACTACACTCAACACATGTCGTTGGGCACACTTTGACATCATCAAACGCAGTCCTGAGACATGGGTTGTTATAAAGGTGATGATTGGGTGGCTTTGACACATGGGGATTTTGAGGGGTGAGTGATAGATATGGGATTTGTCCCTCCTGAGGGAGTGTGATATCCAAGGCCACTTGATGAGTAGGATTGAGATAGGCGTGTGCATGCATGTGTGAATCAGTATGTGATATTGATGTCATACATATCTCCTTCAATCTACTCTGAGATCAAGAAAGTGAATGAACATTGACAGGATGACTATTCCATGCCTCGAGTTCATTTGGGATATCAGTGACAAAGGAATTATACATCGCTGTAACACCATTCACGGATTGTAGGATTGAAAGTTGTTCTCCAACTTTCTACTTTCACTTGGGTAGCATTGATGTGTGACTAGGCACCGCTCTTTGCTTGTGAAGTCATAAGTGTTATGGACTTTCACTGCCAACGTGAAATGGACCTGCAGGGTCACACACATAGGATTTAACCTGGAAGAGGAATTTTGTTCACAAGAAATGTTTAGATTGATTACTAAAGGAGTTTAGTAGTTCAATTAAACACTCAATCAATTTATAGCTCAATGCCATATTATTCAAGGTGTTGCACACATTGATTGGAGTATCAGATTGATTGAAATCACAATTGACTGATTCTGCACAACCTGTACTCCCAACCGATCGGCTCATGTGATGAACCGGTCGACTGAGGTTGTTGTACCAGTCAGCTCAAGTGTTGAGCCGATCGGCTCAAGTCCAGGGTGAACCGATTGCTTCAAGTGTTGAAACGATCGATTCAACTGGTGCAACTGAGCAATTTGGGAAAATAGGATTGGTGAGAATTTTCCTTTCGTTCCAATTGCCCAATTTGATTGGGAATAGGATTGGTATTCGATACCAATTAGGAACAAAAGAAGGAAAGTCAATCGGGAACTGACCAGGACCACCAACCGATCGGTTCACTTGTGAACCGACCGGTTGAGGTGTCCCAACTGACCGGTTCACTTGTGAGCTGATCGGTTTAGGTCCCCAACCGACCGGTTCACTTGTGAACCGATCAGTTCAGGTTGCGAGTTGGTTGCTTTTATGGAAAATCTCGAACCCTTCTACTCCTACTTTTATTCCCGCATTGCCTGAGATGGAGAACCCTGTCCCATGACTCTCCTATATATAGGGGTATTGGGGGCTTCTCAAAGTACAACTCAGTGCAACCAGTTGCTATGCAAAGTTGTCATTCTTTCTAGTTTTCGTAACTGAGAGAGCCCGAGCAAGTGCTACCTGCAAAGGGAGGTGCAGCAAGGGAAAGACAACTGCAGTTGCAACTGGAGGTAGGAGATTGTGTTGGCGACTAGTACATCAACAAAATGGTGCGACTCCTTCCAATTCCTTATGGGACAAGGAGATTGGAGTTCCCGGTGGTTCGTGTGGACTACTTTAGAGGCGGGAGGTTTCTTCCGCTCAGGAGGACAACTGTCAATCCTGACATTCCGGTGTGATCAAGAGTCGTCAGTCCCAGTGCGACCAGGAGCTGCACAGACACCGTCAAAGACCGGATTTGAAGATCGTGCAAGGTGCGAGGTATTGTCGCCGAGAAAGCCTCGGGACAAGGTATGATTCCACAAACCATCCTTTCCTATTATATAGACGTTGACGCGTTTCTTTGTTTTGGGTTTGGGGGAGAAATTTTGTTTCCGCTGCCTTCTCTGTCTCCCCTAAAACCCAACACTGTTATCAGAGCCATGTCAACTGTTCTATATTTTAGGAATATTGATATGATCGATTTTGGTTTGTCGCCTTTATTTATTGCATACGATGCGAATAAAATTGGCTTTATGCATGTCCAATCCTAAATCCACAAATCTGAAATTACATATATGATATGTATTATTAATGCACTTGATACAAGTCGCCCTTAAATGAGTTTTGTGGTGGATGTATAGCGTGGTTATGGCCAATAAACCCTATCTGTGAATGGTTGTTTGTGGTTGTTTGCATCTCAGTTTGCGCACCGATTTTCCCTCTCCTATTCCTAATGTAACTCGAAATAATTCGAGATTCTTTCCTACCTTTGCTCCCCCCGAATGTAACTCGGGGTTTCCCTTTTAAGCAATGTAAAATTAGGATAGATTTTATTTCCTGTTATGTCAAAGACCGGCAGACATCCTAACGACAGCTGAGACGATCAGTTCAAGGTGTGAACCGATCGGTTGACGTTCCAGACGATCGGTTCAAGACTTGAACTGATCGGTTGATGACCGGTTTGAGGAGCAAGACGAGCGGGTGGCGGCCATGACGAGATGCACGACGACTAGGCGAACCGATCGGTTGGAAGAGCCAACCGATCGGCTGGTGGCACCCAGACGACTGGGCCAGAACGGGCAAGTCATTCATGTGATGGATTGATCTACTCAGATGGCAAGGCACATAGTTCATCTTGTAAAGGTTGCATGTGATGTAGACCTAGATGACCGTGATTCCTCTTGGCTTGAGGAATTACATTAGGATGGCCATAATCATCGCTTTTATCATTTGTGCATGTTTTCTGTGGGATATAGCGTGTATATGATACGTACTATGTATTGTGGTGATTGGATATGTATATGTATATAAAAACCAAATCCCTCATTAAATATTAAGTTTTAGATGCCTTCCAAATGCGACACACATGAAAAGCTTGATCGACCAAGTGTGGGCACGCCCAAGCGTGGTGCACCGTCTATATCGTGGAAACGTGAAGGATGAATGTGTGGGTCTGCCCAAGCAGGGTGCATATTCATCGTGTTGGCTTTAGGTCGGACTTAACAAGGTGACCTAGATATGATCTAGCACCTTGAGGCATGGAGATGATCATGGCAAGGTGTTGCATATGACATATTATCAAGAGTTGCATATGATGCAATTGGCAAAAGTTGCCTACCTGAGAGATCTATGTTGTGGGTGACAACCCTAGCTGGTCCATGACTTAGAGGATTTCAGGATCTTTCCCACTAGAAGGTTGTATGCTGCAATCTTCTGAATTGATGGTGAGGGCTATCAATTTGAAGTAAAATAGTGGGAGCGATAATTAATTAAAGGCCTAATAATATCGTCAAATTTTCAAATCAATCAAATAAGTCAAAAATGAGTTTTTGGACTAAAATTGCATATTTTCCTTTTGTAGTACAAATGACAACAAACAACAACTTTTCTTTGCGATCGGTCCTTGACAAGGACAAGCTAAATGGGACAAACTTCCACGACTGGTATCAGACATTGAGAATTTTTCTCACTCAAGAGCATAAGCTCTATGTCCTAGATACTCCAATTCCAGAGGAACCCGCTCCTAATGCACCAAAGGCAGAAAGGGATGCTTACAAGAAGCATTTTGATGATGCCATTGATGCAAAGTGCTTGATGTTGTGTTCTATGAACCATGAGTTGCAAAGACAACATGAGAACATGGGTGTCATTGAGATGATTCAGCATCTCAGGAACATGTATGAAGATCAGGCACGGCAAGAGAGATACAATGTTTCTAGGGCGCTGTTCAAGTGTGTCATGATAGAAGGAGATCCAATTGGTCCTCACACAGTCAAGATGATTGGGTATGTGGAGAACCTGCAAAGACTAGGATTTCCACTGAGCCAAGAGTTGGCTACTGACGTGATACTGCAATCGTTTCCAGAATCTTACAGTCAGTTTGTGATGAACTACAACATGAACAACTTTGATAGGCCACTGTCAGAGTTGTTGGGCATGTTGAGGACAGCCGGGATACATATGAAGAAGGACAAGCCTATGTCTGTGATGGTGATCACGGGCAAGAAAGGCAAGTCCAAGCGCAAGGGCAAGGGCAAAGCTAAGAAAGGTTCTGATGCTAGCCAGGAGCCCAAGATGACTTCAGCTCTCAAGGCCAAGGGAGGCGTGACCAAGAAAGGAATTTGCCACCATTGTCAAAAGCCAGGACATTGGAAAAGGAATTGTCCTCTCTATATGGAAGAACAAAAGAAGGAGGCGACTGAGGTCTCTACTTAAAGGTGTCATGAAAGTAATCTTGTAACACTTTTTCAGGTATATGATACCAAGATGTAAAGTGTAAAGCACTCATAAATTGGGGCAAGTGTTGCCGCCATAGATAGGAGTACTTTAGTTTATTTTCAGCCTACAAGGCATGTAATACAGTTATGAACTGCTATTTCATATATGCCAGTAGATAGAAACACTTTATTTTTGCATATTGTATGACAATGATGGAAATTAATAAAGTTGAGTTTTCAATCTTAAAGATATGATCTTTGTGGCAATGCCTTATTTATCTTGTGATATTTGATATGCATAAGATAAAATGATACCTAAAAGTTATAGATAACTCAAACAATAAAATTAGCATTAATCATGAGAAATTCATTTCTAGTTTCCATGTGATGGATAAATCTAGACTCTTTTGGTTAGAGAACCAATAAGAGACATGAATATCTTGGACATGATTAATCAATCTTCACTAATGATAGTGGGAGAATGATTATCCTATTAGGTATAATACATGTGATGTATTTACATACCTATTGGAACAAATGCTAATACTTCAAATGGTGTTTAGAGAAATACCAATATGAATATCTTGAAGTGTTCAAGATTATCATAGATGAAGTACAAATTTGGAAAAGTGTTAATTCTTGATGAGATCAATGAATGAAACACTTGGACCAAATGTTTGAGATCCTTATGAGTGATTATGATAGTGTATCATAGTGAACTCATGATTAAAGGCATGGTGATGTCTAAATCAAGAGGGAATCATACTCTAAGGAGTTAGAGAATGATTATCAAATAACTGAATTCTTCTTAATAAATGAATACCCCACAATAATAAAGGAAATTAAGAATCACAAGGGTTGTGAGTTCTTATATCTTTAACAGATACACCTCAATTATCTATGTGATGAGTTCTTCATGAGATGAGTCAACTATCTAGATGAATATGAAGAACCGAATTTTGAGTTATGGTTCATGACCATTACATCCTAAATGACATCCGTGTGAACCATAAGGTATGACCTTGATGGTAGCACTCATTGGATGAAATCCATAAGTGTAAATGAGTCTTAAGTGTTAAGACACATGGATAACATTTTGAGAAGGATGATGCTTGTTGATTGCAACTTAATGACTGAGGCATTTGGCATATGGATACTAAAACCACATTCCTATGAGGAATAACACAAGGATGAGTATGTGACACAACCTATAAGGTTTATGAATCCACTAATGCAAATGAAGTCTATAAGTTACAATGGACTAATCAATGTGATTGATTGAGTACAAGCAACTCATAATTGGATCTTTGCTTTGATGATATAGTCAAAGGGTTTGATTGATATGTCAAAGATAAAGAAGGGATCTGTGATTTAGTGGGAGCGTATTCACATTCCACATGTTGATTTGAAATGGAAATGTTCTCGAATGGAAATACAAAAGTGGAAATTATCTTTAAGGAAAATAGATATGTTTCCTATGGAAATAAGAATAGAGATCTATAGAGATAGTTCTCGAAAACCTCTTGACCTGAAAAAAGAAAGCGTACATTGGCAATTTGTACTGAAATGTTCAGTATGCACAGATTCAGTGGGAGAAAACTTGTCCATGTTACATGGAGTTAGTATCCCAAGGCCAAGTGTCCAATTCTTATGAAGAATGGGAACACTAAGAATAGATATGGATCTATCATGTATGTAATCATCCCATTATCTTGCATGTACCAACATGGCAAGAACCAAATGCATTCATCATCTTGTATGTAGGACATGGCAATATGATGTGCTCATCCTGATAACTCGTATGTGAGACATGACGAGTGGATGTTTGTCTACTTCCAATAAGGGTTACTGGAATCCCATAAGAACTTGATAAGTACTTGAGAAGTGCTATTTCTATGGAGATAAGGAAGAGTTCAATATAAAGAGTTACATTGATGCGAACTTCCGAATAGGACAGAAAATTAATCGCAAAATATACATAGGATGTATAAAAGTGAAAGTTTGTTGATAATTGGAAGTGTTCCAATAAAACCATTTCAAAGGAAATGCTGAGTATCTATGTGCTAGAGAACAACAGTGGATACTATATGGATCTGGAAGTTCTTAAGATGAACTTATATTCCACTCATTGATGACAAGTATGGAATCCTTAATCATTCAATGTGGTTAAAGGTTAGCAAAGGAATACTAGATCGCATATTACAACAACTCCATCTCATACGTATGACGTACATCGAGGAGATGAGAGACATGCAATTTATACTGACTTTAGCAAGGTGTTGCCATTACTCACTATGTTCACACTAGAGCACAGTAACATGTGGGACATATTTGAAGATCACTATGAATATGATTCAAGGGTGATTGGCTCACAGTGCAAGTGGGAGTCTGTTGGTATGTATGCCCTAAGAGCCAATCATGGGATGATTGGTGGGATACATTAAGATTGATTTGATAGACATCATAGGCAAGCTTCCAATTCTTTCTGGTTCAGTCATATGAGATAGTGATAGAACAGATTGAATGTCTAGAGAATGACAGTACTCAATGACGTATGCTTTTAGGTTCATGACATGAACGATGAGATCATACAGATGCTAAGAGTTTGTACATTCTTTTTATGTCCCTAGTCGGATGTCATTGTGGAAGGTAGATAGACAACAATGACACACAAGACTAGACTGTGGTGTTGGTTGATGACATAATCTCATTACTCATGATATAGAGATATCAAACCAAACACATAGGTACTTGTTAGAGAACAAGTGTACCGGACAGACCCACTGTGAGTTTGACACATGGAACCATGACATGGTAGTCACAGTCAGTACTCACAGTGATGGTGGTGAATGTGATTCTTTGACCTGAAATCACTACACTCAACACATGTCGTTGGGCACACTTTGACATCATCAAACACAGTCCTGAAACATGGGTTGTTATAAAGGTGATGATTGGGTGGCTTTGACACATGGGGATTTTGAGGGGTGAGTGATAGATATGGGATTTGTCCCTCCTGAGGGAGTGTGATTTCTAAGGCCACTTGATGAGTAGGATTGAGATAGGTGTGCACACGCATGTGTGAATCAGTATGTGATATTGATGTCATACATATCTCCTTCAATCTACTCTGAGATAAAGAAAGTGAATGAACATTGACAGGATGACTATTCCATGCCTCGAGTTCATTCGGGATATCAGTGACAAAGGAATTATACATTCGTTGTAACACCATTCAAGGATTGTAGGATTGAAAGTTGTTCTCCAACTTTCTACTTTCACTTG
This sequence comes from Alisma plantago-aquatica, assembly GCA_963693085.1. Lineage (NCBI taxonomy): Eukaryota > Viridiplantae > Streptophyta > Magnoliopsida > Alismatales > Alismataceae > Alisma > Alisma plantago-aquatica. Next base: position 558,727,800 of record OY856415.1, on the reverse strand, counting down.
GGTTGCACTGATGTGTGACTAGGCACCACTCTTTTCTTGTGAAGTCATAAGTGTTATGGACTTTCACTGCCAACGTGAAATGGACCTGCAGGGTCACACACATAGGATTTAACCTGGAAGAGGAGTTTTGTCCATAAGCAATGTTTAGATTGATTACTAAATGAGTTGAGTAGTTCAATTAAACACTCAATCAATTAATAGCTCAATGTCATATTGTTCAAGGTGTTGGACACATTGATTGGAGTATCAGATTGATTGAAATCACAATTGACTGATTCTGCACAACCTATACTCCCAACCGATTGGCTCATGTGATGAACCGGTCAGCTGAGGTTGCTGAGCCGGTTGACTCAAGTGTTGAGCCGATCGGCTCAAGTCCAGGGTGAACCGATTGCTTCAAGTGTTGAAACGATCAATTCAACTGGTGCAACTGAGCAATTTGGGAAAATAGGATTGGTGTGAATTTTCCTTTCGTTCCAATTGCCCAATTTGATTGGGAATAGGATTGGTATTCGATACAAATTAGGAGCAAAAGAAGGAAAGTCAATCGGGAACCGACCAGGACCACCAACTGACCGGTTCACTTGTGAACCGACCGGTTGAGGTGTCCCAACCGACCAGTTCACTTGTGAGCCGATCGGTTCAGGTCCCCAACCGACCGGTTCACTTGTGAGCCGATCGGTTCAGGTTGCGAGTTGGTTGCTTTTGTGGAAAATCCCGAACCCTTCTACTCCTGCTTTTAGTCCCGCATTGCCCGGGTTAGAGAACCTTGTCCCATGACTCTCCTATATATAGGGGTATTGGGGGCTTCTCAAAGTACAACTCAGTGCAACCAGTTCCTCTGCAAAGTTTTCGTTCTCTCTGGTTTTGGTAATCGAGAGAGCCCGAGCAAGTGCTACCCGCAAAGGGAGGTGCAACAAGGGAAGGACAACTGCAGTTGCAACTGGAGGTAGGAGATTGTGCTGGCAACTAGTACGTCAACAGAAGGGTGTGAATCCTTCCAATTCCTTGTGGGACAAGGAGATTGGAGTTCTAGGTGGTCCGTGTGGACTACTTCAGAGGCGGGAGGTTTCTGCCGCTCAGGAGGACAACTGTCAATCCCGACAGTCCGGTGTGATCAGGATTCGTCAGTCCCGGTGCGACCAGGAGCTGCACAGACACCGTCGAAGACCGGATTTGAAGACCGTGCAAGGCGCGAGGTATTGTCGCCGAGCAAGCCTCGGGACTAGGTATGATTCCACAAACCATCCTTTCCTATTATATAGACGTTGGCGCATTTCCTTGTTTTGGGTTTGGGGTTGAAATTTTGTTTCCACTGCCTTCTCTGCCTCCCCTAAAACCCAACAAGAAGTTACAGGAGGGGAGTCAACCTCTGTATTCCTTTATAACCTAAGAATTATCATAACTCCTTATTGACTAATGATGCCAAGTCTATTGAGTTAAACATGTGTTCGAAATTCATTGAACTTAATTATAAGTATATTAACACCTATAATTAGTATTCTAGGGTGGATAATTAATCATCTCCCTAGATATTTCTAACAAGTATATCTTTTACTATTATCAATATTTTCTTTTAATTCCAAGAACATTAGTAAATCCAAGGGAATTATATGAATTTATGGTCCAATCAAAGTATTCTAGCACAAGAATTTCAGATTGTACTAATTGGTGCCAAAATGATTCATTGAGGTATTTTTTTGTAGATTTCTCAATTAATTAACATAAGAATCTCAAAAGGAGGCCAACATGTATTAAGGTACATGAAAATAAATCAAAATGATGCTATATGAGTTAGAAGGAAGAAATTTATTGTAATTGAACTCATGTTTAGGGATATTTATGAATTACCGCTCAAAATAGACATTGTTCCCAAAGTTTAGTATGTTACAATGAGTGATTCCTATCAGGGTTCTTCTAGATTGGATCATACATGGAAACTACTGATGTTTACCTTCTTTTGGAACTAAGGTGACATGAGATGAATCCACCACATGTGATGGCAACTCTACAAAATTAGGTGGAGGATCTGGCTAGGGCTTTTCTTAATCACATGGGCCTACATGTAGGAGGGATGGTACTGGTGTGGAAGGAAATATCTCATTTGTCAAGATGTCCTCATGAACATTTTTGTGTGGTCATGCATCCTCTTGAAAAATCATCCACTCAACACTAGGGTCAATGGGGATAGTAGGGTCCTTCACAACATTAGCATGTGGCTCTACATTCTCCTACTTGATCTGCACCTCATAATTTGAAACAATCAATTATGAAACAAAAGTCGGTTTCTCATATTCCATGATATACGCAACCAAGGTTGGTTGATCATTATATACACCTACATCTAGGACCAATAGGGAAGGGTGGTGGTGCCTCATGTTTTGTTGATGTGCCATGGTCACTCTCCAACTAACACTTTTTATATTCACATTTTGGAGGCCATAATGTAGATAATAATAAAATACAAGTGTAAATGTTGACCTCTACCTCCAGCTCCTTATCCTTTTCTACTATCACAATATCATGTATCATCATCTCTGGGATGACATCAACATCATTTTGTAAAATGATCATTGCACTTATCAACTTCTATTGCTCTGGATAACTTCTTGGTGTACCCTTAAACTCCTTAACTTGTTGGAAGAGATAGCTTGTTGTCTGATCTAGTAGTGCCTACATTCTTTTGTTCTAGGCATCTTGTCATTGTGCCTTGGTAAACCAACATCTTTTCAAGGGGGTCTAGCCTCTCACTCATCTTGATTGAATAGTGATCTACATAGTAATTCTCTTCACCATAACCCTCATAACATTGACAATCATGGTCTACCTCTTTAGGATAATTATCTATATAGTATTGTTCCTCATAGTAGCCTATAGAATATTATGGACTGAAGTTAAGTTAATATCATAATAAGAAGGCATGGCATTTTACTTAGAAAATGTTTCAAGTAGCATATAATTTAAGTCTAAGTGAATTGAGGAAGCCCCACAAATCATGGTTGTAGTAGCACAAATTTGACATTGAATGCTTTGTGGTTCCAACCACTGCACTTAAGGTGAGGGCCTGAAGTACATAGAAATTGATTATCAGGCTCAAGAAAGAATAATAACCAATGAATACAAATGTAAAACTGATTTTTATGAAAAATAATGGAACACAACAAATTATAAAATCTAAAAGAGAATAAGAACTATAATTTAAATAAAATTAAGATAAATTATAGAACCAAATTAAAATAAAAAAACTAATAATTTCAAAAACTAACTAAGGATGCAACAATTAAATATGAAATAGTAAAAATACAAACAAGAGAAAGTAATCCTAATTTTATCTTAATATATTAAAAGTCCACTATATTCCATTCTCCCCTAAAATGATGCGAATTTAATGTGTGAAAATCACACAAGAAATCCACTATGATATAAATCCTAGTTCCTACCTAAGCTAACATGCAATAATCACCACCCGCAAGAGGATGGGTCTTACTACAATATAGGTTTAGGATCAGACCCAAAGGAAAACATTTTAAAAACATATTGGGTTTCTAGCAAAATTATAAAAAGAGAAATTAACAAGGATATATTTATTGATAGTTTGTTGATTTATTATTTATCTAAACAAGGAAAAAATGAAACAAGAAAGAATGATTTTTTTAGTTATAAGATAAAATCACTAGGACAATAGGGGTCATTGACATTGCCTAAAAAACTACTCTAAGTATGACATAATTCATTTAAAAGGATACTAGATTGGTACCAAGGTATGTTATATCCTTTAGGAATATGAAATCCACAAGGACTGGTCTCCCCGTAGGCCCTCCAGATCATAAACTTGTCACCCCAGAGAACACCCATCCATGGTTATATTAGGTGACCAATGATAGCAATTCACATCACAATCCTAGGTTTCAATGTCTCTACACCTATAATTATAATTAACATGCAAGATAGGTGACCACAATATAAGGCACACGGTAAGAAATTAATGAAGTTTCATACAAACAACAATTCACAATGTAGAAATTAGAGTACGAGTGGCAAGGATAATCCTTGAACCCTAGTAAAAAGTCTAGTATTGGTCATGTACATAATAAAATGAAGAGAGAATTATAAGTGGCTCATGAAAAAAGTAGTGACATGGAGGAGGTCTATGGTCTGTGAAACCATTCTCTGAACAACAACTCCAATGTTAGGTCACATCTTATGATGGATCACATCACCACGTCAACCCATCAATGTTTGTGTCTGGCACTCCCTATGATGGTGATGGTTAGGTATGGGGGATGCATGGACTAATATCCTCTATAAATATACCTCTAATCTTTTTATAACATGTCCCAAGGTTTCAAGTTGATGTGACATCACTAATGACTGTGTGCCTTTTTATATAGATTTGTAGTGCCATGAAATAACCCATTGGAAGTGATGAATAAATGTATTCCTCCCATAGATAAGTGATACCCTTCTAAGACATCTTGAATCACCCAATTTCAATATTGATTGTGAATTTTGGAGCAAGTTTACCAAATGCATATGCTTGATTCTCAATCCAAATGTTGGAGGTAGAGAGTAGGGATTCAAGTTTTGACTTATTTGTCGCAAGTTTGGTAGATGCATTATGATTGCCCCGGTTAATCACTATATATTGGATACTAATAGTCTCAGTAGTTTATAATGAGGTATTGGGACTTTGATATATGGTAATCTAGGGATACATGCAAACACTGAAGTGGTAAAAATATCCTGAAGTAGGTGTACTTATATTATGATGAAAACTATAAATATGATGGACTAATCCCAGTTAACTAGTAAACCACTTATACCAACACTCCCCCTCAAGATGGAGGTAGACATAGTGTAGTCCCTACTTGATACCCATATAGTGGAGAACTATTACAGGAAGTGATTTTGTCAGGATATCAAGAACTTGATTAACAGTCTATATGTGAGGAGCCACTCTATTTTTGTATTTGTCTAGGTCCCAAAGAAAATGACAAACCACCTCAATGTGTATTGTATGCTCATGGAACATTAGATTATTGGCTACACAGATAGCATCCTAGTGTCACAATGTAGAGGATCTAGAATTTGAACATGAATTCCAAATACAGTTAGAATGGACTGAACCCACTATAGGTCACAAGAAGCATGGTACATAGCTCTATATTTGACTTTAGCACTACAGTGAGAAACCAAAACCTATTTTTTACTTCTCTAACCAATTGTATGATGCTTGACATAGTACATAAACCAGAGGTGGACCGGTGATCTTGGACATCTTCTTACAAATCCTCATCTACATATCCAAAAGTAGTAATGATCTATTGTTTAAGTATTTGTAGACTAGTCTTCTTCCTGGACCATTCTTGATATAGAGTAGGGTGCATTAGATGTTGCATCGGTAAGCTTGAAATGTTGCACTCATATGCTGACTAACTACTTGTGACAACATAGGCTATGTATAGTTGAGTGATTATTAATATATCAATTTGACAACTATTTGGTGATACATTTCTGAGTCTGAGAATATCCCCCAAGTGGAGCCTTTGTGTGTTAATCCATTGGAGGAAAGATTGGTTTAAGAATCTATCATCGTAGTCTCTTGAAGTAGGTCCAAGGAATAACATATGTGGAACAAGTTGATCCATGTGAAGGAGTGAAGGACCTATATTCTGAGGAAGTATTGTACATTTCCCAAGTCCATTATATGGAAATGGGCTTGTAGTGATTGTTTCATGTTGTAGATGCCAATTTGTCAATTCCCATGATCACAATGTCATTAACATATATAACAAAGAGAATGTGCCCTCTTGAGGACTTTGAACTGAAAAATGAATGATCTATATATGATCTATGAAAACCTTATTCTTTAAGGTCTTTGTTGAGTTTATTGAACTAGAATCTCAGGGATATCTGAAGTCCATATAAAGAGCATTGTAGAGGATACAATTTAGGAGAAGACCCCCCAACAACAAAGCATGGAATTGCTTCATATAGACCTCTTCTAGGAGATCTTCATGTAGAAAACATTCTTAATGTCAACCTCAAACAGTGGCCAGTCAAAGTGAGCTTCCAAGGAAATAAAGATACGAGTAGAAGCAACCCTTGTTATCAAAGAGAATATCTCAAAAGAATCCACACCAAAGGTTTGAGTAAAACCGTTATCAATGTATCAAACCTTTAGTCACTTGATAGAGACATCAATGTGGTGTTTGATTGAGAGCATCCAAGTACAACAACAAATATTCTTATCAGGTGGTGGATTAACCAGGTCCCATGTATGATTGTCACATAAATCTTGAATCTCTTCTAGCACAACATATTTCCATCTAGGATGTTTTGAAGCATCCAACCAATAAATGTCTGAGGATAAAAGTGGTATCTATAATGGTGGCAAAAGCAGAAATAGTAGGGGAGAAGAGATATAGACACCATAGTTTAGAGATTAGATGCTCGATGGTGCATGAATGTATACCTTTCTAAATCACTGTTGGTAAGTTGGATTGAACTGGAATAGATGATGATTGTAGGGTTTTTGTTTAGGGGTCAACTTCCATGCATCAATCAAAGTCTTTTACTACTAATGATGGGGTTCGGGGAACCAATTTATTGGTAGGGATAGAGGATAATTACCACTAGGGATGTTGTTTGGGGATCAACTTCCATGCGTCAATCAAAGTCCTTTACTACTGATAATGGGGTTCGGGGAACCAATTTATTGGTAGGGAAAGAGGATGATTACCACTAACATAAGAAAAACACATCCTCATGAAAGGTGACATAAAAAAAAATATAAACATGACAATATAGTGTATTAAGACACATTTACACCCTTTTGGAGAGAAATTGTTTCCTAGGAAAACCATTTTCAGCAAGCATGGTGATAGTTTATATGCCTTAGGGTCAAAACTATGGACAAAGGTGACACATCCAAAAATCCATAATAGTAAGGAAACAATTTGATTTGTGGATAGAGAAGCAAACAAGGAGTTTGTTATTTGAGGATCGATGATGGTTGATGATTGACTAAAGACATGTAGTGAGAACACCGTCATACCAAATTTTTTTTGGGAATGTTTGTATGAATGGTAAATAAGTGTGCAATGCCAAACACGTGATAATCTCTAGACTCATCACTACCATTTTGTTGTGGAGAATAAGAAAAATAGACTTAATGGATGATTCTCATTTTTTGACAAAAATAATGAAATTGCCCATTGGATCTACCCAAGGGCATTATGAGGATGAAGGATCTTAATAGGTGTGGAAAATTGAATAGATATTATTTATGAAATACATTAATAAGGGAAAACATCATCACATGTTTTGAAGGAGATAAAGCTAAGTCATTCTTGAGAGATCATCCACAAAAGTAAGGATATATATGAAACCATGATAGCTTGTTGTCCAAAATGAATCACACACATCACTATGAGTTGAATCAAAATATTTTCAGGATTACCCCCATTTCAAGTTAATAGGCTTGCCTAGCCTTGTTTTTTGTTATCATTCCCTCCTAATAAGGAAAAAAAAAGGACTCCATACCATTCACAGAGGGAAATGTGTATTAGAGCAAGGTAGAAGCCCAATAAATTAGACCAAGCAGTGGGTGCAAGAAATAGATGAAACGAGGAAGATCATGCTTGGAATTTGATTTTATGGTACTATATAGGAACATAAACTATGGTTTCCCAAATGACAAGAATCATGCAAAATAGAAGAACAAGAAGAAACACAACTATCTAAGACCTTGAGTTTGTTCGGAGAAGGATAAACAAAGCGTAGATGTAGTTGTAGGGGAGAAACCACAATAAGAGCACTTGTCAGAGGCTGAGGAGTGATAGAAAAGTAGTATGGATCACCAAAGTGCACTCCATATTGATTCAAAATCAAATTCTACCAATTCTGTAAGACAAAATCAGAAGGTCCAAAGGTTACAAAACTTTATAGAGAGTCAACTAATTTTTTGATTGACATAATTTATAAGGGAAATTATGAACAAAGAGAAAAACAAACAAATTTGATTTGGATGAGGAGGGATAGTGCCACACTTGGTGGCCCATTTTCCGACCCATCTAATAGAGTGATATTGGAATAGAGAATAAAGGAGTCTAAAGAGGTGAGGAGGTATGGCATATTGGTCATGTATTGAGGAGTACATGAATCCACAATCTAGCTAGAATGGACAACAATCAAAGAAGCAATCAGGTTACCTTGATGAGAAATTAGTTGAGCTTAAGGTGCTAAATTGGGTGGGTCCCCAATGTGCCAATTAGGGAAGGACTATGGTGTTGTAATTTTATTGTGAATAGGAGAGTCACCATACTGGTGTGTAGGTTTTATGAAGACATTCACGATCATACTTTGTTAGCAGAACATGAGTGGGATTTCTAGTTGAAGTGGGAGTTTTAGTGACATGTGCAGATCCACTACCATGTACTCTATCATAGTGAGAAGGATAGTCATGCATGGAGTGACACACATCCTAAGTGTGTCCCAATTTTCCAACATAGGTGCATTTGGTTTATGGGTCATTTTGTGAGCCACGAATTCACCCTTGTCCCTTGGAAGCCGCAACCAATGCTGCTTGGTCCACAAAAGATTTTATTTAGGAGACATGAGTAGAGACTATGCGTAGAGACTATCTTAGATTAGGACAGTAGTGCATATGCCTAGTTATGCATGGTTTATGCATAAACAAATTCCCTAAGATAGAGTATCCTAGGTCAAAAACCTTTTTCAAAATACAATCATCTCAACCATAAGAGAATAGATCAATTGTAGTGCAGAAAAAGGGTTGCACCTAAGAGACAATGTATTTAAGAAATCATCTTAAAACCATTCCTTGAGAACAGTACAAAAACAATTGTTGGAGAATGATCATAAACTAATGATTGAATTAAATGATTGTTGTGCTAGGAAACATATTAAAGGTGGATTGAAGAAAATATTAAAGAACACGGGGACAACTAGATTTTACAACCATTACCTATGCACATTCTCTAATAATTACTAGTAATAACAACGATCTAGACTAGGAACATGCATAATCTCCTCCTTATGGAATGTGAATAACACAAGGAATGTGTAACGTCCCATGATTTGAGGCCTCAGATGACATGATCTTAACAGGAATAAATTGACTACCCATATCACCAAGGTGCACCACCTTTTTTGGGAGTCCATCACTAAAGAACTCCATAGTTAAGCATGCTCAGCTTGGAGTAGTACTAGGATGGGTGACCAGTCGGGAAGTTGCTCCTGGCTTGCGCGTCAGTGAGGAAAAAGTGCACAATTAAGGATAGTGGTGGTTTGTGGGGCCAGTATTCATTCCTGAAACTCTACTAGAGCCTAGGGCAGTGAGCCTGGTTGTTACAAATGGTATCATAGCCATAACCCCTCCAGTAGGTGGGGCCCACATGGGCATGTGGCATGCCAGTCTTGAGCCATGCGGTCCATGCAAGTTGGAAAGGGTTGTCCATGGTGATGTAGCCACCCTTGCACTGGTATTCTATGATCGGGAGATGGGTGTCCATGGGCCATTCTAGATCTGCACTAAAATAGGGTAATATTATGAGGCCATATAGTTGAACCTTGATGAGGACGTCAAGAGTCTAAGTGGGGGATATTGTAACGTCCCAGGATTTGAGGCCTCGGATAACATGATCTTAAAAGGAATGATTGGACTACTCATATCACCAAGGTGCACCTCCTTTTCTGAGAGCCCATCACTAAAGAACTTCATAGTTAAGCGTGCTCAGCTTGGAGTAGTACTAGGATGGGTGACCAGTCGGGACGTTGATCCTGGCTTGCACATCAGTGAGGACAAAGTGCGTAGTTAAGGCTAGTGGTGGTTTTTGGGGCCAGTCATCATTCCTAAAACTCTACTAGAGCCTAGGGCAGTGGGCTCGATTGTTATAGAATGATTCCCCATGGGCTTGATGTCTCATTACCTATATACCATGACTCAATTATCCTATAGAATCCATTCTATGATCACATCTAGAATCGTACATATCCATTTAATGATGTAATCCTAAGTTTCTTGGTTTCTATGCTTAAGATTATACCAAATATTCCGATTGAGAGATCAATCATAAATTTAATGAAGACCAACTTTATATATTGAAAAAATCGAAATTGATAACAACTAAGATAGAGTATGGGTGATGGGGATACTACCCATGCCCCAGTGAGAAGGTCTATTTGCTCATAGTCATGGCAAAAGCACAAATACTAAGAGGGTGAGGAAAAAGCATGTCATTGAAGAAGAAGAAAAGAGAATACAGAGGTGTAATATCCTCAATTTTATAGATTTGAATTCTATGGATATAAGACTTGATGTGATAAAGAAAAATTCCCTAATTGTAATTGATATAATAATTAATCTATCCACTTTATGGCATGGGTTCAACGCATTACCCATGTGAGGCCCATGAGACTATTTTCTCTACAAATAGATCCTTGTGGAACACGTTTAAGAAAAAGAGATTTTGTGCAAAAATTAACAAGAATAACTTTATGAGTTGTTAGATAATCGAAACATGGAATAATATACAAGTTTCCAAAAGATTATAAGATGATCTATAATTTATATATTTAGTGGACTAATTATCTACTCTTGTCTAGCAACAAAAGTTTTAAGGCATTAAGTTAAGACAATTCAATCTGACTTTTAGAATCCTTGAAGATAATAAGGAAAATAATATAATTCTAGAATTTGAGAAGGAAATGAATCCCCATGTGAAGTGGGTAATTAATTTCAGGAAATAACTAAAGAGAAAGTTTTGTATATGAAATATATACCAATAAATTCCAAAATTTAGGTATAAGTTTTGAAAGTTGTTAATGAGTTTCCTTCCAAATTTCATAGCAAAAGGATGGTACTAGAAGCCTATGGAAAATTGAAAAGGAATAATATATTAGTTGCAATAATTACATGTGTTTCTATTTTGGGAACCAATTAAATGATTTTCATATTTGGCACAACACATTCACGTGCCACTTGATGTGTCACGCAAGACCCAACCAATGCATCAGAGATCTAGGGTTCTGGATCCTTCTTCAACCTCTGACCAAGAAAGGAAAGTTGTTCCCAACTACTCCCCTCTCCCTCAATCTCTTGGTCTCTCTCTCTCCAGTCCCCCTCTCACCCTAAAAACTACTCTACAACCTTACTCTCTCCAACCTGAGTTGATTGAGCGGTGAATTAAAGGCACTTGGCACCTTGAACACCAAAAAAGACCACATGTCTGCCATGGATCTCAACCAGCAAGAACCATAAATCAAAACCCTAGACTTAGGCCCGTTAAAACTATAAAACTACCCCTAAAACTTTACCTATCCTCCATAAAATTCACTCACACCCATGATCATGAAAAAGGGGTGTAACATTCCCTATTCTTCCTCACCATCACTGCACAGTAGAGATTGGAACCACCATGGGGAAGTCCTTCTTCCAAGCCAATGAAACACCATTTAAGGGACAACTTGACTTTATGAGGATAAGATGAGAAGGACTGACCAATCCCTAAGATGCACCTCTACTCCCTCTCCTCCTTTCCTTCTACTCTGAACAGCACCCTTGCCATGGGCTGTTGATTCTCCTCACTTACGGAAGGTAGTAGCCATGAGATGGGTGACCATGTCAACCAGTCTGCTAGATCCAACAGCCTTGGAGATGGACTGACCACTCTCTCTCATCCCTTTCTTGTGGTTCAAATATAGCCCAATTCCCCTTGTAACCAATGAACTGCTAGTCTAGGATTCAAAGGGTGTGGAGCTACAAATTTGTTGGCAAGGGCGCGACCCAATAAAACTTGTCACGTTAGAAAAAGGAAATGTAAATTCCTAGAAATATGTTGTATTTAGTAAATTTCATTGTAAATAATTGGCTAATCAAAATATAACAATAATATATATCAAATTTATCAGAAAAGGAGTTGAATATAGATAAAATATGTTTGAGACCTAATTCTGAGCCCAAATTTAAAAGTATAGTTAATTCATGAATATAGGGTAATTAGCACATGAAACCCAAGTTTTGATAATTAACATACTAAGTTTAATAAAGATGTTTTCTTTTATATATAAATTGATTTTTTTAAACATAATAGGTATCAAAGATGACGATAATAATTATGATGAATAATTAGGGTTTCTAGACAAATAATCATACATATAATGAATTAGGCTTTTGAAACCAATGATACAACTTGCTATGATCTTAATGCACATAATGTGACATAAGTATTCATTATGCACTAAAATGGTAGATTTGATAGTCATGGTTATACTTAATATGAATTAGGACTCCTGATTCATTAGATCAATGAAACATGGGAATTAGGTTTCAAAGCATAACCATATTTATAACTCTATACCAAGAAAACCCAAACACTAAACTTAACCATGATTAGTATTTTGAATAGGATTGGTGACACTTTATTGTATACATACATACATACAAATAATGTTGATTTATTATGGTGAATGCATGGATGTTTGAATATATGCTTGCAGTACATGTTTCATGATTTCATCATTGAAAGGAGGTACGTGGTTACTTATGGATAACCATTCTTATTGAATTATGATGTGCTCTGAAGTTTCACGAATGTGTTTCCATTAACCTTCTTGGTTGTTTATTTACTTCCTACAAACAATAAGGCCCTATTTGTTTCGCCATATATGAACATAACTTGCTCAAACCCAAGATGATATCTTTAGAGGGTTGAATGTACGTGTGGTGGAAAGTAAGTCATTGTGTAGATGACTAGTGACCAATCCCAGAAAGGAAGGTCACTAATAGGTCAAGCGTATTTGGGAAGGCCAACATAATACGAAGCCCAGGAGAGGGAAGGTTATGAGAAGTTCACTGTAGGTACAAAACCCCTAGTAAGACGGTACACCATAGAGATTACCCCCAACAAGAGGGCATAACACAAAGATTGAGAAATTATGGGTTCAGAAGTTAAATAGAAAATGCATGTTCAATTATTTAAAGATAAATTTTTATATGGTTGTAATGTTGTTACACCTACATGCACATATTTTGTTTGCACCATGTACACAATATAGAAATATGATGACCGCATTTTGGATTGTCGTCATTTTAGGTAATTGTCATATATGAATATATGAAGACTTGGTGAATAAGAAAAAATCAATTATAGATATTAAAGCTAAGGAGGATCAGTAAGATGCTTCTTCTCATATGTACTAGTTCTCATGTTAAAATTTTATGTAACTTCTTAGAGGCTCATCATTATACATCTTGTAAACAACTTTGTTGATAACGGAAATTATTTTTTATTAGTTGTTATTTGCTAAATCTAAATCTTGGTAATTAAGGTAATGACTCTCAATTTTAAGGTCATTTATTATTTGGGGGAACTAAAAAGTGAGGTCGTTATATTTGTATAAGAATTCCAAAATTTTCAAATAATATTTAATAGTTGATAATATCAAGTAACATTTAAAAATATAAGGAAAATTATTAAGGCATGACCTAATGATAATGCTATCTAGAAAGGATCACAACTTTGGGGGTTGATAATATTTTCCTTTGAATCATTAAGTTGGTATATGAGGACTCCCTTATCCAAGGTGAGACCTTCCTAGATTGAACCTCAAATTTTCCTAAAATAATGTTTCTTATAAGTTTCTCATCTCTAATTTCATCCACTTCTCATCTCCTTACTTAATAAAACCTAAAGGGAACTTCCCAACTCATATAAATTAGGATTTTTGAGAAGAAGTAGGATTAAGGCATCCTCTACCAATTAATGCAACATGTAATGTAGAAATAATCACAAATAAAAGAAAAGTGTTTTATGGGGGTTGTACTTGCAAGGATAAACCCTAGATGGATCTAGAGTTGGTTTAGTGGGTCAATGGAATCATAAAACTATAAGATGTAGGGTGTATTCCCTAAACCTAACCCTAAACCCTAATCTTGGGTAATGGGAGTAATGTTGGTAAAACAATAACCCTACCTGAGTAAACACCAAGCCAAGAAAAAGGAAAAGAAAAGAGAAAATACAAATAAGTTGGATACTCAAACATGTAGTAATGCATCATGGTTCATGTGAAGAGTTTTTAATGTACATATGAAACGTAGGCAATCAATGGTTACATAAAATGAAAATATGATACTCTCAGTTGAACTTTTAGGGTTAATGTCCTGACCTGGGGTGGGTTGACCCAAGAATGGGGAAAGGACCTATGGAGGATGAAAAACCCTAAACGTGTGAGGTTAGGCTTTGGCTACAAAGCCTAACCGCTTCTTTTTAGTCATTCTAATAGGAAAATGTGTCCCAACACATGTATGAGTAAGAGGCAGTCATGCACCTAAGTGAAAGTGAGTGACATTAGTCTAAAAGAGGGATTAGTTCTAGATTAGATGTCTAAAACCTTGTTGAAAAACATGATAGTTGGAATAGATGAAATAATTTTGGATGATATGATCTAATTTTTATATAATGAGATAATAGGATTAAGATGATCTCATTCCATTTAAAAATTTGATTTCAATTTTGAGGAATTGACATAAGATTTGATAATGAAAGTATATGTGCTTCTTCGAGATAAGATAATCTAAGTTAAGAATTGAATCAAAAATAGCCTCAATATCTTCTACAAAGGAGGACATCTAGTGTTAGGACTAGTTATAGGGTTAAATCCAGAAGAGGAGTGAGACCTAGAGGAGAAGGTCAAAAAACTAAACTCCATATAATAAATCATGAGAAATATTTGTTGTGATATGTCCTAAATTAGACTAGTCCTTAGTAAATGAGTTTAGTTACTGATATGCATGATTCCTATAGTCTTTTTGTATTCTAGATATCCTTGGTGGGGTCATAACTCTAGAGACAGAGAAAAAGGTTGCTTACATATATGTGAGTATGATATGACTACCTAAATTCTTGGTGAAGGAGAGAGAGTCCCAAGATCCCTAGGAGGTAAAGAGTGTTAGTATGTTTTGAAACCTCATGCTCGGGTTGGTGGTTCCTTGTATAGGACTTTACGGGTTGTTTTTGAGAAAGAGAGAGTTGGGTAATAATGTTTCATGAGTAAATATCTATGAAGAGAATACCATATCATGTTTTGGTTTGATATGTGCTTGAGTGGGTATTTCTAGTGAAGTTTATGATTGATACTAATGAGGTAGACCTAAGAACCCTAGACCAAAGACGGAAGATAGATATAGTGCATATAATACTCATAGAATTGAGTAAGCTCATAGAGATTGAGCATGGCATCACCCTTAGGTAATGGGTTAGGGGAACCTCAATTGGACTTGTTGGTACATGTCTGACAAACCACTCATATACATTTGTTTAGTTCAGCCATGATATACAATATGTATGAAACTAATTTAACCTAGAGATGTGATATATGGATATGACATGATGGAAGACATAGAAGTGGTTTAATAGTTCCTTGTCTATAATTGTTTGGCCATATGCATGAATTATGATAATGTGAAATAGATAGATAATCTCAAGATGGACCTCTAATAGGGTTTACAACCTAATATGAGAAAATGAAATGAGATAATATTCATGATAAACATTGAATGTGGTTGTCTTTGATATGAGGAATATTTGGTAATATAATTGGTCTTCTTCAAGGTACACTTTACCAGTACTTGGCCTACTATATAGTATGGTTATATTATGTGTGTACAAAGTGCTAGGAACATGATATTGGATGGAGTAATTGTTCTTGTATGATATCTTACTTGATTTTCATAACACGTGAAACATAATATACCTACTTCACTAAATCGAAGCACTTCAACTCGATGGTAGTGAGGTGTTGGAAATTAAAGTACTTCAACTCCTTGGTAGTAAAGAAATTGATAGTGATCCAATCCTTTGGTAGTAGATCACATTTTATAGTGATCCAACTCTTTGGTAGTAGATCATAATGCCTTAATGCATTAAACTCTAAAGTAGTAAAAACATGGATGATATAATAGAAAATAATGCCCAAATGACATTTTTTTGTTAATAAACATCTTTGTTCAAGTAGCTTTTTTTTATCTTTTATTACAACCAAGTATTAGTTTCATCTTACCCTAGGTTAGGAACTTCCCTTGAAGGGTGAGTTAACAAAATTAGTTTAAGCATTGAGGTAAACTTAAGTGACCCTTGAAGGGTGAGTTCACAAAATTAGTTTAAGGATTGAGGTAAGCTTAAATGTCACTTAAAGTTTGAGAGACTGAGTATACAAAGAATGAAAGCACATATATGGAACATAATTATTTGAACCCAAGTATGCCATCTCTGAGGGACATGAGGAAAAGTCATTGTGGAAGTGACTGATAGTATGGGACCATGCCAGGAAGGGAAGGTCTCCATGATCCCCATGAAGGGCTATAAAGTGAATAATGTACACCATAAGAGATGCTGGAAATCTAGGCTTTTGAAATTATATAGAAAATAAAGTTCTTGAATATTGTTAGAAATACCTCAAAAAAAGTGTAATGATACAAAGTTAGGACATCTCAATAAACACTTCAAAGGGTAGATCCCTAAGTCAACTCGAAGGTAAAGTAGGGACGATTAAAGGTACATAAGACCTATGAGGTCAGGAGGCGATCATGCCCTAAGTGCATAAGATCGTGGGTTTAGGCGATAGCCCCTCAAGCATTCATGAGGCGTAAGGGGTCAATACAAGAGGCACTCCATAAAGTATATAAGACCCTTGGGGGTTAAGAAGAGATCACTCCAAAGTTACATGTACCCCTAGAGACCTGGAGGGAATGACTAAGGCTAATGATGCATGGGATGTAAATATGAAGCATTCAATAAGTCTTGTAATAATGTTTGAATAAAATCCTAAAGGGAGTTGTTCTTAAACTCAGGATTTAGGAGAAAATTACTTTCCATGTGAGTGAATGAAATTTAAGGAAAGTTGTGGAAATAAAATATGTCCATGGTACAGAGTCATTGTTGAGTGTGACTCAAGAGAAATTTGTATTAAGAGAGAATTTGTGGATACACCATCTTTACTCTTGGAATGGGGTGAACTTTGTATTTGTCCTACAGCCAAATGCTTATTTCATCTTGTTATGAGTGTGAGATATTGGGTAGGTGCATGTTATGCTTAAAGTTCCAATATGAGAATGAGTACCCTAAGTTGAACATTATAGGCAAAATCTAGGGTTTTGAGGCGTTATCTCACCCTTGTATGAACATAAACGAACAATAGTGGAAATGCAGGTGAAAGGTAATTACCAAGTGAAAAGTGAAGTCACAAGCAAAAATCCAATCACTAAGTGGTATTATCATTTGACGAGTAATATGTGGATATATCTTGGAATTGAATTCAATGAAAGAAATTTTCTTATCAATAAAAGTTTTTAAATTTGATCAGGATAATGAAATCCAATAAGGGTTGCTAACCCTAAGGTTTGAATCTAAGATGAGTTATCATTCACCTTAACCATACTAAGTTTGAATTTTGTGGACAAAATTCCTTTCAAGGAGGAGTATATGTAAGATCCTCAAATTTGGTAAATTTGAATTCTATGAATATAAGTTTTGATGTGATAAACAAATCCCTAATTGTAATCGATAGAATAATAAAGCTATCCACTTTGTGGCATGGGTTCAACCCATGATCTAAGTGAGGCCCCTGAAACTATTTACTCTACGAATAGGTCCTTGTAGCACAAGTCTAAGAAATAATAGATTTGGTGCATAAATGGATAATAATGGCTTTATGAGTTGTTCAATAACTGAAATATGGAAGAATTTACAAGTTTCCAAAAGATTCTAAAATAATTTGTAATTTTGATAGTTAATGGAGTAATAATTTAATCTTGTCTTGCATCAAAAGTGTTGAGGCATCAAGTAGTGATAATTCCAATCTGATTTTTGGAATACTTGAATATTATAAGGAAAATAGGATAATTCTAGAACTTGAGAAGGAAATGAATTTCCATGTTAAGTGGATAATAATTTAAGGAAATAATTAATGAGAAAGTTTCATATATGAAATATATCCCAATAAATTAAAAAAAATTAGATATAAGTCGGGAAAGTTGTTAATGAGTTTCTTTTCGAGTTTCATAGAAAAAGGATGTTCCTAGAAGCCTAGGGAAAATTGAGAAGGAAGAAAGACATAATTGTAATAATTACATGTGTTTTTGTGTTGGAAACCAATTAAATGATTTTCCAACTTCATCTCAAAACATTCGCCAACCACATGATGTGGCTAGGCCCAGCTATTGGATTAAAGATCTAGGGTCGTGGAGCTTTTTCAACCTCGAATCAAGAAAGGAAAGTTGTTCTCAACTACCCCCTCTCCCTCAACCTCTTGCTCCATCTTTCTAGTCCCCTTCTCACCCTAAAACCTGCACCACAACCTTCCTCTCTCCAACCCAAGCTGATTGAGTGGTGAATTAAAGGCACTTGGCACCTTGACCACCAACAAAGGATCACCCTACCACCATGGATCTCAATCGACAAGAACCAAAAATCAAAATCCTAGACTTAGACCCCATCAGCACTATAAAACCACCCCTACAACTTTGACTCTTCTTCAACAAACTCACCCACACCCATGAGCATGAAAAAGGGGTGTAACATTCCCTATTCTTTCTCACCATCACAACACAATAGAGATTGGCACCACCATAGGGAAGAATCACTTGCAGGCCATTGTAGCAAGATTCAAGGGAACCCTTGACTTTGTGAGGACAAGTCGAGAAGGACCATCCAATCCTTGAGCCACACCTTCTACTCCATTTCCTCCTTTCCTTCTGCTCCAATGAGAACCCTCACCATGGTCTGTCATTTCTCCTTAGGTGAGGAAGTAAGGAAACAACCATCTGATGTAACTGGGTCAACCAGTTCGTGAGATCCAACAACCTTGCAGATGAACCAAACTTTGTCTCTCTCTCTCATCCCCTTCTTGTGGTTCAATTTTGACCCATAGGCCCTTGTAACCACTCATCCGCGAGTCTAGCATTCAAAAGAAGTGGAGTCGTGGTATGGTTGGCAAGGGTGTGGCCTAATTAGAAATCGCCACGACATAGAAAGGAAAGGTGAATTCGTAGAAATATGTTAGATTTAGTAAAATTCGTCGTAAATAATTGGCTAATTGAAATATAGAAAAACTGGACATCAAATTGATCAGAAAATGAGTAAAATCAAAATAAAATATGTTTGAGGCCTAATTCTGATCCCAATTCTAAAATTATATCTAATTCATGAATGTAGGGTAATCAGTAATGAAAATCGTAGATTTTTTAATTCACATGTTGAGTTTAATAAAGATGTCATCTTTTCCATATAAATTGATATTGTTAGATATGATAGGTATCCAAGATGATGAAGAATAATTAGGGTTTATAGATTAATAATCATCTATATAATGATTCAGGGTTTTGAAACCAATGATGTAACTTTCTATGACCTTAATGGACATAATATGATATAAGTGTTCATAATGCAACAAAATGGTACATTTGATAGTCATTGTTATACTTAATATGAATTAGGGCTCCCGACTCGTTAGATCAATGAACATGGAAATTAGGGTTTTGAATCATAACTTAATGATAAATCTATACCAATGAAACCTAAACCCTAGACTAAACCATGATTAGTATTTTGAATATGATTGGTGACACTTTAGAGTATACATACAAGCATATAATGTCAATTGATTATGTTGAATGCTTGGATGTTTGGAATATATACTTGCAGTACATGTTGCATGGTTTCTTCATGGAAAGGAGGTACATTGTTACTTATGGATAATCACTCTTATCGAATTCTAATGTTTTTTAAAGTTTCATGAATGTGTTGCAATTAACCTTCTTGGTTGTTTGTTTACTACCTAAAAACTATAAGGCCCTATGTGTATCACCATAAATGAACATAACTTACTCAAACCCAAGATGCTATCTCTAGGGTTGACTGTACATGTGGTGGATAGAAAGTTATTATGTAGATGACTGGTGACCAAGCCTAGAAAGGAATGTCACTAATAGGCCAAGCCCAAATGGGAAGGCCAACATGATAGCAAGACTGGGAGAAGGCTATGAGAAGTCCAAAGTCCGTTGTTGGGAAAAAACCACCAATGAGAGGGTACACTATAGAGATTACCCCCAGTGAGATGGTATACCACAGAGATTGAGCAATTATGTATTGATAAGTTAAAAAGAAAATGCATGTTCAATTATTTAAAGATGATTTTTGATTTGGTTGTTATGCGTTTACACCTACATGAACATATTTTTTTTGCACCACATACACACTACATAAATATGTTGATTTTGTTTTGGATTGTCAATGTTTTAGTTAATTGCCATATATGAAGATATCAAGACATGGTGAATCAGAAGAAATAAATTCATGATATTAAAGATAAGGAGGATTAGTTAGATGCTTCTTCTTATATGTAATAGTTCTTAGGTTGAAATTTTATGTAACTCCTTAGAGGAGTATTATTTTACATCTTGTAAGCAACTTTTGTAACATAATGAATTTTTTTACTATTAAATGTTATTTGCTAAATCTATATCCTGGGAATTTAGGTTATGGATCTCAACTTTAAGGTACTTCCTCAATTGGGGGATACTTAAAAGTGTGGTCATTACAACAAGTCTCTATCTAAAATGATCTACTCTTGTAGAAACAATCTAAAGATATCCGCAAAGATTATCTTCTTCCTTTTTTCCTCTAGTTCCTTGCTCCAAAAATGTTCTCTAGATTGAGAATGAATGAACTCTGATAAATTTAGGTTGTCACTTATTTTATTCCAACTGTCTTTCCCTTTTGTGTGTGGTTTCTAGATGTGTAAGATTGCTTTGTCTGCCATGCTAGTCGGGTGACCAGGCAGGCTAGTCATGTGATCACCCACTTAACAAAATGATTGATGAGATATTGGTTGGCCATCAGCTAGGGTGATCGGCCAATCGTCATTCTAAATAGCCCATGGAAAGTGAGCGGGTTAGTCGATCCATGGAGCTGATTGACCAATCAATAGGATGCTCAAAGTTGTTGTTGGTTACTAACTTGGGAGACATATATTTTGGTCAACCAAACAATGAAGTGGTTTATCCAATTAGACTCTAGTTTGAGGCTCTATGCTACATGTTGATTGATCCACTAAAAGGACAGGTTGACTGATAAAAAAGAGTTTGAAAATCATTACCATTTTTGATCTTGAAATTGGCCTCCTGATTGGCCCATTAGTGAGAGAGATTGGTGGATCTATTTCATGCTTTGGGAGTGTCTTGAATGGGGAATGCTAATCAATCAATTGGGATGTCTGGTTGCCCTATCATCTTGCCTAATTTGTCCTGTAAAGCTCTGTTTTGCCTTCTGAATCTTTCTAAACTTGGAATGTGAATTTGGGGATGGAACTTGGTTGTTCTCTAGCATAAAATTGTTCTTTTCTTTAGATAAGAGAATAATTCTTATTAGAATTCCTAATGTTTAAAAATAAAGGAAAAATCATAAAAATAATGGAATCGAGTAAATTGATCTATAAGACATGTTGAAAATGTGATGAATATGCATTCCTCAAACTACCCCGAACTTACACGTTGCTTGTCCTTGAACAAAACTGTATGAAAACAATCTGCCAAATATTACTACTAGCCTGCCATCCTCCCTTTCATAACATCAATCAGTTCCCTACAACTGAATATGGCAAGCAACCCCGATCTCCTGGGATCACATAATGCAGCTTCAAATTCCTTGTTTTGACTTCTAATTTTTAAACATGTTTTCATATCAAAATCTACACTTCATAGTCATAATTTCATTTATGTTTCCAAGAGTTCCCCATATTACCATGAGATTTATACAAGTACATTGTTCAATTATGTAGGGAATTATTTTTGGGGTGATTGCTTCCCTTGGGAAGAAATTGGAGTGAATGGAGGTTTGGAAGGTGATATTGTAAACCTCTCTTCTATTGGACTCAAGATTGCTTTATTTTTTTGCAATTACATTGACAACAATTTTTTACAACATTTGTTTTGTTGTGCACATTATTATATACGAGGAGTATGAAGCAAACAAAGGGATGAGAGAGATGGGATGCCACCCGAAGATTGGAGTTTGGCACATTATTTTTGGCTTTTGATTTATTTTTGGTGAACGATGGGGTGAGAAGGTGGTGGAAGAACTATAGATAAAGCTAAACTTGCACATATCGTGATTTGGAATTAAGAGCATAAAAACTCAACAAACAATTCACTTCATTTATGAAACTTGTAATGTAATGACAATGACATTTTTTTTTGGCTAATCAATAAGAGATACAATGCAATTTCATACCTCTCAATCCCATTCAACTTTCCATGTTTTCTAGGGAGTGATATTACTTGTGGTCATTGAGTACAAGATATGTTTTAGCATTTGCAACTATGATTCATCATTGCTAAAATGATTCATTTCATTTAGGAAGGGGTACATGATGATTAATGAAAAAAATAAAACATGAAACAAACTAAATCTAGGATGATTTGTTATGGTCGATTACATGCAAACTATACAAGGAAATTTGAAAAAGATATCGTGAAACATATGCAATGCTAATCCTAGAAATAAACTATTAGAAAGGGAGGATAATGTGGTGGAAAAGAAACATACCACCCACCCTCCAACCTAAACTTAGAAATTTTCTCATCATCGAGGAAACTCAAGGTCTGAAATGTAGGGGAATAAGGTCACAAAAAATGCCACCAGTTGTTGTGCTGACTCGGTGGTGTTGGCTGCCATGGAGGTGGAGGGGCATGCTGGTTGGGCGGAACCTAAAATGATTCCCATGATGTCCAGTCAGACCAATCTTGGCTCATGGGGGATCTAGGTGGCTCCTCAGGTTGAGGTGACTTAATGTAACAAATTCCCCAATATTAAGAGGTAAGGGAAGGAAACGTTTGTCCTTCAGTTAAGTCGGCATACTAGGAACACGCATGCTGCTAGTTGCCTCAATCCACATACCACTTCTCATGCACTTGTTACATGAGGTGCATGTGGTTGAGATGGGGGCCATGGTGCTGCTTCTACCACTCCATGCATGTTTGGGTGCCCTTGATGTGGTCTAACTTCTCCTAGGGCTCGAAGAAGCCATAGGGTCTAGATGACCTTGTGGTGTCAGGCATGTATTTATTCATGTGACATCTCAAAGAGGGAAGGGAAGGTCCATACTCCTCATCATTCACCTCAATGGAGGGTCTACATCCACCAGACGTCAACTCATCAACCTCATACTCAATAGGTGGATGCTTCCTCATGTAATGTTGGATGAGTGTGCCCATGTCATCAATGTCATAGATGAGATTTGCTACTGTGATTAGGATCCATTGCCCACCACAAGGATGCTTCTTCCACTCCCCAACTGACACAGTCATCACATGTCAACAATGATTTGTGGGTCTTCCCTCATGCTTTCCCCTACTGTTTGCTCCTCTCTCAGCCAAGTACATGACCTTCATCCTCTTTAAGAACAAGAATCAACACAAGGCCATGGAATTCATTGAGGAGCAACTTACCCATTGGGTGTGCCCCAAAACACTCATGGCCTTAGGCGTCTATGAGCCCCTAATGTTCATCCTTTTTTGTGTGTGCATCACCCTTTCCTCATTCCATTTGTGGCATGTCTTCAAGAATCTCACCCTAGTGCTCCTTTCATCCTTTACAAAGTTGTACAGTTGTGACAGAGTTAAGTTGCTCCTTCTGCATGTTTGGGGGAGCACTCCTTGGATGAAAGCAACATCACTGTTCTCATACTCGATTTCAACAAGGAGTGGCAATAGAAGTGTGTTGCAAATAGTCACAACCACTACAACAAGGAATTTGTGCCAGACAAGTTCTTGAATGAGATCACTAGTTGAATTACATCCTTCCCTCATAACACTAAGTCATCGTCCATCTATAGCTTAGTGATCAACTATAAGCACCACATCCTCGCTTGCACTATCTTGGGTTGTACTAGTGTGTCAGGTGTAGTCACCATTACTGATCTCTACTGTCTATGGACCTTGACCATCTACACAATCAACAACATCAAAATACCACTTCTAAATTCTTCTATGGTGGAGTAATCACTGACATCTCCTACTACTTTGGCTATTCACATATCCCTTCATGTTGATGATGATGCAAAAGGCATTAACCTTGATTATAGAAATTACCTTTTGATTCGTCGAGGTCATCAATCAACTACTCAACTGTAGTTGTGTTATCCACCATTGCCTCCTCATCGAATGCCTCATTAGCTTCCATGTCATTGGGGTCATGCTGGTCATCCACTTCACTCCATTCCCAAATGTGGATGCTACTAATGGGCATGTATATAGCATGTGAAGGAGAGTGTGGGAGCCATCAAAGTCACTTTGACCTTGCCCGTCTGAGGAACGAAGGGGTTGAGCTTTTATAAGATCCTAAATCTAGAACTATCTGACAAATGTCTAAGGCACTGCCTTATGTGTATGACATAATTTTGTCTATTGATCTTCAAATCAGGAAGGCTTATCAGGCAAACATAAAAGGAATGATGTGCTTAAGGCCAGTTGATTGGGTAATGAAGGAGTATTTTTTGAGAAATTAGAAAATTGTAAGGTGACTCTAACATATATCCTAATTGGACAATCCAAAAGAGAGGTTGACTGGTCCATGTGAGGGGCTTGTACGCACTCTAAAGTAGATTGATCAGGCAATAAGCTTGGACTTGCTGATTGATCACCTTGGGATCATAAGTCTCTGGTTCCTCCATATCAGTCAACCTAGTGATGTAGTTGACCAATCTACAATGGTGAGAGGCAAGAGAGGGGCTACTCAGTTGACTGACCAATCATTATGTTGGGACAAATTATAAGATAATATGCAAGTTGTCAAAAGAAAATAAGATATGTGGTGTAATGAAGAATTTAAAGAGAAATTATCTAGACATAATTGGTAACAAAATATTTGAGGCTACAAACAATGGTATCTTGGTCTGACTTTTGGTATGCTTTCTATGTGGAGAAAAATGACTTTCTATGTGGTGTGAGCAATTAATTAAAGGTTTTTCTAAGAGAGACAGATTCACCTACTTAACTTGTTCCAAAAAATCCTAAAAGTTACATTTATGTTGGGAAAGTTAATAATGACTTATCCTCCAAATTTGGGATAAAAAGGATGCTCTTAGAAGCCTAGATAAATTCATAAAGATATAGGAACCTATTTGAAATAAATGAATAATGTTCATTTTTTAGGAGAGAGGAAAAGGGACATCTAGGAATATCCTTTTTCCAAATTTTCTAAAACTGAGATATAATTGTAGAAATCTTTTCTTTCAAATTTGGAATAAATTGGGGGAAGGTAGAGAGAGTTATGAAATTAACGAGTTTCCCTAAAGTGGAGGGCTGAATCGAAATAAATGTATATATCACCTTAGTATTGCATTGAGAATCTAGGCCTGATTCCCTTATATGTCAGGAGGCCTTCAGCACTTGGATCGTTGATTGATGATAAAAAGATTGTCCCTAACCCAGCTGACCAAAAGAGGAAACTAGGATACAACCTCATTGACCACAAATCTCCCTCCCACTCTCTTCGTGCAATGTTTGCACATAGGACCTCTCACACTAGTTTCAGAAGGAGAAAATGGACGTATCAATACCTAATAGTTGTTGTTTCCACAAGAGGTAGTGATTTCCCCAAACCTCCCCTAGAGTTGGAATCCATTAAAATTTGGGGGGACCCGCCTTGCTACCATTTCCCATAGAAGAGGGCCCAATCTCTTTTCTAGACAAGGAGAAAAATTGAGAGTCCACCATAGGCAACCCATCTCCTTCCTTGTTTGATTGCGTCCTCTCCAATGGTATCAAGGGTGCCAATACATTTGAGAGGTTGCGGAGGAGGTCTTCCCATTCTTGCCCTATGCCCGGGAGCCCTAGCATCCACAATCAACCTTGCTGTTATCCGACCAAGAGAAATGCATATGTAGGTTGTGGGGAGGAAGATGAAGGAAGGGGGAAATACCCTCTTGTCCTGAAGCACACGATGACCCGAGCGCAAAAGTACATGGGCCAAAATGTCTTTTTTCCTTAACTCGTGTGGAAGGGGAAATGCTTTTCTCAGGTGGAGTGAGCTGCATGTATGGAAGGAAATCATTGAGCAAGACCGTACCATGTGGAAATGAGGTGGGAGTCTCCTCTTAACCGACGTGGCTTTTCTTATTGGCCCAATTATCTTTATTTCTAGAAAATTTAACAAATTAATGGTAACTCAGATAGAAACAAGTTATACATGAAAATTGATGAGAAAAATGAGGGAAACACAAATAAAATACATTTAAGACCTAATTTTAATTATAATTCTAAAAGTAGGGCCAATACTCAATTGAGTAGTGATTAACGTATGGAAACCCTAGAATTGTTAATGTGATATCTTTCTGTTGTTTTATAAATAGGATATGGTTGACTATAATGATAGTATAAGAAGATTATGGTAATAATGAAGATGGTGTCTAATTAGGGTTATTAAGATAATGATCATCAACATGTATAATTAAGTTAAGAAATCAATAATATAATTTGTGGTAACCTTAATGCCTATGATATGTTTTAAATGTTCATAATAGCTGAATGTGATTGATTTTATGAGAATCCAAGTCATTGATATGTTTTAAATAACTATGACCATGATTAGAGGTTTGCAGTCAAATATGAAGAATTAGGGTTTTAAAGTTAAAGATGATAACTTTAATGAAATCAAACTAATCCAAGTGATCATCATGAAAGGATATGTGGGATATGGTATTTAAGGTTTCAAAACATGACTTTAATGATAACTCGATAACAAGGAAAGCCAAACCCTAGATTAGGGCCCGAGTAGGGTATAATCTAATTAATGTGATGGAAGCACTCTAGGATTTACCTTCATGCATATTAAAGTTGATTGCTTGAATTACTAGCTTGATTGGATATTATTCTTAGTGACTACAAGATCTGTATATGGTTCTACAAAAGGTTCTTATGACTACCCACATTAGTTTTCCGGTGTTCTCCTAGGGTTTCTTGAAGAATTAACAACTAAACTGCTGGATGTTTGTTTATTTTATGTTCAATTATAATGCAACTATGAGTATCATGTAAACTTAGATATCATATTCTGAACCCTAGGCTGATGAGTATAAAGGGGTGATGCACATGAGCCCTGGAAGGGACAAGGATCACACCCAAGATAATATATCTAGTAAGGGCCAAAATATGTAAAGAAAATGATAGTTGTTATTTGCAAGTAATTGATTGTTATATGTTGTTATATACTCGTACATATTTTGCATGCACCCCACGTATACATTATATTTCAATATACTATTATGTTGTTTTATTTCATGGTATTTTGTGCTAGATAAGATGATATCAAGAACTGATGGACACATGAAATAACTTGAAGACATTAAAGTTCACTTGTAAGGATGATTAGATAGATGATACTTCTTCTCATATGTACAATTCTAGTGAAGAAAGTTATACAAGTTCTAGAGGAACATATTGTAATCAATACATTTGAGTTAATAGAAATTATTTGTTGTTTATTATTATTTATTTAAAACCTTGATCCTTGGGAATTTTAGGTAATGTCTCTCATCCTTTCGACCTTCCTTGATTGGGGGTTGTTGAAATGTGAGGTAATTATAGGGGGTTTGAAAAAAAGGGGAGGGGAAACAATCCTTAGGGTGGCCAGTTTGTCGACTATGGATTGGGCGACCGTCGAGAGAAAGAGTTCGGAGATGAAGAGGATTGACTGTTGTTTTGGGAAATGTTTTGGGTCACTTGACCACCTATGGGGGGTGCAAACTAATGAGGTTAGCCTATCATCATTGGGTTCCAAGGGACATTTGGTTGATTGAAGATGTCCTAGCAGGATGAGATCGATATGGTGAAGATGACTCTCAAGGGGTTGGATGTGGAGAGCACCAAGAAGAGGAGCATCGAGTGCCAAGGGAAGGGAGGAATAGGCCCGATGTTGACACTCCATCTTTACTGACTCATCAAAATATCATGCTTGAATATTAAATCTATGGATCATGATGAGTTCATCCAATTTTCCACATTTTATCTTTTATTTCACATTTTTCATATTTTCCTCATTTTCCCGCCTATTTAGTCCACCACGTTTCACCCACTTTTACCCAGTTTGGGGATTTCCATAAAGAATTTCTTTTATCTAGACTAAAGTACAATTTTCTCATCAATTCTACTTTTATTGAACCTTTTTTCATAAACTACTCAGTTGAATTATATTGAACAAAATATTTTATTTTTCCCACATATAATTTAATTGCCTTTTTATACATAAAAATACATATCTTTTGGATGATAATGAAGGGTTATCTTAAACTAATACCTTTTCTCTCTCCTTCATTTTATTATTTAGTTTTAATCACAATCTACACTTCCCATTAATTTTTAATATGAGTTTCATTCATTTTATCCTATCTCATAAAGCTCAGTCCAAAATATCACCCAGAACGTTCCAAAACATCCAAATTTGGGGGAAAATACTATTTTTTTTTTTACTCGAGGGACCCCAAATAGATCTAGGCATTCACCAGAGTAACACCTGACGACATCCTAATTTTTGATGTAGATTTTAGTGGTGCATCGTGACAACTCATTAGTAAAACTTTCTCTAAAAAGTCCAATTTTCTGATTTCCTTATTTTTATCATTCCCTAGGAACCCAATAGATCACAACAAACATACATGTGCCACATGGAAGGATGCCTTGATCTGCAGGCCATGGTTTGTAGTGCATCAGTGCAAATCACCAACTCTCCAAAATTTTCTAGATGGAATCCCCAACTAACTCAATTTGATGTAGTAGACTGATGAGTTAAAATTGCATGAACTCATAATCCTCTCCATCCACATTAATCACTCAATTCCGTATGCATTATTTTCATTATCAAACTCATAAAATACTTTGTTATTAGGCTTCATCTCTATAGTTTTTCTTAGTTTTTGACTATGTTTTGTTAGTTTTGAGCATCTAAGTCTCGTTTTAGGAGTTATCTATCTGTGTGCATCTTGATCTCTTTCTCGCCTTGTCCATGGACTATACTCATTAGAAAGGTGGAGTATGAAATCCTTCTTGCCCCTATATTTATTGAGCTTTTCCTTCGTGGCCTCACAATGCTCGGCCGAGCCTCTCTAAAGACAGAACAAGGATTCCAATCATGTATTTCCAATTCACCTTGCATTGGAGATTTTTAGCAACATTCCTCCTTCAACGACATTAGTATAGGGGATCAAGGAGACGTGTCAAACTGATCTGGTACCAAGGTTGAATGTGCAATATGCCGACATTCACATTTATTTACATCATGATGAAAATGGTAGTATAGTATTTTCATATTTCTATTCCATTTCATACACTCACTAATTTAATAACAAAAAAGTACTCTATTATCATGTTGCTCACTTTAGTTATAGAACTTAATTTATGGTATATTTGTCCTTTCAATCCAGATCAAATTTATAATTATCTATAAATAGACATATAAATAAAACAATAATATCAAAAAATATAATTTTTTTTTAGATTAGAGAAATGTGATTGAATTCACAATATGGTTTTTAGATTAGGATTTTGAGTTTTGCATAAGATCACTTTTAGGGTAATGATTTTAATAAAATGAATAATAACCAAATGTATATATAATGTGTTTAAGTACAAAGAAGTACTATACTTAACCTTAAGAGTTACTTTTGATAACTTAGGTATGACCTTAAGGCATCTACAACCTATTTACATTTAAGCATATAATTTAGTATAAACCTATTTTTTCACAATGAGGCATCTTTGAACAACTCTCCTTATTGGCATCATATCTATACTCCATGTGATGTATTTCTTTTATTGCTTCTAAAATGTCAAACTATTTTTGGATCCTGGGTTTATTACCGATGTTTACATCTTTATATTGTTGAATATGTTGTTCATATAATCATTTCATCTCATCACACTATTTGCATGCTTTTTATTAGACTAGTAATCTAGAGTAGAAGTACTTTTGTATAACAATATACTTATTATATATTTTGTATTGGGGTTTACTCCCCCTTTCCCTTGGGGAGTCGGGGTTTTACTCCCCCTTATCCTTGGAGTATTGGGGTTCTACTCCCCCTTGCCCCCTAGATGGGGATCCTATGGTGTCTTGAATCTACAATAGATTCACTAAGTCTAATTTAAATGCACATTTTGTTATTGTTATGATTTGTTAGACATGATCATTGAAATGATTATATTGTTCTCATAAATATTACTTCTCATTCTTTTTTAATTACCTTTGAAATTATATCCTATTGAACTTGCCTACTTGATGTAAGATCCTTATTGCATTGCGAACAACCCTCTTTCTTTTCGCAAATATAATAATACTCAAATATGTTTATCATACACATACTCAGTAAATTACTAACCATACATTTATCTATCTATTATGAGTGTTGTTCTCAAACCACCCAGGTGTAGGCATGTTAGATGACCAGGACTGAGGAAGATTGTGTAGGTGATTATGAACATGAGGATATCTAGGAGTTTCTGGATTACCCTCTACTACTTGTCTTAAGCATAGATAGTTCTGGCCTAAAATATATAATACCACATTGTTTGGTGAGGAACAATTGTACATTAAATTAGATGTAACATTGTACTAGATTTGTTTCTATTGCTTACTAATCATCGTTATCTATGATACAAAGAAGAAAAATAATCATTTTATTTTCCTTCATACAATGTCATGCGATTGGAGTTGGGGTTGTTTTATTCCCCAACTAAGTATGTGTGGATCCCCTCTCTGGTCCCACTCTTTACAATATGGTATTAGACAACAAAGTAGTTGGTAATCCTATTTCAAGAAATCCTTTCATGTTCCTTAATTAGACCTCAAGTCTTGGAATTCCAATTTGTGCTTCGATCCCTATCTAATATGGTGAAATTCCACTCTCCAAGCAATTATTTTAGTGTAGATTTAGTTTTGGGGTAACCCTAATTGCATCAACCCCCTATATGGAGGTAGGAGTTTCCTTATGTAAGGTTGACTTTTACAGTGAATAATATCTATTTCTCACTTTTATGGTAGGCTAGATCTACTAGTTTAGAGTGTAGATTGACCAGAACAACACAACTCGGCTTAATACTAGTTGTCACCTTAAGCCCTAATCTTTGTGTTCTTTCTAGTAAATCTTGGCTATTCCCACTTTGTGGATTGACGATGTAAGTATAACACACTTTGGAACCTAGAAAATGATTTACATATATTATGCTACCTTTGGTTAAGTGACAACCTGAACTAGCTCCAACATGTTTGGACTAGCCTTGCTTTCAACATGCTCTCTTAGATTTAGTTATACCCAAATCTCCACCTAGATATATAGTAGGAGTTTATATTTGGTAATAGGAAACCGTGTCTCCATCTCCCATGTTACATGTGAAGAGATAATTTTGGTATGACCATACAAGTTTTAGAAGAATTATGCTCTCTTAGTGGGATGAATTAATGGTAAAATAGTCATTCTAGGTTGAATGGTGAAAAATTAATGACTTGGTTCACATGTTAATTTTGGAGCCATTTTTGAACATACATCGCAAAGCTTTTATCATGAAACTTATTTTCATTATTATAGTATACGTAAAAAAAAATTTATTATTGGATTTCACTGATGGTTTCATGAGCAAGTCACCACCATATTAGGATTTGAGAAGTAACAAACCCCTAAAGGGTGAAACCCCTTGATTGGACATGTTAACCTGGAAACCCTAGACCTAGGTGTGGAGATATATTTAAGGAGAAGTTTACTTTACATAAGACTTTGTTCACCTTGCTACCTTGAGATATATTTATAGTTCTTAAATTACGTTATAGGTTAACCTCATTAAAGGTGAAGTCTTGTACCATAGGAGAGTAATTGATCTTTAGATTAATCAAAATCAATAAAAAAATGCACTAGGTAATCCATGGGAGATATAATTTATTTAGTTGAAGTTAGGAATCTCTCTTATTCATCTTGACTTCCTTTTGCAAGCTGGTTCAAAACATTATTACAATTCCAAATTATGTTTGGAGAATTAAACATGGTTGAAATACTACCATTACATGATTCACAATTGATAATATAATCTAAGGTAGGTGGTGGGACCACATAATGAACAAATAGATGTTTTTTTTAAGGTGATATTTCTCTAGATTATCCACAACATCATTCATTTCATTGTATACATGGTGTATCCTTCGACCATATTTCATCAAACTATTAATCTTGACCATCTGATGGGTATATCTTGGGTGCTTATGAGTAGGTTCACTGATATCTTCCACCGTCCTTCTGCTTTTTGACTCAAATATGGAAATCTCTATTTGGTTCATAAATGTGAACTCCATAGATAATAGTATACCTTCTAGCTCAACCTCTATACCGCACAAAGATGAAAATTTAGTACCTCAATCACTTACCCCTATACCATCTCGGTCCCTAGAAATGAAGACAGATGAAGCCATGCCCCTCCCAACCATTTTATCAGAGTTAAACTTGGTACATCCTTGTGAAGGTTTGGACCATCTCCCCTCTCTATTAAGACCCTTTACCTCAATAACATCCTCACTGACCATCATCATTAATAGGATTTCTTTGGTTATGTGCATGACCTGTTGAGTTATAGACCAAGCATTGTTTTCCATTACTTGTTGATTCCTGCTCTTCCAAATGTTCTTGAAACTAGTAAGGAATTTAATATACACACCCTCCTATTTCTTCATGTAGGTACTCATCCATGTACTAACATTAGAGAAACTGAAGAGCTCATCCAATTCATCCTCCTACAAAATCCTTTCCTAGTTTAGATTGACATGATAGCAGTGTTGAAGTGCATGTAGAGTCATCGCTTCAAAGCCTTGACATTTTTTGTAGTCGTCATTTGTAGTGATATGTCATTCTTTCATCTTGGAAATTGTAAGAAAGGTTCCATGAGCTAAGGTCTAGGTGAATACCTGAATACGAGTAGGGACTCTCAATGCCCAACTCCACTTGAACTGCCACTGAGCTCAACATTCCTAAATTGTGTCACATATGTTGAGCTGGTGTAGTACTGCCCATCTGTTGTATGACTCCAAATCAACACATATTTGTGGGACATGTTGAATGATGGATTCATA
The DNA here is from genome assembly GCA_963693085.1 of Alisma plantago-aquatica. NCBI lineage: Eukaryota > Viridiplantae > Streptophyta > Magnoliopsida > Alismatales > Alismataceae > Alisma > Alisma plantago-aquatica. The sequence continues at coordinate 558,694,618 of OY856415.1, read as the reverse complement.
TTTTTAGTCTCTTTCACCCCTTCCTAAAAAAGTCATTCCTACAAGAACCTAGCATCCCACTCACCTTCCTGGTTAATGATACTTGCTACAAGTAGATCCTTTAAGTCTACAGGAACCGATTTGCTGGTGATGATTTCAAGCTTGGATTTGGATCATACCCAACAATCCAAATAGAAGTTAGTTTGGAGACCACTTAGAGGTTAAAATCTTAGCATTCTGCATGATAAAAAATTTCCCTTCAATGCCACCTTCATTAGTCTTGATAATGCATTTGCCTTAGTAGTTGTGAATGCTTTAAAGCCCTTATTCATGCCCATGCACCACAGAGATTGCTTACTACCAACAGATCCCTAGTGTTTCACATAAGAAGCACCATGTTCCATTCTCTCATTACCTTAATACTTACTCCACCTTTATCTTTAGGACTAGTTACCTTATTCCAGGCAACCAGGGATATGGGATGAGCTTTGTGGTCACCCCCAAATGAATTGCCTAATCAACCTATTGATTTTGTCACACAAGGTATCCAAAAGCACTACAATTTGCATAATAAAAGTATGTAGAGCTGACAAAGTATTCTTAGTAAGACATATCCTTCCAGCCAGAGATAAGCATCAAGCTAAGTAAGCATTGACCTTAGCTTCCATTTTGTCAATAATCTCTAAGTAGGTATTCTTATTAACTCTCGAATGAATAACGGGAACTCCCATGTACTTACCTAGGTCTTCAGTGACTTGGAACCCACTTAATGTTTAATACTTCACTTTATAAATCTTATAGAACTTTGAGAGAAGAACATTCTGGTTTGACCTGAGGCTCTCTTAAATTTGCTAAAGCAATTCACTATGTTTTTCATTTGTTCAACACTAGCTTTTGTAAATAGAATTAAATCATCAACAAATTTGACATGAGGAATGGGAGATATATTTTATTAATTTCACACTAATATATTTACTCCCTAAATTAGAATTATTAAACCTTTCTAACATGAATCTAGTGAAAATTAACTAGGTAAGTTAATACATATAGATATAAAACTCATCAAAGTAAGTTAAGCTTATAGGTTGAGCGAGTTAACTTGGATGATATCACAAAGAGGGTATTTAGGTTAGTAAATAATTTTCTTAAAAAAGAAGAAGAAGTAAATAACAAAATATTTGAAGAAGTATACAAAAATGGTAGAGTACACATATTATATAGTTGATTTATTTTGGGAACACTGTCTAGGTCAGGAATGGGCAGATTTTAGGTATAAAATCCAATTTAAGGGGTGGAGTGTTGTAACATACTCAAATCTAGGTATACATGTTTACCATCCCTTATTCAAGGCCCCTTTAATATAATGTTAATTTCTAGCACCTTCTCATCTATTCAGAAAGTATCAGAATTAATTGGACTCATATAAAATAGTGTACTTATAAATATCCTTTATGTATGATATATTAATATGAAATTAACAAATAAATTCAACATTAAAGATTAATGGGAAATACAACAATTGATGGTCCTAACTCTAGTTTGACTCTTTAAAATATTCCAACATGTAAAATATGAAATGCATTGCATATTGGTGAAATAGTGTCACAAATTATAAATTAAAAGTTTTCAATGCCTTAAATGGACACTTAACATACAAGTAACAAAATATAATATAAAATGTTTCCAAAGCATAATATTGAGGTTTAAATTGATTTCTATGTGCTATAATTAGCCTAGTCAGCAAATTTCAAGTCAATTGGCCATTATTTACCCTCTTAGTTACTTTATTTCAATTCAAAACATTTAACACATAGCAATGTATTTAATAATTTAGTTAATGCCTAAGTTTCAATTTAATTTATTTGTAAAGCTAGTGTAATGTCCTTCTCATTCTCCACAAAACACCCTCATGATGCATTCTTAAGCATGACCATGCTTACCCCTCCTCCTCTCTTCAGTTTCTTCTTCCTCCTTCTCTTTTTCATCGCCCTTGCCTTCCTTCCTTTGGAATTTTGTGAAACCGAACCCATCTCTTCTCTTCTCTATATTTCCATCACCTTCCACTCTCTCCTCCCAGAATCCCTAACAACAACTGTCATCTTCCTCAATGATGGCAATGTGCAAATTTTTTCCGATAACCATTGCGCCTAGCAAAGGGACTATCCTTCTTATTCCACTCTTCTCCTCCATGGTCGCTTACAACCCTAGCCTCTAGCATGCTCCTCATTTCCCTATGCACCCAGCCATTACAATACCATGGATCCTATACCACCCATTATGGTGGATGTTGCCAACTATGGGACAACAAACAATGGCTATCCTTTCTATTCCTTGCTCCTCTTTGACTCCCAGAACACACAACCTTGACAAAGAGCAGCCATGCCACGTCCTACCATGGCCGCAGTCTACTTTAGTTGCATCACCACTATCGTGCTCTAGAACACAATACATAGTGGCAGACTACAACCCTTAACCTACAACTCAAACACCACCCTAAAACCATGATGTACAACCCTACTTCACGTCTAGGTCCACCAAGATCATGTGGATCACCTTCCATGCAAGCACATGGCCATCGACGGTTCTACAAACCATCCAACAGCCTCTAGCCATCTACCCTCCTCAAGTATTGGTTGATGCCAATGCTTATCTTGGAATCACTAGCCTATAGGCACAACATAATCTTCAACCATCACGACACTTGCCCCTCATATAGCACAACACTTTCCAATCACCATACAATCCATGGAGACCATAAACTAGGGTTTGGTTTGAAATAAGACTTCAGTTTTACCTTGACAATCTATGTGTTGGTTCCATGTTGTTGTTGTCATCCCTAACTAGGAGCCTCCTACACCAAGACATGTTAGTGGTCGTTGATGGAGCTCCAAACCACCGTACAAAAAGAAATTGCTACATCCTTAATCCCTACCTACACCATTGATGCCATCTTGTCAGTAGACTGTGATTAGATTCATGTGGACAACTCAATCTATAGTAGAATAATGAGTCAAAGTTCCATGAACTCAGATTTTTCTCTATCCACGATACCGAATCAATTCCCTTCGCACTATTTTCATTGTTGAAATCATAAAATACTTTGTTCTTAGTCTTCGTCTCCATCAGTTTTCTTGGTTTTCAACTTTTTTTAGTTAGTTTTCAGCATTTGAGTATGGTTTTCAAAGCTATTAATCCTTATGCATCTTGATCTTTATCTTCATGGCCACATACTATGCTTGTCGGAAACGTGGTGTTTATGATCCTTCTCATCCTTGTTTTGATTGAGTTTTACCTTGCTAAGACATATTGTTGTCTTAGGATCCCAATCATGTACTTCCTACTCACATCACATTGGATATTTGTAGCAATAGTACCTATTCAATCACATGAGTATGGGGGATCAAGGAGAAGGCTTGGGCTAGGGTGGTTCTTTTGGTATGTATGCCCATAGAGCAAGTCATGTGATGATTTTAATGGGAACTTTGTAAATGATTTGAACAATAATAAAGGCCATTTATGATCTATATGTTTTAAATGTTTCTGAGATGATAGTGTAACATGATAGATGTCTAAAGAATTGTTTACTCGATGAGGTATGCTTTTAGGTTAAGGACCTAAATGATGTGATCATACAGATGTTAAGAGTATACATTCTTGTTTTAGTCCCTAGTCGGTTGTTATTGTGGAAATAACCATAGACATCAATAACACTAAAGACTAGATTGTGTTTTGGTTGATGACAAAATCTCATTAGTCATGATATAGTGATATCAAACCAAGCACATAGGTACTTATTAGAGAACAAGTGTACCAGAAAGACCCACCGTGAGAGTGACACATGGAACCATGATTTGGTAGTCACACTCATCTCTCACAGTGATGGTGGTGAGTGTGATTCTTTGACCTGAAATCACTACACTCAACACACGTCGTTGGGTACACTTTGACATCATGAAACGTAGTCCTGAAACATGGTTTGTTAAAAAGGTGATGATTGGGTGTCTTTGACACATGGGGCTTTTGAGGGGTGAGTGATAGATATGAGATTTGTCCCTCCTAAGGGAGTTTGATGTCCATGGTCACTTGATGAGTAGGATTGAGAAAGGCATGCACATGCATGTGTGAATCAATATGTAATATTGATGCCACACACATCTCACCCAGTCTGCTCTGAGATCAAGGAAATGGATGAATGTTGAAAGGAATTATACATTAACTATAACATCATTCACGAATTGTAGGATTGAAAGTTGTTCTCCAACTTTCTATTTCACTTGGGTAGCACTAATGTCTGACTAGGTACCGCTCTTTGTTTGTGAAGTCATAAGTGTTATGGACTTTCACTGCCAACATGAAATGGACCTACAGGGTCACACACAAAGGATTTAACATGGAAGAGGAGTTGGTCCACAAATGATGTTTAGATTGATTACTAAAGGAGTTTTGTAGTTCAATTAAACACCCAATCGATTGATAGCTCAAAATCATAGTATTCAAGGTGTTGGATTAGATGATTAGAGTATCTGATTGATTGAAACTGCAATTGACTCATTTGCTACCCCAACCGATCGACTCATGCAGATCAACCAATCGGCTCAGGCTGATGAGCCGAGCGGTTCAGGTCAACGAACCAATCGGTTCACATAGTTGAACTGGTCGGGTGACCAACCGAGTTCGTTTCACTTGTCAAATTTGATTTGGATAAGGACTAATATATGATTAGTTGGAAACGAACATGGAAAGTCAATTCAAGTTGGACCAAGAGCATGAACCGATCAGCTCAAGCATGAACTGATTGACGCAATTGCCCCAAACGATCGGTTCAGCTGTGAACTGATCGACTGATGTCACCAACTGACCATTTCAGGGTTGAAACGATCGATTCAACTAGCACAGTTTGTCAAATTTTGTGGAAAATCTTAAACCCTTTGATAACCTCCTATTTTAGACGATTATCTTAGTCTTTTTCTTTAGTTTTCCATACTCTTTCCGAATTAAAACAATACATAATCCCAAATTTACCCTTCTTTGTAAATATACCATTAGACTAACTTTTCCCTTTTATATATGTAGAAAAACACAAAAAAAATCATAAAAGAATAACTCAACCTCAAGACCGCATAGATTCAAACGGTCCCAAGACTGCATGAAACCAATCGGTCCCGAGACCGCATGGAGTCAAACGATAACAAGACCGCATGAAGCCAACCGGTCCCGAGACCGCATGGAATCACACAGTCTCAAGACCGCATGTAGCCAAACGGTCCCAAGACCGCATGAATTCAACCGGTCCCGAGACCGCATGGAGTCAAACGGTCCCAAGACCGCATGAAGCCAACCGGTCCCGAGACCGCATGGAGTCACACGGTCCCAAGACCGCATGAAGCCAACCGGTCCTGAGACCGCATGGAGTCACACGGTCTCAAGACTGCATGAAGCCAACCGGTCCCGAGACCGCATGGAGTCAAACGGTCCCAAGACCGCATGAAGCCAACCGGTCCTGAGACCGCATGGAGTCAAACGTTCCCAAGACCGCATGAAGCCAACCGGTCCCGAGACAGCATGAAGCCAACCGGTCCCGAGACCGCATGGAGTCACACGGTCTCAAGACCGCATGAAGCCAAACAGTCCCGAGACCGCATGGAGTCAAACAGTCTCAAGACCGCATGAAGCCAACCGGTCCCGAGACCGCATGGAGTTGATGCGATTTCAAGACCGCATGAAACCAAATGGTCTTGAGGTCCAAACGGTCTTGAGGTCCAAACGGTCTCAGGTCCAAACGGTCTCAGGCCCAAACGGTCTTGAGGTCCAAACGGTCTCCAAACCATTTGGACTTCACTTAAGGCCTATAAATAAGGCCCCAAGGGTCCTCCACCATGGGGAAGTTTTCAGACGTCCAAAGGCTGCCTCAATCATTCCAGATCTCTTGCTAATTCTATCCCCCGCCCTAGGGCTACCGGTCTGAGACCCATACTCCATCTTGAAGCTTCTTTCTCCTTCTTTGCCAAAGAAGGTGGGAAGGGGAAGTCTCATCATCGTGCAACCTTTGAAGACCGGTGCATCGTTGCTCTCTCTCCAAGGGGTTGATCTTCCTCTCTCCTTCATGGGGATGATGCTCTCTCTCTCCCTTCTTGCCTCCTTCTTTGTCCTAGTCATGAGCGAGTAGTCTCTCCCACTAGGGTGCGGGGAGTAGCCCCGCTACCCATGTTTTCATATTATGTAAATGTAATCCATGACTTGTAATACAGAGTTCTTATCTTTTCAGTTAGACATCAAACGATCAATGAATGCATGTTGCTTGATCTCCAACTTGTGTTATCCTTTATCTTTTAGTATGAATTGTCTACGTTTGTACTATTAGATTCGAAACTCGTTTGTATGTTGGTTCTTGGTGCATGTATCCACCATGCATCTGTTTCGGTATCTAGAAGTGTATCTCAAGAAGTGGAGTAAACTCACTATCATCCGTTGCACTTTCATACTATGAAATGGAATCAGTTGACGAATGGAAGTGCAACCTTGGTATGTCGAGGAACACACTTTGCAAAGGGAATGATGCAAAGTAATGTGACCATTTGTTCGGGAATGGCTGGCGTTGCAACATTCCTGCACCTCTCGTAGTTAGCTCTCCGAAAGGAAGCTAAGCCTACAAAGATACTAACTGACTAGACTCTTTTGCATGTTATGTTTTTGCTTTGCATGTGTTGATCCATGTGTAGAGGCGGCGAAAAACCGATCACACCCTAGTGATCTTTTATCATAGTTTAACTCATTAGATTTACTTGCTTTCTTTACTTTACTTGCACTTAGCTTAAAAACAACCAAATCAACCTTTTGATCTAAATACCAACTATTGAGTGATTAAGTGAAATTCCAACGTTTTCCATCTTGTTGGCAACAACAAGACCGTTGTCTCGAGGATTCGACCCTTAACTATACTACGATAAGACTTCCACGTATCTTAGCATACGTGGGTGGAGTTCTCTATCTAGTATAAGCAAGGCTAAACTTAAAGACTTACCATCTTTAGGATTTTTAGTGGTGCATGCAATTCCACGTAAGTGGAAGCTCCATCAAAAATTGGCGCCGTTGCTGGGGACAACGAAACGTTGTAATATCACTTAGTACCTTTCTAGTTGGTTAGGAATTTTTACACTTTCTTTTTAAGCATAACTCTATATCTTCTTGAAACTATCATATCTTTTTCGTTATCTAAAGGTGTTTTCTTTTCTCTACTCAGGTAGAAATCGTGTATGCAACCTACGCATAGCCTCGGATTCTCCCCTGATCCAGAGTTTGACTCTGAGGTAGAGAGAAGCTTCCACCGCCGCTTTCGACTCAATCACCAAAGGGCCAGGCAAATGGCTGAAGATCAATGCCAGGCTGCTTTGGTAATGGAGAGGGTCAACGCCGCCATCGCCACTCAAAGGGCACAACTCATCACTGAAACTCGTGCCCAAATCCAAGCGGAGATTCGTGCGGAAGAGCAAGCTCGCATCAAAGCTGAAACTGAGGCAGCGACCCAAGCTGCTCAGTTGGAGTTAAGAAACAAACAACTGAGGGACTACACGGTCCCAAAGAACTATGAGGATAACCATTCAGTCCGACCACCGATTATTAATATCCCCAACTTTGAGATTCTGACCTAGTGGATTCAAATCATGCAAGGCATATCTTTCTCCGGAGGTTCTGGAGATCATTGCATGGATCATCTAAAAAGTTTTAAGGCATTTTGCCGCCTGGTTCCACAAGCTGGTGTCGCTTATGATGAGATAATGCTTCATCTATTCCATTTCACCCTATCTGGGAGGCCCTTGAGTTGGTATAACTCACTTGACAGAGAACCAATAATAACCACCTGGGCTCCTCTTAAGGAAAAGTTCTTAGAGAAGTTGTTTCCACCCTCACTGACCTATGAAATCAGAGGGCAGATCAATCACTTCTCTCAGCTGCCTGGAGAAACCCTTGCTGAGGCATGGGAAAGATTTAAAGAACTTTTGCGTAAATGACCTCATCATGGAATCTCCCAAAATCAACTAATAGAAACCTTCTACCGGGGAGTAAGCGATGATATTAAACAGTTCTTAGATTCCTCTTCTGGAGGAAACTTCATGAGGAAAAATTACAAGGACGCATGGAAGATTGTTACTCTCGGAGCTGAAAACCAGTCCAACTGGGGACGGTCAGCCAGTAAAGGTGTCCTCAAAGTTTTCAAAGCTGAATAATCAATAGAGATGAAAGAAATAGATGAAGTCCTGAAGACCATAGTTCATAAACAGCAAGCTCTCGAGACTTCCCTCGGAGAGATCGATAATAAGAACACTCCGCTAGTCCAACAAGTCAAAGCTGTCATGGGATCCTGTGAGGCTTGTCATGCTTCTGACCATCCGACCCTTTCCTGCGGTATGCTATATAATGTGATGATGGATCTACATCCACCACCACAACCATACAAACCTATCATTGATCAGTCGGAAGAGCAACTACCTGAACAAGTCAACTCTATCCACTCTATTCCTGGGCAAGTCTACTACAACCCTAATCAGCCAAGGAATCATCCAGGGTTTCAGTATGGAAACCCTGCCGGGACTGCAAATCCTCAACATCAAACACAGGGGGGATCTACTAGTAGGACAACACCTGGATTCCCAAACAACTTCAACCAAAACCAAGGGAATTCCAGGAGTAACTTTTCTAGGGCTACCTACCCCAGGAACCAATCAGCCTACTACCAGTACACTCACCCTCCGCTCCATCCACAGCTGCATACTCAACAACCTCAGTTGGCATTACCACCCCAACAATCTCAACAAATCCATCAACCAATTCCTCCGAAAAATGCTCCTGCCCAACTGGAAGATGAAATATCCTTGATCAAGCATATGTTACAATCACAACAAACTATGCTAGATAACCAGCAGGCTCATCAAAAAGCAGTTGAAGCTCAGCTTGCTCAGATCATTGCACAATTGAAGCCCCCAGTAGGTACGTTTGCTGGGCAGCCTGAATCAAATCCTAAGCACGGACAAAACAGACATGAGCAGTTGAATGTCGTCACCACCAGATCTAGATGCATTCTTCATGAGACTACCAAGATCACCCTGGATAATGATGATACTCCTGCTTTCATGACGAATGAGAACACACAACAAGGAATGGAGAAGCTCTCTGAGGACACAAAGGGCAAAGATAAAGTGTTCACAGAACCTGAAGTTTTTCAATATAAAGCAAGAATCTTGTACCCAGGAAGATTACGAGAAACAAAGATGGACACCAGGTTTCAAAAGTTCAAAGAGGCAATGAAGAAACTATACATTGATATCCCACTCCTTGATGCTCTTTCTGAAGTGCCAGCCTGGGTGAAATACCTCAAGACCTTATTATCAAGAAAGTACATAACCGAGGAGCAAGAAACTGTTAAGCTTGCTCAGACCACTTCGAACATTATCTTAAACAAGATGCCCAAAAAGAAGAAGGACCCAGGTTCCTTTGGAATCCAATGTTGCATTGGCAATGCATCTTCTAAAAAGGGATTAGCTGACCTTGGGGCCAGCATATCTATTATGCCTTACTCAATGTGCATACGTCTGGGTTTCACTGAATTGCTGCCTACAGCAATGACTATCCAATTAGCTGATTCCACTATAACCGCACCTTTGGGGATCATTGAAGATATTCCGGTGAGGATAGGCCAGGATGCTTATGTACCATGCGACTTCGTTGTCATGGACATTAAAGAAGACATGAGGTATCCAATCATTTTTGGCAGACCATTTCTTGCTACTGCCAGAGCGCTCATTGACGTTGAAGCTGGTACCATCATTCTTAGGCTTGGAAAAGAAGCAATTCAATTCTGAGTCCTTAATAGTATGAAGGGGCCCATCATCCAAGAGGAGGTTTTCCTCCTTGATGCTATTCAACAAATGTCACAGTTGGAAATCTCTGAACCAGTTGGCAAACTTGAAAACGTTCTAATCAATCCAGAGTTTGAATTCTCTGTGAATGAATTAGTTCAACAATGCCTCCAACATCTAGAAAAGGCCGAAGAAGTGCCAAAGGCCACTTTTGAAGAACTTAAAGTCGTTATTGTTATAGAAGCAGCTGAGCCACTGAAAGCCCCTGAATTGAAGACCTTACCCATAGGGCTTAAACATGCTTTCTTAGATAAGGAAAAACTATGCCCAGTTATCATCAACTCCACCCTTACAAGAGATCAAGAGGAAAAGCTTCTAAATGAGCTGAGGAAGCATAAAAAGGTCATAGGATATAAGATAACTGACCTAACGGGCATAAATCTAGCCCTGTGTATGCATAAACTTCCTATGGTTGACTAATTCAAGCCCTCTCGAGAACATCAAAGAAAACTAAATCCTAATCTGAAGGAGGTAGTGCGTCTGGAGGTCCTTAAATTACTCAAAGCCGACATAATGTGTCCTATTTCTGACTCCCAGTGGGTCAGCCCCGTTCAGGTTGTTCCAAAAAAGGGGGGCACTACTATAGTGCTCAATGACAAAAATGAGCTAGTGCCCACCAGGACTATAATTGGATGGCGTATGTGTATTGATTATAGAAAGTTGAACAAATCCACAAGGAAAGACCACTACCCTCTACCTTTCCTTGATGAAGTTCTGGAACGCCTAGCTCACCAAAAATATTTTTGTTACCTCGACAGTTACTCCGAGTTTTACCAAATACCCATACACCCGGAGGACCAGGAAAAAACAACCTTTACTTGTCCTTTTGGGACTTATGCATTTAGAAGAATGCCGTTCGACTTATGTAATGCACCTGCCACTTTCCAACGATGTATGTCTGCTATCTTCGCCAGTTTAACAGAATCCGTCATGGAAGTGTTTATGGATGATTTCTCAGTGTACGGAGATTCCTTCGACAACTGTTTAATAAATCTTGGACAAGTTCTGCAACGCTGTGAGGAAACAAACCTTATCTTGAATTGGGAGAAATGCCATTTTATGGTAACAGAAGGTGTCGTCCTCAGACACAGGGTAAGTGATAGAGGAATAGAGGTTGATAAAGCAAAAATTGATGTTATCTCAAAGTTGTCACCTCCAAAAGACATAAGAGGAGTTCGAGATTTCCTGGGTCATGCAGGATTCTATAGGAGATTCATCAAGGATTTCTCAAAGATTGCCAAACCCATGACCCAACTCCTGACTAAAGATGTTGAGTTCATATTCAATCAGGAGTGTATGAAAAGTTTCTCTACCCTTAAAAATGTGTTAATCTCAGCACCTATTCTAAGAGCTCCAGATTGGTTGCAGCCCTTCGAAATCATGTGCGACACAAGTGATTATGCCATAGGGGCCGTTCTAGGACAGCGGATTGATAAGAAACCCTATGTTATCTACTACGCATCTAAAACGCTAGATGAAGCGTAGAAAAACTACACCACTACGGAGAAAGAGTTTCTGGCTATCATCTATGCATTTGAAAAATTTCGCTCGTATTTGATTGGCTCTAAGGTCATTGTTTATACCGACCACTCCGCTATTCGATACCTGATTCAAAAGCAAGATGCCAAACCTAGGCTCATCCGCTAGGTGCTGATGCTTCAGGAATTTGACTTGGAAATTAAAGATAAAAGTGGAGTGGAGAATGTTGTAGTTGATCATCTCAGCCGTATCAAAGTTGAAGAAGAGGATAAAATCCCTATCCGGGATTCTCTTCCAGATGACCAACTTATGAAAGCCACCCATGGATTCCCTTAGTACGCGGATATCGTCAATTATCTAGCCTCAGGGATTATCCACCCCTATTCTTCCTATCATGACAAAAAGAAGTTCCTTCATGACATAAAACAATATCATTGGGATGAACCCTACCTTTTTCACCTTTGCGCTGACAGACTTTTCCGTCGCTGCTTTCCAGAAGAGGAAATAACCCCGGTCCTAGAGCATTGCCATTCGGGACCTACGGGGGGGCACATGAGTGCTAAGAAAACAGCTATAAAAGTTTTACAATCTGGTTTCTTCTGGCCCACCATATCAAAGGATTCATACGATTTTGTGAAAGCCTGTAACAAATGCCAATTTTCTAGCAACATATCAAAAAGAGACGAAATGCCACTCACCATGTGGCAGGAAATTGAGCTTTTTGATGTATGGGGGGTAGACTACATGGGCCCTTTCCCCCCATCCTATGGCTTCTCTTACATCTTGGTTGCAGTGGACTACGTCTCAAAATTGGTCGAAGTTGTACCCACTGTATCCAGCAATTCCAAGCCTGTTATTAAATTGTTCAAAGACATTATTTTCCAAAGATTTGGAGTTCCAAGAACTGTCATATCGGACGGCGGGACCCATTTCTTGGAACGCAGTTTTGAAGCTTTACTGAAAAAGTATGGAGTCAATCACAAAGTCACCACGCCCTACCACCCACAGACAAGTGGTCAGGTCGAGATATCCAATAGACAACTAAAGGCGATTCTTGAAAAAACAGTGAACAGAAACTACTCTGATTGGTCCACCAAACTTCCTGATGCCCTTTGGGCATACTGAACTGCATATAAAACACCAATCGGAACAACCCCATTCCGTTTGGTGTACGGGAAGTCCTGTCATCTGCCAGTAGAGATGGAACATAAAGCCTGGTGGGCAATCAAACAATCAAACTTTGATCTTAAAAATGCATGTGAAAATAGACAACTCCAGTTGCAGGAGTTAGAAGAGCTCCGAATGACCGCCTATCACAGTGCCAGAATCTATAAGGAGCAAACAAAGATGTGGCATGATGGTCATCTCAAGAGAAAAGATATCGCCGTTGGCGACAAAGTGCTCCTTTTCAACTCCAAGCTCAAGTTATTTCCCAGAAAACTAAGAACAAAATGGTCCAGACCCTTCACTATAAAACATATCTACCCAATTGGAGCTGCCACTATTATAGACAACAACGGAGGAGAAAGGACGGTCAACGGTCACCGTTTAAAATGATACTACACTCCGGAAGACAAAATGCCAAGACAGACCATAGAAATCAAAGACGCCACGCCGTCAGCATAACTACGTCTCAGCTTCGTCGAGCCAGCGACGTAAAACCCAGGCGCTACTTGGGAGGCAACCCAAGATTTCAGTTTCTCTCTTTTCAGTTCTTTAATTACCTTAGGCTTATCTTATGAAAATACAAAAAAAAATCTTTTATACATCCAAAACAAACATAAAAATAACAAAATGAAAATATACAAAAAAATTCGCTTAACTAAAACAAACATAAAAATATCTTTTTTTTTTCGTTCAACCTTAACCCTACCAAACGGTTTGAAACTGTTTGGAACCAAACGGTCTCCAAACCGTTTGGAACCAAACGGTCTTCAAACCGTTTGGAACCAAACGGTCTCCAAACCATTTGGAACCAAACGGTCGCTAGAACCGTTTGACCTAGGGTTTTTGTCACGTCAACCCCCCGTTTCCTATAAATATAAACCCTACCCCTTCGTCTTTCTTTCCTTCGACTCCCGAGCTATCTGCAACTCCTGTGATAGCCATGTTCCATTGCTCTTGCTTTCCTCTGCTCCCGCACATTTCATCTCCTTCGACCTCTGCCTTCTCTGTTGTCGCACGACCTCCGTCCCCAACACCTCTCCGTCGTCGGCTCTGCCACCTGCTGCAAGGTAGTCCAGTATCTACGGCAGTATGGCCGCTCTCTTCCGCAACCTTCTCCTTCCGCACCGGCATTATCATCGTCGGCGCTACCGTGGCATTTCTTTTCTTTTTCCAGCACCGACGCAACCATCATCGCCGTCTTTACCACCACCGTGTCGCTCTCATTTTCGTCGCTGATAGCGCTGTCTGCTGCCACAGTCACCTTCATCATAATCGTTGCCATCATCTTTTATCACCGTTGTGCACCGTCGTCTTCGCCGTCGTCGCCAACACATCCGCCGTCTCTGCGCCATTTCGTCTCCACCTTAACCGTTTGTTACCCGTAGTTCCGCCTTCCAAACGGTCTCCAAACCGTTTGGAACCAAACGGTCTCCAACCCGTTTGGAACCAAACGGTCTCCAACCCGTTTGGAACCAAACGATCTCCAAATCGTTTGGAACCAAACGACCTCCAAACCGTTTGGAACCAAACGGTCTCCTAATCGTTTGCCCTTCCACATTCGTCTAAATCTATAAAATATAAAAAATATATATACATAAAAGCACATAAATACAAACAAAATCTAATCTGTTTCTTTTATATATATTGTTCTCACTCATGATTTTCCACTTTGCAGATATGTCATCACCAGCAAAGACGGCCATCACATCTGAAGCTGCTCCTTCTCTGACAAGGGGGCAAATGATGGAAGACCTGGCCCGACTCCAGAAGATCATAGATGTCTTCAATAGAACTGGAAAGGCCCCTCCAAACACCAAAATGATGGAGGTTCTGTGCGACATTGACCATCTCAACAAATGTCTCGCAGAGGCAACCGACGAAGAAGTCGAGGAAATTTCTTCTGATGATGATGAAGGCTCGGAATACACTCCAAATCCATAGGAGGAATCCCCAGCCGAAGAACAAAAAGGAAAACGCGAAGTCCAGGAAGCTGCACCCGGACAACCATCCAAGAAACGGGCAAGAAAACAAGTTCGCCCCGTCTCTGCTATGGACCAACCCCTTGCAACAACAACCACAACCATCCCAGCCACCACCCCCACCTTCTCAATTCTCACCACCTCCGCACCCCCACCTAAAAACCTTTACATCCACACCATCCAATCCATCGACAAAATCCTGAAACCAACAAAGTACGTCTGCTCAAGCGTACTGCTGAAGATGGGGATCTATGACAGAATCCTCACAATGCTCGACAACGTCAACCTATCCAGACTCTGTTTTATCCCCGAAGTCTCATATGTCGAGCCCACCACAGAATTCTTCACCCATCTTATTAAAGAAATGGTGGAAATTACACAGAGAGCAAGGGATGGTGGTGATCGTCGACTGGTCACGAAGCTCTTTGGGAATGACGTTGTGATAACAAAAAATATTTTAAATGCTATCTTCATTGACAATCCCGAGCAGCTCAAAAAGATCGGAGTTGTAGGAACCGAGAACGACCCGTTCAACAAACATACCTTCTGGAAGTCACTAACAGAGATCCCAACCTACGAGCCAAAAACATGTAAAGCCTCCAACATTCACTCAGGGTTCGTGCGCACACTTCACAAAATCATTACCAGTGCACTGCTCCCCAGATCAGAGGGAGGAAACGTCATCACCGCCGATCTTTTTATCCTATGGTAAATTCTGCATGGGAAGTCAGTCAACATCGGACGGCTTTTGATACAAAAGTTCTCCAACTACACCATAGGAAAGGAAATTTGCATGGGAGGTCATGTGACATCCATCATAAAATATCTCAAGATGGACAGACCCCTACCACGTTGTATGCAAATAAAGGGCGATATCCTTACCAATGAACAAACCTTGAAGAACTCATTCATTATTAAAGAAAAGGATGAAAAACTTTATTACGTCTTCTGCCCTGCGGTCAAGTCATCCAGAACACTCCTCCCGCTCCCGGAGCTAGCAAACTACGACAAAGAAAAGCTCCTCTTCTCTGACGAGGAGCTTACACAACTCCTAGCTTCGGTTAAAACAACCGAATAGAAAGCAACAGTGGGACAGACGGAGCTGAGCATCACAGCCCCGACAACTCGTCCTTCCAAAATACCTATCAAATGACCTTCTAGAAGACAGTTGCAGGCCCAACAGCTGTCGGGGACACCAACATCTAGGCCAAATCCAGAGGCCGAGAAGATCCATGAAGAAATCTTAACCTCCTCCTCTATCGACTCTTTCATTCAGAGTCTACATGAGCAGCTAACCGATGCCACCACTCCACCTTTCACCATTCCAACTTCAACCACTTCCTTCTTCCCCATCACATCAACGCAACCATTCACATCCACTTCATCACCCCTATCAACCTCGGGCTTTCACTTCTCCATCCCCCTGCCCGACTTCACAACTTTCCCTTTCACTTCCACCGTTTCCACCCCATCACTATCGCTACCACCGATTTCACCTCAAATCCCACCACTTTTCACATCCACCATCACCCCGACACCGCTGGTGACTACATCCACAGTCACTACGCAACTCGGGGCATCATCAGTGTCTCTTCCGCAAGACACTAACACCACTCCACGTAGACCCCAGCCATCTCACCCTTCCACTCCTGGGGTCCCTTTTGCTAATACCGGTGAGGAATTCGGCCGTCAATTTGACGCTGTCCGAAACCTCCTCACCGATCCTTCTAATATATTAAATTCTATTCTTTCTTGTGTGCAGGGTTTATCACGACAGGTGACCACGATCGACGAACAACACCGTGCCTTACCCACCATCCTCCAAGGCCTCCAGCAACGACAAGATGAGGTGGCTAAGCAAGTTGATCACATCAATAGCTACTACAACAACCTGTCGGACCTGGTCCTTGGAGCGATGCGTCAGCAAGAAGCAATGGCGAAGCAAGTCGATGAGATCTCCAAGCAGACTCAGCCTCTGCCAGAGACTCGACGCGAGCTCCAGCAACAGCAAGAAATTCTGAGCACGCGCTTGGACACCATCAACAGCACACTTACCGAACTACAACATCACCAAGAGGAGTCCAATAACGATGCAATCCAACAGTCACGTGCTCAAGTCACCAATCTTACAACACGCCTCCTCTCCGCCGAGGGCAGATATACTGACCTCAAAGAAACCCATGATGCACTGCTCGAAAAATACGAGCATCTGCCAGTGGCTTTTGATGAGCTACAAGCCACCCATCGGCGGTGCAAATCATCCGCGAGTAAAAAGCAAGTAGACAAGGTCGCAGACGACGAGGATGGTGATGATGATGAAGAAGACGACTCCGACTCATCTGCTGACTCCAACAAAGACACCACCTCTTATGACAAGCATGATGACGGAGAAGACCCAGGCAATGTGGCAGGACCTTCTCACAGAGGTTCCGACAAGGGTCACCATGATAGTGACCACCCCCCCCCAGTCCCCACACAACGACAATGTCAACATGTCATACAGGGACCAGTTCTTCAATTATTCCACTATGGGGTCCATCGGGGAAGCTTTCAAAGACGCAGCCTACGCTGATTTCAAACAATGCATACTAGGAACCAACACCAGCCCACCAAAAACATCCGCTCCACCCTTCTCATCTCCTTCTCCTCCCTACCAGGACGAGGCATACCGAGTAAGTTTAGACACCAATGAAGACCTCGATTCTGCCTCCGACTCGGAAGACGATCTACCAGGCCATGAACAGGCCTTAGAACAACCCACTGCCCCCCCTCCACAAGAACTTCCCCCGCCACCACCTCTGCCGCACAAAATGCATGACCTAGATATGGCGGCCATCTCCACTTTAGATGCTCTGGACATTTTTATACTGAACACTATAGTGGACGATGCAAAGGCGGGGGAAGACATAATCTATCACAATACCAAAACTAGGTGTAAGATGACACGTGAAGACTTCCGCAGCATCCTACGACCTCGGTCCACGATGCCTATGGCAATCTTCCGTGTCCTCCTCGCCAATAGTATAGAAATGTACAGAAGTTCTAAGCAACAACAGCCGGTCTTTAACACCTCCCCCACTCTGTCTATGGGCCTTTTATACAAAGACATAAGAGCAACGTCAATCGAGAGGCTGCGTGCTGGTTTAGCACGTCGGGCACGTTATCTGACCATGCCTTTCCAAGTTTCGGACCACTGGCTTTTTATGATCATGGATACCGAGGCTCGGGATGCCAAGGTGTATAATTTCTGTGGCGCCGAGCTGCCAGTCGGCACAATAAACTTCGTTGGTGAAGCAGCAGGAGAAGCAAGGTGTATACCCTTTGGCTGCTCAAATTAATTTGGGCTGCCCGCCCATCTCTTCACCAAGATTGGAGCCAACCTTGGTTCAATATCATAAACCCTCAAGTCCAGGCCACCGAGGGATCTGGGGATTGCGCTTTCTGCACCATACGTCACATCCAAGCGATGAACCAGGAAATCCCATTCACTGATCTTGTTGCTGAAGATTTTCATTCCTTACGCGGACGTTATGCCATGGAGCTCATCTGTGATAGGCGGTTCTTCAAGGACCCAACTATGGCACTAGATGGCGTTCCTCGCTACCTCTTCTCAGCTATCCAGCGACCGCAGAGGTGACCCTTCCGACAAACTCTAAAAGAGTCAGAGAAGACCAAAGTGCCAGTCGCCGACACCGAGCCAGCTACAAGCAATATCAATCCTCTGTATACCATTGAACCAACCTTCCCTGATTTTGATCGCGATGCTTGCAAAGGTCTCTCCGACCTTGAATTGTGTTTCATTATGTCACAGCTCTCAGCCGAAAAAGATGGACTGGTATTCATGTCTCGGGACATTCTTGTAATGGCAGACGCACTACGAGAGACTTTACAGATTAAAGGATCCCTCTCTGTAAGCCTTATGGCCGCCTATCAGTTTCTACTCGGCCAAAATAACCCAACAACATACATGGCGTCCCCATATATGAAAGATGATCTTCTAAAGCTTAAGAACTTCGGCACAACTGATGCGCTGCTCTCCAATCTCCAAAACACAACGTCGACGTTCATCATGTTCCCTTTCCTCTATCATGAGCACTGGATGCTCCTGGCAACAAATCTTCCAGAAGGAACAACCACAATATATAACAGTTCTGACAGCCAGTACAACGCACGACAGAGAAACTACGTCGTGACACCGAAGACGCCAATAGAAGTAGTGGCAAAGGAGTGTGCCGATAAGTTAATCGACTTTCTGAGTCAGCACACAAGGGCGTACGACAAAGAGCATTTCCACCGCCCTGCCTTCTGCCACAAATGCCCCCAGCAAATTCGACAATCAAATGACTGCGGCTTCCACGTCCTCTACTGTATGTACACCATCATCGTTCTCCAAAGACCAGTAGAAGAAATGACTGACGTGGACTACCACACTCTACGAGGACAGTTCACATCCAATCTCCTTCATTCCCCAGGGGCAAATGCAGATTTACCTTAGCCTGCATCCCTTGTCCTAATTACTTCTCAACCTATCACTTTGACACTCTGAGGACAGAGTGAGTGATAAGTTAGGGGGGGGGGGGGTACATTAGACAAGGGCGAGGTACCATTTTTTTACATCCCTCCTCCTTCTTCTCTTTTCTCTGTTTATACATTGTCCCTTTTTATCTTTCTTTTTAATTAACCCTTTC
Organism: Alisma plantago-aquatica; assembly: GCA_963693085.1. NCBI lineage: Eukaryota > Viridiplantae > Streptophyta > Magnoliopsida > Alismatales > Alismataceae > Alisma > Alisma plantago-aquatica. The sequence continues at coordinate 558,675,412 of OY856415.1, read as the reverse complement.
TTTAGTAGAAACACCCTCATTTAACTCTAGAATCATGTTAGTCCCCAAAAGTAAATAGGACTTAGACATTTAATGGCGATTTAATAATATCACTCCACTATTGATTTTCATGCTTCTGCTTCAATTCTTTATCTGACTCTCCACAGGTCAAAATCAAGGCAGAAATAAGCCAAGCTCTCAAGTATGATAGGGGAATCAGGCAACTTCCAAATCAAGAAGTTCTACAAGTGGACCACAAACCAAATAAGTGCATGTTGAAAAACTCTAAGAACAGCTTTCCTCCCTTCAAAATAAAAGAGGCTTGGCCGCCCAAAATAATTTCCCAAACAAAACCCCAAAACCCAAGCCTGCGAGCTATCGAATAAAAGCCAGAGAGACGAATAAAATTATGAGAGTTGTGCCATGAATAAGGATCTATATAAAGAATCGATGAAGGTTTCACCCGACCGACACATTCCGCTGCCCTCACAAAGGAAGATGTGTCGTGCCCGATAGTGAAACCCTAAGGTATCTAAATATACGAAAGGCTCATAAAGGACTCACCCGAGCGATACATTCAGCTGCCCTCATAAAGGCAGATGTGTCGTGCCCGGTAGTGAGATCCTAAAAGCATAGACAGCCCCTCCCCCACATAAAGGGGGAGTTACACTTCAAGCCTTTAGCCAACCCTCACACCCTCTCTAGCTTCCAGTAGGTCTTTCAGAGAGGTATAAAGTTGATTAGAGTTAACAACATGCACATAATAAAGGTGGTCCCAATGCGAGCTACGAGATACGGAAAGAACCTGAGACCCAAGCAAATCTCGAAACCTAAAAGAGTCAAGGCAAGCAATAAGACTTGATCTGACCTTAAGAGAACTCAGGTTAAGAATTGAAGCAAGAGTATGGAAATCCTAACTAAATAAAATCGCCTCACCATTACATGTCTCAGCTCTATCTAACTTGAGGACAAGCTAGACTCTAAGTTAGGGGGGGTGATAACCTCCTATTTTAGATGATTATCTTAGTCTTTTTCTTTAGTTTTCCATACTCTTTCCAAATTAAAACTATACATAATCCCAAATTTACCCTTCTTTGTAAATATACCATCAGACTAACTTTCCCTTTTATATATGCAGAAAAACACAAAAAAAATCATAAAAGAATAACTCAACATCAAGACCGCATAGATTCAAACGGTCCCAAGACCGCATGAAACCAATCGGTCCCGAGACCGCATGGAGTCAAATGATCCCAAGACCGCATGAAGCCAACCGGTCCCGAGACCGCATGGAATCACACAGTCTCAAGACAGCATGTAGCCAAACGATCCCAAGACCGCATGAAGCCAACCGGTCCCGAGACCGCATGGAGTCAAACGGTCCCAAGACCGCATGAAGCCAACCGGTCCCAAGACCGCATGGAGTCACACGGTCCCAAGACCGCATGAAGCCAACCGGTCCCGAGACCGCATGGAGTCACACGGTCTCAAGACCGCATGAAGCCAACCAGTCCCGAGACCGCATGGAGTCAAACGGTCCCAAGACCGCATGAAGCCAACCGGTCCTGAGACCGCATGGAGTCAAACGTTCCCAAGACCGCATGAAGCCAACCGGTCCCGAGACCGCATGAAGCCAACCGGTCCCGAGACCGCATGGAGTCACACGGTCTCAAGACCGCATGAAGCCAAACAGTCCCGAGACCGCATGGAGTCAAACGGTCTCAAGACTGCGTGAAGCCAATCGGTCCTGAGACTGCATGGAGTTCATGCGATCTCAAGACCGCATGAAACCAAACGGTCTTGAGGTCCAAACGGTCTTGAGGTCCAAACGGTCTCAGGCCCAAACAGTCTTGAGGTCCAAACGGTCTCCAAACCGTTTGGACTTCACTTAAGGCCTATAAATAAGGCCCCAAGGGTCCTCCACCAGGGGGAAGTTTTTAGACGTCCAAAGGCTGCCTCAATCATTCCAGAGCTCTTTCTCCTTCTTCGCCAAAGAAGGTGGGAAGGGGAAGTCTCATCATCATGCAACCTTTGAAGACCGGTGGATCGTTGCTCTCTCTCCAAGGGGTTGATCTTCCTCTCTCCTTCATGGGGATGATGCTCTCTCTCCCTTCTTGCCTCCTTCTTTGTCCTAGTCAGGAGCGAGTAGTCTCTCTCACTAGGGTGCGGGGAGTAGCCCCGCTACCCATGTTTTCATATTATGTAAATGTAATCCATGACTTGTAATACAGAGTTCTTGTCTTTTCAGTTCGACATCAAACGATCAATGAATGCATGTTGCTTGATCTCCAACTTGTGTTATCCTTTATCTTTTAGTATGAATTGTCTACGGTTGTACTATTAGATTCGAAACTCATTTTTATGTTGGTTCTTGGTGCATGTATCCACCATGCATCTGTTTCGGTATCTAGAAGTGTATCTCAAGAAGTGGAGTAAACTCACTATCATCCGTTGCACTTTCATACTATGAAATGGAATCAGTTGACATATGGAAGTGCAACATTCGTATGTCGAGGAACACACTTTGCGAAGGGAATGATGCAAAGTAATGTGACCATTTGTTCGGGAATGGCTGGCGTTGCAACATTCCCGCACCTCTCGTAGTTAGCTCTCTGAAAGGAAGCTAAGCCTACAAAGATACTAACTGACTAGACTCTTTTGCAGGTTAAGTTTTTGCTTTGCATGTGTTGATCCATGTGTAGTTGTGGCAAAAAACCGATCACACCCTAGTGATCTTTTATCATAGTTTAACTCATTAGATTTACTTGCTTTCTTTACTTTACTTGCACTTAGCTTAAAAACAACCAAATCAACCTTTTGATCTAAATACCAACTATTGAGTGATTAAGTGAAATTCCAACGTTTTCCATCTTGTTGGCAACAACAAGACCATTGTCTCGAGGATTCGACCCTTAACTATACTACGATAAGACTTCCACGTATCTTAGCATACGTGGGTGGAGTTCTCTATCTAGTATAAGTAAGGCTAAACTTAAAGAATTACCATCTTTAGGATTTTTAGTGGTGCATGCAATTCCACGTAAGTGGAAGCTCCATCAAAAATTTGGTTCCAAACGGTTCTGAAACCGTTTGGAACCAAACGGTTTGAAACCCTTCTACACCTACTTTAATCTTGCATTGCCCGTGGTAGATAACCCTGTCCCATGACCCTCCTATATATAGGGGTATTGAGGGCTTCTCTCAGTACAACTCAGAACATCAGTTGCTCTACAAAGTTGTCGTTTGCTCTGGTTGTGGTAACCAGGAGAGCCTGAACAAGTGCTACCTAATAAGGGAGGCATAGAAAGGGAAAGACAACTACAGAAAAGCAACTGGTGGAAGGAGAGTGTGTCATTGACTAGTACGTTGATAGGAGGGTGTGACTCTTTCTGGTGCCTTGTGCGACAAGGCGATCAGAGTTCCAGGTGGTTCGTGTGGACTACTATAGAGGCGGGAGACTTCTGCCGCTTAGAGGACAATTGTCAATCCCGATAGTCCCGCTGCGACCAGGAGCTGCACAGACACTGTCCAAGACCGGAGGTGAAGACTGCGCAAGCCACGAGGTAACATCACCGAGCAAGCATCGGGACAAGGTATGTCTCTACAAACCATCTTTCCTATTGTATAGACGTTGATGTGATTCTTAAGTTTTGGGTTTTGGGAGAAATTTTTTTATTTCTTCTACCTTCTCTGCCTACCCATAATAACAATGGTATCGGAACCACATCAACTGCTCTATACTTTAGGATTATCGATGTGATCGATTTTGGTTTGTCGCCTTTATTTATTGCATACGATGAGAATAAAATTGGCTTTATGCATGTCCAATCCTAAATCCACAAATTCCAATATACATATATGATATGTAATATGACTGCACTTGATACACGTTGCCCTTAAATGAGTTCTGTGGTGGATGTATAGTGTGGTTATGGCCAATAAACCCTATATCTGTGTATGGTTGTATGTGGTTGCTTGCATCTTGGTCTACATACCGATTCCCCATCTCCTATTCCTGATGTAACTCGAGATATCTCGAGATTTCATTCCTTCCTTTGCTCACCCCGAATGTAACTCACAGTTTCTCATTTATATGTAAATGTAAATAGGATAGATCTTTTTATATTTCTTGTTATGTCAATGAATGGAGGACAATCTGACGACAACTAAGATGATCAGTTCAAGGCGTGAACCGATCAGTTGGCAATCCAGATGACCATTTCGAGGAGCAGTTGGTGGCCTGAGGAGATGCACGACGACCAGTGAACTGATTGGCTAGAGGCTCTAGTCGATCGGCTGGAGGCACCCAACTGATCGGTCTGATGGCGAGCCGATCAATCATGGAGATGAGTTGATCAAACCCAGAAAGGAAAAGCACATAGTTCATGTACAGGTTGCATGTGATGTGGACCTAGATGACCGTGATTCCTCTTGGCTCGAGGAATCACATTAGGATGGCCATAATCATTTCTTTTATCATTTCACATGTTTTCTATGGGAAATAGAATGTATATGATACTTACTATATATTGGGGTGATTGGATATATGTATATGTACCTATAAAAACCAAATCCCTCATCTAAATATTAAGTCTTTCACGCTTTCCATTAGCGACACACATGAAAAACCTGATCGAGTAAACACAGGTTACGCCAAATTGTGGTGTGCCGTCTATCTCGCAGAAGTGTGAAGGGTGAACATATAGGTTCTGCCAAAGTAGCACTAGTACATAACTGACCTTTAGTGTTAGTTATTTAAGGCCTTTAGTGTCGGTTTTAATGCAACACCTATGTGGGCACCGCTAAAAGGCCAACCATTAGGCTTCAGTTCTCAAACTGACGCCACAACCCTTCGTGTGCCACCGAAAATGCGCTAGAAGGGGGTATAGGCGTCGGTTATTAGCTATGAAACTGATGCCATAAACCTTCATGCCACATAAAGGGCGCCGTCTTGGGCATTATCAACATTAGTTTATTAGTGATGATCGATGCCATGTCATCCGCTGCCACGGTCATGCTGGACAACACGGTCGTGTTGTCTGGCCCGCTGCCACGACCGTGCTGGATAGCACGGCCATGGTGTCTGGTCCACTACCACGACCGAGGTGACCAGCATGGCCGTGGTGTTTGGCCTACTGCCACGATCGTGCTGGCCTCATTAGGGAAATCAACATCAGTTACTAGTAGGGAAACCGACACCAGAACCATAAGTGTCAGTTCATTATTGATAACCGATGCCACATCACATGCATTAGGCATCGGTTATAATTGTTTATCTGACATTGTTGAACTGACGGAGGGTCTTTAGCTACTAGACTAATTGATCTGAAATTAGTCGGTTTCTCATCTTAAAACATCACATCATTTTTCGTCGGTTTTAAACAAATAACCGATGCTTATTTCATGTTTTTTTTCTTATTAGTCTGCAGGCCTGTTGTGGCTAGTTGTAGGATGAGAAACCTGCAGTTCAGTACAAAATAATATATACATTGCAGTTGGGAACTTACTTCCACGTTCTTCCAAATTATTGGCTGGTTCTTTTCCTGGGGACCTTTCCTCCAGCCTTTTTGAACTCATCTAAACCCCTACATGTTAATGTAACACAGTACATTGCATAATTAAATAGTAATGTAATAACATATGTTAACAGATATGAAAATGAGATATTTCTCACCGGAATAATTCCATTTTCATTTTGTATCCATATTTTGAATTCAATTTAGTCCCCTTAGGATCTAGATAATAGTTAGTGAATGTCTCGGGGATAATAACTAGTAACTCCCAATGCATACCACTAGAGGTAAAAAAGTTAAAAATTAATAACTCAAAATCCACAATGAAAATGTAATTTTCTTAAGTCCAAATTATAAGAAAAGTAGTACTTACTCCACATTGAATGGAGCTATTATCAACGTCTTCTTATTTTGAGCAAAATTTGTAAAAGCATCACATCAGTATTGTTGAACTGACGGAGGGTCTTTAGCTACTAGACTAATCAAAGATGGAATCAAAAATCCTACATGTTCGAATGAAAAATATGCACATATCTTGTCTAAGTAACTGCAAAACATGTATTACGTATGCATTAATAAATAAGAAACCATATCACCAGATCCTACACAAGGTATATGGATGTATAAAGAAGATCTCACCTTATCCATAGCTCTATGCCAGATGTATTTAGCCAATCATATCGAAACAACTCCAAAATATCTTGTATAAATAGTTTGCTTTCATATGATTGACCTGCATCATCCGTATCTATAGAAATAGTTATAGGGAAATTTATATCATGTTCACCTAACCATATTGCCATACCCCTACAATTAGGACCTAACGGGACAGGTAGGTCCTGTGGAACCCAACTTGGTAATGTAGGAGGTGGAGCTGGAGGCCTAGATGCTCTGGGTGTCTTCTTTTTAACCTGTATATATATATATATATATATATATATATATATATATATATATATATATAATTTCAGATCAATTGACATCATATACACACACTAACAATTTAACGTAATGTAAATTTACCATACAGTTTCAGTATAGAGGACATCCACTTTTGGCCACAATATCACTCCACCTTCTGCCTCACCAAGCGTTTCACAATCTGGGTGGGCATATGGCAATGGAAGATCCATCCAATTGGGGAATATACGTATCTGGCTCACACGAACCCAACCATCTGGTAATGGAGACCCATGAAACATTTCCCGTGGTAGGGATGGGTAAGCCGACGCCTCTGCAATGACAAATTCTTTAGTTTTTAGATAGCATGGCTTCAACCCCTACAAAATTTTGTGTAAACAATGTTATATGCATATATGCATATCATCTTGAAAAGACTAGCTAATATGTCATAAAAATACTTACAGCGGATGTGCTAGGTGGTGGGTGTAATATCCTCAAATTTTGGTAAAATTGAACTATAAATTATGATGCACGAATTAAATTGATAATTCCTTAATGATTTTATTGGTGGAATAGTAATTTTAATTGCCTTTGTCGCACAAGTGCTTTTGGCACAAGACAAATGGATAAAAGGAATTCATGCATTAATAAATAGTAACATCTTTTGATATTGATAAATGTTTTCCAAAGGAGAATAAAGTTTATAATGTGTTAGATAGTTAAAAGAATACTTATCTTTCCATTATTGGAAACACAATGGTTGGGACACCAAATAGTGTTACCTTGGGTTCCCTTTCTGGTATGTTGAAGGATAATTACAATATAAGATAATGAGAGGATTTCTAGGATAATCCAAGATAATATGTGGATTAGATAAAAGGTTATCCACCTTTTTTTATGGATGTGAGATTTGAAAAGGAACATAATCATTCCTAGTTTGTTTTGGATTGTTGAAGTAAATGAAAATCCTCCTTTCTATAAAAAAGAAAGTAATCACAATTATCCAATAAGGAAAAATTGGATGGGATCCATTATATCCTTCCTTGTTTGATGTGGGAACCGCCCAATTATGTATAAACGTCAAACAAAATCAGAACCCCACGGACTAGCAAATCCTAGTTTATACTGATTATATATATAAGATCTACCCTGGTGGTCTTCGTAGTCTCTTACCACGGATGAACCCTAACAGCTTATTTGTTGCCTTCACCCATCTCCTGGCCTTGTACTACATCCTCTCTTGGCTTCATGGGGTGGAAGGAACCCTCTCTCTTCTCTCTCTCAAAACCTGGCCATGGAGGGAGACAGCTGTGCAGTTAGATGAGCGGTGAGAATGGTGTCGTGAGGCATAGCGTCACATGTGTCTAGATTGTGAGGATGTGCGACGGACACTACTTGCCTTCACACACCGCTACCCACAGAAGGGAGATCACGACAGACTAGAACACCACTGCAGGTGCCAATGCATGTGAACCAGAGGCTTAGCGTCGAGGACGAGCTGCAACGTCGAGGACGAGCTGTAACATCGAGGAACCATCCTAGTCATACAGAGGGGAGCCGAGTAATTTAGAGCGAGAGGAGGAGTGCGTCCAGTCGTCTACTAGGGGCATAATCGTGATGGGATCTGAGTGGAAACAGAGTTCGAGCGGTGGCCGTCCTTCCCGAAGCGAAGCCACGATAGTGGGCGGCAGTGTTTCGTTCTCATCCTTCTCTTTGTGTCGTACTCCAGTGCGGCAAGAGAGCGCACTGCCCCGTGAACGCCCTAGAGGCTTACATTTGGATCACGACTGGAAGTCATGGATGTTCCCAGGCTACAACACTCAGCAATACATTGTTTTAGGATAGACCGAAGTATACAGGTTGCAGCAGAATAGGGTCATCGTTCTCCAGTTCTTGACCCCAGCGAGATGAGACGGGATTCCCAGGGAGTCCGGAGGGGTTTGGCGGAGGCAGGGCGGCCAACTCCCAGGCCGTCGAGGGGTCAAGGAGGGCGAGTCCACCCCCGTTCGATTGAGCCACGACGGGTAGGGCGTCGCTCGTTCTGTCGAGAGGAAGAGGGTAATACGGGGGTCAAATTACCCGGACAACCCTGGACTGCAAATGTTAACTCAGGGGCGTAGGCGTCTTTTTCCACCCTGGCTGGCCCGACTAAAAGAAAAGGGACAAACAAGTAAGTTGCTGACGTGTCAGCGTATGATTGGTCTATTTGTCTTTATTTTTGTGAAAATCATAACTATTTATTGGTTACTCAGATTTTTTTTTGAGAGCAAATGGATCGATTCATTACTTGTTAGCCATACATCATCCACAATTGAGGAGAAAGATACAAACAGAACATACAAACATCACGTTCAGTAACCCCAGGGCACTACAACTCATTGGAACGAGAGAGAGACATTTCTCCATTGATTCTTCTTCCTTGAGGCTGTCTTAAGCAGCTTTTCCTGAAGAATTCCTTCAACTTGAGCGTTAAGTAGTGGTAGGGGGGCTGGAACAAGACGGTATTCTGCTCGTATATCAACTCAAACGAAGCCATACAACTGAGTAATAAGATCAATCAAGAGCGAGATTTTGCCGTAACCAAGGTTGAGTAACTGGGGAAAAACCCAGAAAAACCACCGCCTTCACAGAGGAAGGAGAAACAATCCTTATTCAAAGTAACAAGCAACGCTGATATATGGCGGAACAAGGCAGATAGCCTACCAGAAACTAGCACCCAAGCGAAAAACCTACAAGGAAGAAACAAAGGAGGGAAACCCGCCTCCTCCGGAACCCCAGCGAGGACACCCCCACCAGCCACCCGCCTCACCCTCAAGGCAGATCTAAGCAAGAATCTGCCAGGAGAAGAGCACCACCACCTCCTGCAAGCAACATGCCGAAGAGAAGACCCAATCCCAACCAGGTCGCACGGCCACCACCCAGGGGGAGAGATGAGGAGCTCAGAGAGGCACCTGCAAAAGGAGACCGGAAAGAGAGACAAGTCGAGGAGGAGGCCCGGGGGGAGAAGGTGACGGCCCAGCAGGACGCCTGACCCCCTCCCCCAGGTTTGAGGGCCGCACACAGGGGGAGCCCTAGATCTCCACCGTGGTCGCGAGAGCCCTAGACTATTGGTTACTCAGATTGCAAGGTATATTATATCAAAATTGATCAGGAGAACGAAAGTAATCCAAAAACAATATTGTCAGAACCTAGTTACACTTCCCGTTCCAAAATTATGTGTAATACATGTGTTAATGTGATTAGTATAAAGGAAAGCCTAGATTTAGGTTAATATGATTCTTAATTGATTAGAATTAGTTGTGTTCGTTCTAAGCTAATACCTGATCTAGACTTGTATGATGAAGAAATCCTTGATAATGATGAATAATGGATGATTCTAGATTAGTAATCTTATTCATGCTATTTAGGGTGTTAAAATCAATGTCAACATCTTGCTATGATCTAATGCTGATAATGTAATATAGATGTCATGAATAGTTTAATATGCTTAAGTTGATGATTAGGGTTTAACCTAATATGCATAAGTGAGATTGTAATCTTAGAAACCATAACGTGAGGAGTTAGGGTTTGTGACCCTAATCCTGGATCCAAACATGAGATAATCCTAAATCCTAGTTTAGAATCACATCTCAATCTGAGTAATGTAATGTGAATACATGGTGACGCATATGTAATATGCATGTTTCAGATATTGTTGATTGAATGCCTTCTTGCTTGGATGATTGGATACACGCTTAAAGTACATGTGATATATTCTGCATTATTTCTGCGATGGCATAAGGTACGTGGTTACGCTTATGAATATGCATATCGAATTCTAAGATTGCCGATGTTTCTCGACGAGATTGGACGACAAATAAACTGCTTGCTTGTTTATTTAGCTCTTGCAAACTATAAAGTGCATATGAGTATCATGTAAAGTAAATAATAGTATTATGAACCCTGGGTTAGACTGATCTTAAGGGTAATGCATACGAGCCCTGGAGGGACAATGATTACACCTGAGGTAGTTGACTAGATAGGAGTTAGAATATGAAAAAAAGTTTATTTTCTTTTATTCAAGATAAAGATGTTTGCTTATATCTGTACTTGTGATTATTGTTTGAACCCACGTACCAGTATAGTGATATACTGACCGCGTATTTGTTTGTCAGCGTTTTGGGTATCAGATATACTTGATAGCGTGGACATGAGGGTACAAATAAAGATGTTGAAGACACTACAATTTAATCATGAAGGTTTAGTCTTAATGGTATATCTTCACAACTGTAAAAGTTAATTTTGTTTAAAAGTTATGTAACTCCTTCGAGGAGCTTTTTATCTAAACATGTACATATTTGATCATTAATGGAAATTATTTACTATTTTGTATTATTTCATGAATCTGATCCTAGAATTTTTGAATGACGATCTGTGACGTTAAGGTCTTTTAGACACTCAAAAGTGTGGGTCGTTACAGTGGGTCTACAGGATTACTCCCAACCTCTATAGTAGGAGTAGATTGGGACGCCATAGGTACTATCTACTGAGTGGCAGTCAGAGATGCCTGCCACTTGCTCATTGCTTCTTCGAGTTTCCTATCAACTATCTTATCTACCTATACATGGATAAAAGAAACATTAGCTTCTAATTATTAAATTCTCTTTTATAGTAACATTATAAAGAAAGAATAGGTTACCTCTTCTTGTGAAAGTCCTGCTTTTGGGACATGTTTGCACTGGGATGGTCCAAAGAATGCTTTGATGCCCACACCAACGCCTGCAGCCTTAACACGTCCATGATGCTTTGGGTTACCCAGAGCAACTGTCAATTCATCCCTTGTGCCCTCACGGATGAACTTTCCTTGTTTCCTCAGCTCGTGCAGCTCCCGCTAATCGCCAAAAAAAATTTGTAATTAAGTAAACACCAAAAATAATCAATATTCGTACGATTGCTCTAAGAGTTGTATTTTACCATTTTTGCAGTCGCCTCAGCAGTTGCGGGCTTCCTTATTTCTCCCTTCTTATTTTGCCACCCAGCTATCCAGACATCATGGTGAGGCAGAGGTGTGGTACCTAGAGTAGAGGACTCCTGAGTAGAAGCAGACTGAGTGGTAGACTCAGCCTGTAGTCTTTGGTGAATGCCTGCATACCCCTTTGGACCCATTATGTGGTCATGCACATTCAGTGCACCCCTTGCTCTTTGCGCCTCACTGAGGGCCTAGTTAGTATGCACATTAATGATTTGGTTAGTAACACTAAATGTAAATCTTGAATAGGTGAATACAACATATATTAATTAAATTGGGAGTGATGCCTAATACCTTGAATTCATCAGTTTTTCTTGAAGCAACAAGCGCGTCCCATTCTTCTTTGTCTAGGAAGTTCAATTGTTCAGTGGTTGTCTTCTTCCTCTTGTCACCTTCTATATGTATTCTCGGGTGAGATTTTTCCTATAGTTCCTTAGGACTCTCCCACAGCGTTGCATCACACATTTATGATGCAACTTTTCATCCAATTCAAATATACTCTACAAAATAGAATTGCTATTAACTAGTATCCAAAAAATTAGTAATCTACAAAATAGAATTGCAAATTAATAATAACTCACACATAAATCCTTCCATATTACGTCTTTATTTCCCTTAGGGACTTTATGCCAAGAATCTATCTTACAACCGCAATGGCTACGAGTAACATACCCAAGATATGAAACAAACAAATTGCGATTAACTTCAATTGCATTTCCTACATTATCAAAATCCACAACAAGTTTGGGTCCATTGCCCCTTTGTGCTATTAACTTCTTCATCATAGTGATGCCCCTTCTCTTGTCAACCTTTTGGTGCTGCTCATCAAGTGCCTTAAGTGCTTCATAGGGTACATGTGCATCATCAACCTAAAATTTGACAAAATAAACACACTTATAGGATATAACTATAAATGGACTTGTAGATATAAATATATGATATATTTTTAAAACTTACATTGTGAGGCGGCACATTGATATCCTCACCCTCACAGTAATCATCAGCACAGTCATCAAGTGAATGCTCAGCCATCTGAAAGTTCACATTGTAAAGTAATTCACATTGTAAAGCTCACATTGTAAAGTTCACATTCACATTGTAAAGTTCACATTGTAAAGTAATTCACATTGTAAAAGTCACATTGTAAAGTTCACATTCACATTGTAAAGTAATTCACATTGTAAAGTTCACATTCAGAAAAATAAAACATATAAAAAATATAAACATGCCACTAATATTGCAATTTTTTTATCAATTAACAATACTTCATTGTGATCTTCGCGCACATACAAGTCATCATTAGCTTCAATATTTGCTGATGTTGGCAACCCAACTGAGAATGGACTGGAGTCATCATACTTATCATAGTACTCTTCTTCATCTATAGGATCTTCAATGAACTGTCTTTTACCATGAAGAACAACTGACCATTTATCATTTGCAGGATCATCGATATATAAAATACTTGTTTTGCATGTGATGCCAATATGAATGGTTCACCCTTCTTGCCAATCTTTTCAAAGTTCACTAAAGTGAAACCCAATTCATCCACTATAACACCTTTGGTGTTATCAACCCAATTACATTTGAAGAGTGGAATTCTGAAATTATGTAGTCAAACTCCCATATGTCTTCAATGACACCGTAATATGACATTTTAGCTTCATGTGGACTCTTATCCTTTGCACTTGCAAAAAACATAGTCGACGCTTGAAGGGTGACCCCACTATTTTGGAGGATACTCTTATCATCTTGGCGCTTTGTGTAATATGTGAATCCATTAATGTCATACCCTTCATAAGACATAACATTCAATTTTGGTTTAAAGGTGAGGCATTTGATAGTTTCAGTAATATCATCTGGTGTTTGAGATAGTTGATGTAAACTTTATCTTCAAACCACTTAATAAATGTCTTGTTATGCTCTCTGGCAAACCACATTGTATTGGCTTGAGGATATTGTCTCTTGATGAAATTGGTATGTTCCTCGATATAAACACTCAATTCGTCCATGTTGTGTAAAATATACAAGTGACCTTGTTCCAACTGCTCACAGTTGTTTACATTCACCTGTGATCCCAAAATTCCTTTGCCAAATTGCTCCTCAATATTCTTGTCATTACCAGGAGTGTCATTACCACTGAGAAAGTCATTACAAAAATCCATAACCTCTCTCACCACATAACCCTCAATAATACTCCCTTTAGGCCGATAATAGTTTCGAACATCACTTTTAAAAATGCTCATGTATCTTTTAAAGGGATACATCCAATGCAAGAAAACAGGTCCCAACATTTTCACTTCCCTAGTCAAGTGGACAACAAGATGTACCATGATATCAAAGAACGACGGAGGAAAATACATCTCAAGCTGACATAGGGTAACAACCACTTCTCTTTGCAAATTATCGAGAGTGTCAGGGTCAATAACTTTGCTACATAGACTGTTGAAAAAGAAACAAATTCTGGTGATTGCAAACCTTACATGCTTCGGCAATATAGATCAAATTGCCACAGGAAATATTTGTTGCATTAGAGTGTGACAATCATGAGATTTAAGACCTATCAACTTCAGATCTTTAATTGATACCAATCTACAGATGTTGGATGAGTAACCCTGTGACACCTTAACATTTACCAAACATTCACAAAAAGCTTTCTTCTCCTTTCTAGACAATGTGCAACAAGCGGGAGGTAAGTATGTTCTTTGATTTCCCATTTCACGTAATTCTGTTAATTCTGACCTTATTCCCATTTCACATAGGTCCAGTCTGGATTTTATCCCATCTTTAGTCTTACCTGGTATATTCAACAAAGTACCAATGACACTATCACAGACATTTTTCTCAACGCGCATGACATCGATACAATGCCTGACTGTCAAAGAACTCCAATAAGAAAGATCCCAAAATATTGACTTCATCTTGAATAAAGATTTGTCGCTCTGTGTGGCCATAGTACATTGTGATCTCTTACAAAATTCATTGACAAAGTATTTTACTCTTTCATAAACAACCTCCCCTGGTATAGGTTTAGGTGCACTCTGTTCCTCATTCAATCCATTGAATGCTTTGCACTTCCTACGATACGGATGGAATTTTGTAAGAAACCTTCGATGACCGAGATATACAGTATTATGGCCATGTTTTAGTCTTGTTGAATCAGTGTTCTCTTCACATATAGGACACGCTTTAGCTCCTTTGGCACTATATCCAGACAAATTCCCATATGTTGGAAAGTCATTAATAGTGCAAAACAACATAGCATGCAAACGAAATGTCTCTCTTTGTGAAGCATCATAGGTCATCACACCTTCACCCTAGAGTTTCTTTAAGTCGTCAATCAGAGGTTCACGATAAACATCGATATAATTTCTAGGTTGTTTAGGGCCCGATATCAACAACGAAAACATTATGTACTTATTTTTCATACACAGCCAGGGAGGAAGATTGTATATAACAAGCATGACTGGCCAAGTGCTATGTTGGCTGCTCAATGTCCCGTACGGATTCATCCCATCTGTATAAAGCCCAAGTCTTAAATTCCTGACTTCTTCACCAAATTCAGGGTACAATAGATCAATCTTCTTCCACTGTGGGGAATCATACACATGTCGTAGGAACCCATCATTATTTTTCTTAACATATGCATGCCACCTCAAATTCTTTGCATCTATCGGATTGGAAAACAAGCATTGAAACTGTGATATTATAGGGAGATACCACATCACCTTGGTAGGAGAACCAATTTTGGACTCCCCTAAAGTCGTCAATTTATACCGTGACGCACCACATTTTGGACAATCTTTCAAATCCACATAATCCTTTTGAAATAATACACAATCATTCAGGAATGTGTGTATCTTCTTGGCATCCATTCCCATTGGGCACAACAATTTGTTTACCTGGTATGTTGAGATAGGTAGCTCGTTACCTTCAGAAAGCATTTCTTTCAACAATGACGTGAAGCTTTTGTCGCTCCATCTATTGTTACCTTTCAGCTTATACAATCTCAACACAACGCTAAGCTTCGTAAACTTAGTACAACCTGTGTATAATGATATCTCAGCATCATGCACATTGTTTCTAAAAATGGGAGGTGGATCGGTGTGCTCTACCCCACAACTATCCAGCATCGCATTAACGATGTCTACTGGAATTGGTTTGTTCACATCTACATCATCGGAGGCAATTTCTTCTTCCACATAAGCACTGCTATTGACATCCACTGATTTTAGGTTTGAAATCACTCCATGTCAATGCCATTAGGTATAGCCTTGTACAATACTGTTGCACATGACATGACTTTTAATTTTGTCACTAGTGCTGACTTTCAAGTTGTTACCGCAATGCCTACATGGATAGTAGAACCTATCTCCAGGTTGTTTCCTATGTTCCTTGGCAAATCTAATAAACTGATCAAGACCAGAAATAAACTCTAGGGTGCAACGATTGTGAATGGACATCCATGATCTATCCATTCTATGATCAAAGAGAAAACAAGTATATATTGCAACAAGATTAGGGTCTAGGGTTAACAGATTAGAGTTTTTGCATGGTTAAAACTTTAGGTCAACAAATACATGTGTTGTCATTCTTATTTATAATAAATATGTACCACCTATCCCATTCTTGAACACCTAATCTCACTAGTAAGTGTATAATGTGTATTGGGTTTTCAAGAAAATTTCGGTAACATTTCCCCGTTGTTTTCTAAGTACATATGTACTTAGAGAACAAATGGGGAAATGCTGCCAAAATTTTCTTGAAAACCAAATACACATTATACACTTACATCCTAAGTGAGATTAGGTGTTCAAGAACAGTCCCAAACTGGGGACTATCCAAGATTTACTCCTAATGAGTAAATCTTGGAAGGGTTTCTAGGACAACAAATACATGTTCTGTCATTCTTATATATAATAAATGTGTGCCACCTATCCCATTCTTGAACACCTAATCTAACTAGTAAGTGTATAATTTGTATTGTGTTTTCAAGAAAATTTCGGAAGCATTTCCCCACTGTTCTCTAAGTACATATGTACTTAGAGAACAAACGGGGAAATGCTACTGAAATTTTCTTGAAACCCAATACACATTATACACTTACATCCTAAGTGAGATTTGGTGTTCAAGAACAGTCCCAAACTGGGGACTATCCAAGATTTACTCTGGACGGGTTTCTAGGCCAACAAATACATGTGTTGTCATTCTTATATATAATTAATGTGTACCACCTATCCCATTCTTGAACACCTAATCTCACTAGTAAGTGTATAATGTGTATTGGTTTTTCAAGAAAATTTCAGCAACATTTCCCCACTGTTCTCTAGGTACATATGTACTTAGAGAACAAATGGGGAAATGCTGCCGAAATTTTCTTGAAAACCCAATACACATTATACACTTACATCCTAAGTGAGATCAGGTGTTCAAGAATAGTCCCAAACCGGGGACTATCCAAAATTTACTCCTAATGAGTAAATCTTGGATGCATTTCTAGGCCAACAAATACATGTGTTGTCATTCTTATACCTGCAATCCTAGTTTCATCATTCATATCCTATGTTTTGTGTAACATCATTTAATCATGCTTGTCAGTAAATAATAAATAGTAAATAAACCATGATTCCATTTATGAAAGATTTGAATCAAAATGGAGCCTAATGGAACATTGGGAGAGTGAGAATATTATACCTCACTTGAAGGCTAAAGAAGAAATATATGCAAATCAACAGCAAGTCAACAACCCCTTCAACAACACAAATGCACACAAATGTAGATGCATGTTTATCATCAAGATAATCATTACACACAAATGTAGCTATCCGATTATAATTGAGCAATATAGCACAAAATCAGCCAACACGGCCTTGCTACCCAGCACGGCCATGCCAACCTACGATTTCACACACCATCATCAGTCGCAGAGCAGGGTACCTACTTGAGGGCAGAGGAAGAAGAGGAGGAAGAAGAGAAAAGCATGTACCTTCGGCGGCGTATGCAGGGAGAGTGGCAGCAGTGAGCGGCGGCGGTGCGGGGAGAGTAGGCCGTCGGAGCAGGAGAGAAGGCCGCTGGAGTAGGAGAGAAGGTCGTTGGAGAAGGAGAGAAGGCCGCCGGAGCAGTGAGTTGCGGGTAGAGGGCAAGCGGCGACATAGGTGGGTAGAGGACCAGCAAGTGAGCGGAGCAGCGTGTAGCCAGAGCAAGTTGTGGCAGAGGTGGGGGCAGAGGAGAAATCACCGGACCAAACCCTGGAATAGCACGAGAATGAATGAAATAGAGAAAGGGGAAGAGTATGGCTCGCACTTAAGTTAACAATAGGCGTCGGTTATTCTAAAAAAATGACACATAAAACTAAAGGTGTCGGTTCTCCAAACACACCGACACCTATTCTCAATGATAGTCGTCAATTTTTACTAGAAAAAAATT
Source organism: Alisma plantago-aquatica (assembly GCA_963693085.1). Lineage (NCBI taxonomy): Eukaryota > Viridiplantae > Streptophyta > Magnoliopsida > Alismatales > Alismataceae > Alisma > Alisma plantago-aquatica. The sequence goes on along the minus strand of OY856415.1, from coordinate 558,657,583 downwards.
GACGTCTATCTACATATTCCGATTAAAAAAATTGTTCTCGATTAATGACCATAGTCTTCGGTTTCTTTCCAAAACTGATGCTCAAAGGGTGTGGAAAATTTCCTGGGAACAACGCAGGAAACCCCATAAGCATCAGTCATTGTAGCAAAACCGACGACCAAAATGTACCCAATTTCTGTCTCGCAAATAACCTTTTGTCGTCTATTTAATAGTTAATAACCGACGCCATATGTTAAATTTTGGAGGTAATTTTTTTCACTGGAAATTTTGGATTTGACGGTTAATTTTAGGTATCGGTTTATTATTAGGGAACCGATACTAAATAAAAGTGATACCCGTGTCTGGTCGCCCTTCACAGATAGATGTCAGTTTTTTTTATTAAACTGACGCTTTAGGTTTTAGGTGTCGGTGTATTTATACAACTGACGCCTTTAAAAGTGACGTTATAAGCCATTTCTGTAGTAGTGTAGGGTGCATGTTTACCGTGTCGGCTTTTGGGACAGACTTAACTGGTGATTCTTAGAGCGTCTAAGCTCAGAGGCACGAAATGTTCATGGAAAGGTGTTGCGCATGTTCATTCATCAAGAGTTGCATATGATGCAATTGGCATGATGGCCTACCTAAATAGTCAAGTAGTGGGCGATCAACCAAGGTTGACTCATGACTTGATGAAATATGAATCTTTCCCACTAGAAGATTGTGCACTGCAATCTTCCGAATTGATGGTGAGGGTTATCAATTTGAATCAAAATAGTGGGAGCGGTAATTAATTAAAGGCCTAATTAACTATCGTCAAAATTTTATTCAAATCAAATCAAATCAAAAGGAGTTTTGACAATTGCAATTTTCTCTTGTAGAATGGCAAAAGAATCATCTTTTAAAATGGGCAAATTAATTGAAAATATATTCCATAACTGGTTTTGGATTGTTAGAAGTGTTCTACATAATCTAGAAAAACTGGTAGCCTTTATATCCACTCCATGTATGCTTAATGTGTTGTTTGAGAAGAAGGATAGTTCATTGATGAAGATCAATGGAACAAAGTCCAAGGACAAAGGTGAGGGAGAGAAGGGTTCTCTCGCCAAACCAATGTCAGAGTCTTCTGCATGGAAAGGATTGAAGGAATGATGGAAGAAGAAGTGAGAGATAGAGATCTCTACTTCTGGTGTATACGTGATAGATATTAACTTTACTACTTCTTTGTCATGGGTACTTGATGCCGGATGTGGATCTCACATTTGTTCAAATGCGAAGGATCTTAAGAGAAGTACACCTTTGGGGAAAGGCGAGGTTGAACTATGTGTTGCCAATGGGGCAAGAGTTGCCGCCAGTGCCGTAGGAACCTATGAGTTAACTCTACCTAGTGGGCTAATATTAGAGTTAAAGAAATGCTATTATGTACCTACCATAAATAGGAATATCATTTCCGTCTCTTGTTTGGACAAGGATGGTTTTGAATTTCTTATTAAGAATGGAAAATGTTCCATTTCAAAATATGGGATCCTTTATGGTAGTGCCCCAATGTCTTATGGTCTATACTTGATAGATCTAGAGACAAGTGTATACAACGTAAATACCAAAAGGCAAAAACTCAACAACTCAAACAAAACATATCTTTGGCATTGTTTTCTTGGGCACATAAATGAGAAGCGCATCTCTAGACTCCATAAAGATGGTTATCTACACTCTTTTGATTATGAATTAATAGAGACATGTGAATCTTATTTGTTGGGCAAGATGACCCAAGACTCCCTTTTCAGGTAAAGGTGAGAGAGCTAGTGATCTATTAGGACTCATACATACTGATGTATGTGGGCCTTTTAGAACTAATGCCAGAAATGGGTATTAGTACTTCATTACCTTCATTGATGACTTCTGTAGGTATGACTATGTGTACCTGATGAAACATAAGTCAGAAACCCTTGAAAGGTTTAAGGATTTCATGAATGAAGTATAGAACCAACTTGGTAAAAGTATTAAAGCACTTCAATCTAATTAAGGTGGAGAATACTTAAGCCAGGAGTTTGAGGACCTTCTGTGAGCTCATGGTATTGTATCACAATGGACTCCGCCTGGAACACCACAACATAACAGTGTGTCTGAAAGAAGGAATCACACTTTACTGGATATGGTGCAATCAATGATGAGTTTTGCTGATCTTATGATTTCCTTTTGGGGTCATGCTCTTGAAACTACTGTGTTTACACTTAACCGAGTACCATCCCAATCGGTTCAAAAGACACCATATGATATATGGACGGTGAGGTGTCCCAATATATCTTTTAGGAGGATTTGGGGGTGTGAGGCGTATGTCAAGAAAATGTTTCCTAATAAGCTAGGCCCTAGATTTGATAAATGTTATTTTGTTGGATATCCTAAGGAGACCAAGGGATATTACTTATACCACCCAACTGACAACAAAGTGTTTGTTTCCAAGGACGATGTGTTCCTAGAAAAGGAATTTATTTCCAAAGGAAGCAATGGGAGGAAAATAGAGCTTGAAGAAGTTCATGCCCAACAAGAATACATTGAACCAATAGATGTACAATAGGAACATAAAGATTCACAAGATGTTGTGGAATATCAGTCTCCTCAAGTAATACAAGGACCTCATAGATCTAGTAGGACACGCCTTGAACCTGAGAGGTTTGGATACCTTGTGACTCAGGAAGGTGGTGAGTTGATCATAGATGATGATCCAACTACCTATCGAGAGGCTATGGAGGGACCAGATTCTAAGAAATGGCTTGAGGCCATGAGATCCGAGATGGAATCCATGTACTCCAACAAAGTATGGACTTTGGTGGAACCACCCGAAGGGGTAAAACCCATAGGGTGCAAGTGGGTCTTCAAGAAGAAGACCGAAATGGATGGCAATGTGCAAACATATATCGGTAGATTGGTTGCAAAGGGTTTTTGACAAGTTCAAGGTGTTGACTATGACTAAACTTTTTCTCTAATTGCCATGATTAAGTCCATCAGGATCATGCTTGCTATTGCGGCTTACTATGACTATGAGATTTGGCAAATGGATGTTAAAACTACATTCCTTAATGGGAATATAAATGAGGATGTGTACATGACACAACCTGAAGGTTTTGTGGATCCAAAGAATGTCAATAAAGTTTGTAAGCTACAATGGTCAATCTATGGATTGAAGAAAGTGTCTCGGAGTTGGAATCTTTGATTTGATGAGGAAGTCAAAGTGTTTGTCTTTATTCAAAATGAAGACAAACCTTGTGTGTACAAAAGGGTTAGTGGGAGCACGACCACATTCCTCATATTGTATGTGGATGACATACTATTAATGGGGAATGATGTCTCAGCCTTAGATAAGGTAAAGACTTGGCTTGGGAATACTTTCTCAATGAAGGATTTAAGAGAAGCATCCTACATTCTAGGTATTAAGATCTAAGAGATAGATCTAAAAGGCTTCTCAGACTAAGTCAAAGCACGTACATTGACAAAGTGCTGAAGCGGTTCAGCATGGATAACTCAAAGAGAGGCAACGTCCCCATGCTACATGGAGTCACCATCTCTAGAGCTCAATGTCCCCAGTCTTGTGAAGAGATGGAGCGCATGAATGGAATCCCATATGCACCAGCCATCAGATCCATCATGTACACTATGTTGTGCACACGCCCAGATGTCTCGTATGCTCTCAGCATGATGATCAGGTACCAGTCAGATCCATAGGATGCTCACTGGATAGTCGTAAAGAACATCCTCATGTACTTGCGAAGGACTAAGGATCAGTTCCTTATATACGCCAGCAAGGAAGAACTGGTTGTAAGAGGTTACACCAATGCAAGCTTCCAAACTGACAAAGATGATTACATATTGCAATCATGATTTGTATTTTGCCTAAACAATGGAGTTGTGAGATGGAAGAGTTCCAAGTAAGAAATAGCTGCCGATTCTACTACAGAGGCTGAGTATATTGCCGCTTCACATGCAGCAAAGGAGGTTGTGTGGATCAGGAAGTCCATCACTGAACTTGGTGTAGTTCCCAGTAGCTGTGATGCAATTGAGATTTATTGTGACAATAATGGAGATATCGCTCAAGCTAAGGATCCTAGATCACATCAGTGGTCCAAGCTCATACTACGATGCTTCCATCTCATACGAGAGATCATACAGTGAGGCGATGTGAAGATTTGCAAAGTACCAACTGAAGACAACATAGCTGATCCACTGACTAAGGCCCTTTCTCAGTAGAAGTATGATGGTCATGCTAGGTCATAAGGACTGAGGTTCATAGGTGACTGGATATAAGTTCAAGTGGGATTCTATTGGTATGTATGCCCATAGAGCAAGTCATGTGATGATTGTAATGGGATACTTTGTAAACGATTTGAATAATAATAAAGGCAATTTCTGATCTATATGTTTTAACTGTTTCTGAGATGATAGTGTAACATGATAGATGTCTAAAGAATTGTTTACTCAATGACGTATGCTTTTAGGTTAAGGACCTAAATGATGAGATCATATGAATGTTAACAGTATACATTCTTGTTTTAGTCCCTAGTCGATTGTTATTGTGGAAATAACCATAGATATAAATAACACTAAAGACTAGATTTTGTTTTGGTTGATGACATAATCTCATTAATCATGATATAGTGATATCAAACCAAGCACATAGGTACTTGTTAGAGAACAAGTGTACCAGACAGACCCACTATGAGAGTGACACATGGAACCATGATTTGGTAGTCACAGTCAGCTCTCACAGTGATGGTGGTGAGTGTAATTCTTTGACCTGAAATCATTACACTGAACACATGTCATTGGCTACACTTTGACATCATCAAACGCAGTCCTGAAACATGGGTTGATAAAAAGGTGATGATTGGGTGACTTTGACACATGGGGCTTTTGAGGGGTGAGTGATAGATATGGGATTTGTCCCTCCTAAGGGAGTTTGATGTCCATGGACACTTGATGAGTAGGATTGAGAAAGGCATGTGCATGCATGTGTGAATCAATATGTGATATTGATGTCACACACATCTCACCCAGTCTACTCTGAGATCAAGGAAATGGATGAACGTTGAAAGGATGACTGTACCATGCCTTGAGTTCATTCTGGACATTAGTGATAAAGGAATTATACATTCACTGTAACACCATTCACGAATTGTAGGATTGAAAGTTGTTCTCCAACTTTCTATTTCACTTGGGTAGCACTGATGTGTGACTAGGCACCGCTCTTTGCTTGTGAAGTCATAAGTGTTATGGACTTTCACTGCTAATGTGAAATGGACCTGTAGGGTCACACACAAAGGATTTAACCTGGAAGAGGACTTTGTCCATAAATGATGTTTAGATTGATTACTAAAGGAGTTTAGTAGTTCAATTAAACACCCAATCGATTGATAGCTCAAAATCATAGTATTCAAGGTGTTGGATCAGATGATTAGAGTATCAGATTGATTGAAACTGCAATTGACTGATATGTTGCCCCAACCGATCGGCTCATGCAGATGAACCGATCAGCTCAGGAAGGTGAGCCGAGCGGCTCATGTCAATGAACTGATCGGTTCACATAGTTGAACTGGTTGGGTGACCAACCGAGTTCGTTTCACTTGTCAAATTTGATTTGGACAAGGACTAATATATGATTAGTTGGAAATGAACATGGAAAGTCAATTCGAGTTGGACCAGGAGCATGAACCGACCGGCTCAAGCATGAACCAATCGGCTCAGATGCCCCAAATGATCGGTTCAGTTGTGAACCGATCGGCTGAGGTCACCAACTGATTGTTTCAGGGTTGAAACGATCGGTTCAACTGGCGCAGTTTGTCAAATTTTGTGGAAAATCTCAAACCTTTCAACTCCTACTTTAATCCTGCATTGCCCGAGGTAGAGAAACTTGTCCTATGAACCTCCTATATATAGGGGTATTGGGAGATTCTCTCAGTACAACTCAGAACACCAATTGCTTTGCAAAGTTGTCGTTCTCTCTGGTTGTGGTAACCAGGAGAGCCCGAGCAAGTGCTATCCAATAAGGGAGGCACAACAAGGGAAAGAGAAATACAGAAAGGTGACTGGTGGCAGGGGAGTGTGTCGTTGACTAGTATGCTGACAGGAGGGTGCGATTCTTTCTGGTGCCTTGTGCGATAAGGCGATCAGAGTTCTAGGTGGTCTGTGTAGACTACTATAGAGGCGGGAGACTTCTGCCACTTAGAGGACAGCTATCAATCTCGACAGTCTCGGTGAGACCAGGAGCTGCACAGACACCGTCCAAGACTAGAGGTGAAGACCGTGTAAGCCATCAGGTAACGTCGCCGAGCAAGCCTCGGGACAAGGTATGTCTCTACAAACCATCTTTCCTATTGTATAGACGTTGATGCAATTCCTGAGTTCTGGGTTTTGGGAGAATTTTTTTTGTTTTTGCTGCCTTCTCTGCCTTCCCAGAACCCAACATGTTCTAGGGGGAGAATCCCCAATATGCCTACCTTTCCATTTACTTACATCATGATGAAAAGGGTTTTTTAGTCTTTTCATATTTATATTCCATTTCATAAACTCACAAATTTAATAATAAAAATGACTCTACTATCATGTCCCACACTATAGTAATAGAACTTAATACAAGGTATACTCGTCCTTTCAATCAATTTCAGATTTATAGTTCTCTATAACAAAAGTAATATAAACAAAATCATAGTATCAAAAAGATATAAAATATATTTTTTGAGATGAGAGAAATGTGATTGAATTACAATATGGTTTTTAGATCAGGATTTTGAGTTTCTAATAAGGTCACTTTAAGGGTAATGAAATGAATACAATATATATATATATATATATATATATATATATATATATATATATGAATATATATATATATATATATATAGATATATATATATATATATATATATAATGTGTTTAGGTACATAGAGGTGTTGGACCTAAACCTAGGAATTAATTCTGAGTATTTAGGTCTGAACTCAATGAATTTTCAATCCCTATATACATTTAAGAATTTAATTGATTATAAACCCATTTCTTTGTAATGAGACATCTTTGAACATCTCTTCTTCTTGAAAAAATTTCTATACTCCATGTGATATATTACTTTTATTGCTTCTAAAATGTGAAATTATCATTGGATATTGAGTTAATTACCCATTTTGCCATATTTATATCATTGAATATATTGTTCATAGAATGATGTCATCTTGCCAAACATTTTTCATGCTTTTTATTGGACTAGTAATATAGAGTAGTGGACTTTTTTACAACCATATACTTATTATATTGGCTATTGGGGTTTTACTTACCCTTCCCTACAGATATCAGGGTTTTATTCCCCCTTATCCTTGAAGGATCGGTGTTTTACTCCCCCTTACTCCCTAGCTCCAGATCTGAAGATGTCTCCATTCTAAAATAGATTCACTTAGACTAACTTACATGCATGTTTTATTATTGTTGTGATTTATTGGGAGAAATCCATGAAATGATTGTATTGTTCTCAATAATTTTATTACTTCATTCATTTATTGATTACCTTTGAAATTATATCCTCTTGAACTTTCCTATGTGATGTAAGCCCCTTATTGCATTGTAAGCATCCCTCTTTCTTCTTACATACCTAATAATGCTGATATATGTTTATTACGCACACACTCAATTATTACTGACCATACCTTTATTTATCTCTTTCTGGTTGTTGTTCTCAAACCACCCTGGTGTAGGTACTTTAGAGGACCAAGAGTGAGGAGGATTATGTAGGTTTTTTTATACATGAGGATAGCTTGAATGGGATGAGTACCCTCTACTAGTGGCCTTACTGGAAGATAGTTCAAGTTTAAATATGTAATACCACATTTTTTGGTGAGGAACATGTTATACATAAAATAAGTTATAACTTTGTAATCATTTTTTTCCATTTCTTATTAATCATTATGCTTCAAGATACATATTGTTTGAGAAATAAAATTAAACACTTTCTTTTCCTTCATACATTTTAGTATAATTGGTTTGGGGTTTTTTATTCCTCAATTAAGTAAATGGATCCCTTCTCAGGTCCCTCTCTTTAGAATGATTTCAACCTTTTTAGTTTGTGACATAAACTGGGGGTCATACTTGGCTTAAGCCTGTGGTACTCACTCTTATCTCAAACCTTTCCTTGAGAGGGGAAAGTTGCTAATTCCCTATTTTTTTCCCACGGGGAAGAAGTTCACAAGAAATACAATTTATCTAGATAATGATGGAATCCATACATCATTCCACCCAATTTCTATACATGTCATTTTCTTATCTTTTTCCCATATTTTTGCCCCATATTTAATCCACGTGTTTGTACCTATTGTCACCCATTTTGGGGCTTTCTATAAAGAAACTTTTATTTTAGACCAAGAGTGCAATTTGTACTCCAATTCTTCTTTATGTAAGCTATTTTCCAATAAATTTCCCAATTAATTTATTAGAAATAAAAAATTTCCTTTTCAACTACTTTCCAGAAACAATCTGAGAGTTGAGTATATCTTACTGTGCAAGTTTTCTATGATTTATCCAAAACACTCCCAAAATTACTCTGAAATAGGAAAATCACCTCTTAATCTGGGATACCTAATGGATCTGAGCCATCCTCCAATTTCCACGTGGCAGATTGCCTCAATCCACACACCCCACAATGTGGCACATCAGGGTGATCCACAACCACTCCAAGAAGTTTTTTTCTAGAACACCAAAAATCTATTCATATGCTACAAATAACTCCCCTATACCCACCTTATTCTGCCCCTTTCAAACATCCTAAAGATAAAGGATCAAGTACCTCCTTTTTACTTTTTCTTATTGCTCATGTTCATAGAATCTTCCTATCACAGCTCCTACTTTGATAGCTCTCTTAGAATGGTAAACTTCTCTAGCTCCTATATCTTCTAACTGCTTTATTTGGTCTATAACTATTGCATTTGATTGCTATTATAACAACCATTGTATACACATAAACACACATACACACACACACACACACATATATATATATATCCATATATATATATATATATATATATATATATATATATATATGTATGTATGTATATATATGTGTATATATACATATATACATATATATAGGTATATATATACATATATACATATATATACATATATATATACATATATATATACATATATATACATATATACATATACATATATATATATACATACATATGCATACATATATATATATATACACATATACATCTATACATATACATATACATATATATAGGGTATATATTCCCTACCCGTGTGGGTAACTAAGATTCGCTACCCGTGCATCAGTTTTGTAATAGGAAGGTATGCATTTGTAATGAGACAATCCAAATTTGTAATGAGACGACCGAAATTGTAATACAGAGACTCATTTTGTATTACAATGATGTTACAATAACAAATATATATTTATTACTGTAACATCGCTGTAATACAAAATGAGTTTTTGTATTACAATTTCAGTTGTCTCATTACAAATTTGGTTGTCTCATTACATATATGTGCCATCCCATTACAAAATTGATGCACGGGTAGCGAAGATATACCCATATTTATATATATATATATATATATATATATATATATATATATATATATATATATATATATATATCTATATCTATATATATATATATAGATATAGATATAGATATAGATATATATATATATATATATATATATATCTATATATATATATATATATATATATATATATGTCCATTCATTCCCTACCCACGCGGGTAACTAACCTTAGTTACCCGTGCATTTGTTTTGTAATCGGAAGTTACATATTTGTAATGAGATGACAAAATTTGTAATACAAACACTCATTTTGTATGACACATCCAATTACAGTAAAAATGTTATTTATGACACCAGTTTATGATGTAATCCAAAATGAGTGTTTGTATTACAAATGTGGTCATCTCATTACAAATGTTGTCTATCTCATTACAAATAGATACCTTTCTATTACAAGATAGATCTATGGGTAACTAAAGTTCGTTACCCGCATGGGTAGTGAATATATAACACCCCCCCCCACACAAACACATACACACACACATATATATATGTATATATATATATATATATATATATATATATATATATATATATATATATATAATACCCGTGCGGATAGCCTAGAATTTGCTAACCATGCCTCCTAAAAAGTAATTATCCAGTCAGAAAAGTAACTCACTGGACAACAAGTAACTATATTGACCAAAAAGTAACTATTCGACTCAAAAACTAAAATTGTGTAAAATACACCACAAAAATTCTAGAATAAATATGTAATTGTATATTCGTTATAACGGTAACAAATATAACTCTTTATAGATGAAAAGTAATAGTTTATAAGGTAAAATAACCCTCTACATGTGTAAAGTAAGAAACTCCAAAAAAGAATCAATTATGGAGTGTGTAGCTATCCACGCGCGCATTGAATGAATGCCCATATAGGGCAATATTTAATACCCACGCATGTGCTTGAATTTACTACATGTGCCTCCCAAAAAGTAACTATTTGGTCAGAAAAATAACTCACTGGATAAAAAAGTAACAATTCGACTCAAAAAGTAGAACCTTTTAATATACACAATAAAAATTCTGGAATAAATATGTAATTATATATTTGTTACAGCTATTACAGATGTAACAGTTTATGTATGAAAAGTAACAGTTTGCAAGGTAAAGTAACCCTCTACATGTGTAAAGTAAGAAACTAAAAAAAGTAACCAAATGTGGAGCGGGTAGCTACCCACGCGTGCATTGAATGAACGTCCATATAGGATCCATATTTAATACCCATGAGGGTAACCTAGAACTTGCTATTTGTGCTTCCCAAAAAGTAACTATTCAGTCAGAAAAGTAACTCAAAAATAACTATTTGATCAAAAAGTAAAACGTATAAAATACACAACACAAATTCTAGAATAAATATGTGAATGTATATTTTTCATAACTGTTCTAAATGTAATTATTTATGCATTAAAAGTAATATTTTGAATGGTAAAGTAACCATTTAGATGTATGAAGTAAGAAACTCTCAAAGAAAGTAACCAAATGTAGAGTGGATAGCTACTCGTGTGGGCATTGAATGAATGCCCATATAGGGTCTATATTTAATACATGCATGGGTAGCCTAGAATTCACTACCCGTGCCTCCTAAAAAGTAACTATTCGGTTAAAAATAACTCACTGGATAAAAAAAATAACTATATTAATCAAAAACTAACTATTCGACTAAAAAATAGAACATTATAAAATATGCAAAAAAAAATCTGAAATAAATATATAAATGTATATTTGTCATAGTTTAATGTAACTATTTATTCATGGAAAGTAACAGTTTATAAGGTAAAGTAACCATCTACATATGTAAAGTATGAAACTTTAAAAAAATTAACGGTGGTCCGGATAACTACCTACACTGACATTGAATGAACGTCCATATATATATATATATATATATATATATATATATATATATAGAGAGAGAGAGAGAGAGAGAGAGAGTCAGGCTAGAATACACTCGAGTGTATCCGGAGCGGAATACACTCAAGTAGTTTTTCATGATGCAATATTTTTTTTGAAAATCTAATCCATTGATCTTCTTAAACTCATACACAAGATTTGAGCACATTTGGATATGTATAGCTCATGTTATGAAGACCGCAAAAATTATGCATTTCAAATTAGTTTCGTGCGTCGATTTTGTTGCCCTTGGATGAGTGACTTACACTCATCCAAATGGGCTCAAAATTTGTATGTTGCCTAGTTATAGTATGACGGTGAAAATCAATGGTTTACATTTTGCAAAAAATAGGCTTGATATGCAAACACACTTGAGTGTATTCGTGCGATCCGTACACTCGAGTGTATTCTAGCCTGACTCTATATATATATATATATATATATATATTTATTTATATTTATATTTATATATATATACTATTTTACTCTACTAAACATGAGCACTCTTCTCCGTCCTTTGTCTCTAATCCCTTCCATAGTTGGACTCTTCCACTACTCCCTCCACTCGGCCTGTCGCATGGCTCTCTAATTCTACCATAGTTGGCTCTTCGCCCCCTCTCTCCATTATCCAGTACACTAAGATCATGTCCACCGTGACTGGTTTCACCTTGGAACCGCAACAACTATGGTACGTAGGCAGACCTACCAGAAGACCACGACAACCGTTGGGGCTCTGTGATGATTGTACAAGAGACAAATATATATATTCCTTGTTACTTCCATTGTGCGCGGCTACAGCGGCTGCGGCTGTAGCCTCAGTTTGCAGCTTCAGCTTCTATCGACAAACCTGGTCCGTTAGAAATTCATTCTTCCCATATCCCTTACTTAATAACTGTGCTCTTACTCAATGATGCTGGTTGCATGAAATTCTTAAGTCTACATATCTAATTATGTATAGATTCAATATAATTTTGGATACTTATAGCTCACTTCTCATCTTGTGTAATTTGGCAATGTTTAATAATCAATCCGTGTAATTAGATTGAGATTAATATGTATCAACGAGTAGATCGGAGCACCCTTCGTTTGTATATTCTGATCGTCGGTGCTGAGGGGCTCCAGTACGAGAATGACTGAAGGAGCCGATCCGCAAGAACTAATCTACACGATGCTTTGTGCTGGGTGAACAAGCACTACGACGATTAAATCGGACATGGCAGGAAGGCAAGGACAAAAGCAGCCAGAAAATATAGTTTGGTCATTGACTGACGAGAGTTGAAAGGCACCGCAAACTGTCGAGTCCATCATTACAACATGATAGGTATGAACAACACTTAAGCCTTACCGATGTAGCTAGAGAGTAGCCTCAACACCCTTCATCCCCTTCAACGATTGTGTATAGATCCCCCCGGATGATGAATACTTATGCCACTTTGGTTGTAGATGTCGACTACAAAATGGCTTATTTCTAATATGTCCCTATTACCTATTCCTTGTTTAATATGGACATGGTTTGTATTACTTGTGACCATGATCATTGGGGAAAACCTATAGTTACTTATTTCAGATGTCCTAGAAACCTTACGACACTACTGAAAAATAGGGTATAGATGATATTAAAATATGTAACCTTTTATTGAAAAAGTGACATGATTACCCATTACCTAAAAAATGTATGTCACCTATTTAGAGTGGCCTTTGTGCAATGTAACCTATTTGATTAAACGTCATCTATTAGTGGTTTTTACATTTAAAAACATGGCAATATGTGACATCATAGTATATCACCCACATTGAAAGAATCACACACATTGATGTCACCTATTTCATTAGTACTGAAGACATTCTTTCTAAAAAAGCTAATACGTCATAGGCATGTATATATGTACAGACATGTATGTACGTATATGTACATGTACTGCCTAACAAAAGATAGAAATTATATTCATATACATATATATATATATATATATATATACACACACACACAGATATATATATATATATATATATATATATATATATATATATATATATATATATATATATATATATATATATATATATATATATATGGGTATATCTTCGCTACCCGTACGGGTAACTAAGATTCGCTACCCGTGCATCAATTTTGTAATGAGATGACACATATATGTATTGAGACAACCAAATTTGTAATGAGACAACCGAAATTGTAATACAAAGACTCGTTTTGTATTACAGCGCTATTACAGTAATAAATATATATTTATTACTGTAACAACATTGTAATACAAAACGAGTCTTTGTATTACAATTTCGGTCGTCTCATTACAAATTTGGATTGTCTCATTACAAATGCATACCTTCCCATTACAAAACTAATGCACGGGTAGCGAATCTTAGTTACCCGCACGGGTAGCGAAGATATACCATATATATATATATATATATATATATATATATATATATATATATATATATATATATATATATATATATATATATATATATATATATATATATATATATATATATATATATATATATATATATATCTATATATATATATATATGGCCACAATGAATTGCAATGAAATACTTTTAAAGTAAAAAATTATATATAAGATATCATTGTTTGTACATTGATACTTCATGGACACCAATAAAAAATTGGCAACATGTTCCGTCTCGTGTACATTATCTTCATAGATCAATTTCAAAATTTTGGCAAAAACAATTGTACATGTTTTTTTTCCAAAGAACTAGTAGTTTGTTTCGTTGTTGGAACAAACAAATTGATATAATAAAGAATTCATGAAGAAGAATCACACGACATCTAACATCATTTGCTCTTCTTATTCTACTGGTGGCTGCTTTGCTTTGCCCGGAGGCAGCAGATTTTCTGACCAAGAAAGGTATGGCAGTAGAAACATTTGGAGTTGTGTCGAATGTTGAAAAAGTTGTTGGGTCATGAGCTACTTCTCATGCACATTGTCAACATCCACATCCAAACGCAAGTAGATCCATTTGATTAATGGGCATCACCAACTACAACTTCCTTGGATAGGGAGGTTGTCTCAGCTGCAACCTTTCAAACAATGGCAACTTGGTGAGATTCAGAGTCAGTATGGTAATGTCCACAAACACCATCATGAACAATAACTTTGTTAGAGGGATGCACAAGTAGATCTAGGAATTGTATATTAAGGGATGGTTAAGTCAAGTGAGATAAAAATTTCTAGATGCTAACATAAAATACCCAAATTGTATATATACTTATGTCCCACTTCTTTTGTAAGGACTAATATATCAATGTATTTTCTGATGACTTGCAAACACATGGTGAAAAATGCATCTGACTTGATTGAATAGAACAATTGTACTGTGTGACTCATTTTCTTTTCAATGTGGCTCTGTACCCAACCTCATACAACACATGTTTGAAGAAGTTTTGATGCAGATAATGACGAATAAAAGAGCAATTATATCTTATAACATAGTAACTTCACATGGAAATCATCCAAGAACATTTAGTTTACTTACAATATAGTAAGTTAACATGGACTACATGTTTGGTACATGTTCTCATATGAAGATGTTGTCTTTCTCATTATATACCCAATGACTACATCTTATATATGGATGGAAATAAAGACTGTATGCTAACTTCAAACCAAATGATGGTTCATTGATGAACAACATATATAAATTGGTAAAGCTTTTGTGACTTATGGGGCAAGAATTTATGGTATGGGTATAAAAATATATACTCTAAATATAGTGCATCACTCCTTTGTTTTACATTGTACTTTTCTGTCATACTAACAATGATTGTTGGATAGTTAAAGGAAATATTTTTATCAACAATTGAGAAACCAATAGTCATGGACACCAGCCATACTGTCCATACTAGTAACATTGTAGTTGAGTATGTGATGGATTGATGAAAGACAACCATATTCTATTAGGAGATATTTTACTATAGACATATATTATGAGGACAAGTCACCAAAATATCTAAATTTATTAAAGAATAATGCCAAAAGCTACAGATAGAAAGAATAAGTATATTGACCAAACAAGAAAAATGTGCAAAACATAGCGCAAAGAGCCGAGAGCATGCTATAATACATATTTAGCAAGACATGAAGATAATAGGATGGTCATGTCTTGACCTATAGTAAATAGATATTAAGGATGAGTGATGTCGAAGAATTTAGGGACTTCCCCTGCTCTATCCACTAGAGAATGGTTGCCTGGAGAAACATCAGTTTCTTTACCCTCCCCTGGAATTGGGGTAGCTACTTCTATATTTGAAAGAGAAAAATTCAACCAAGGTCATTGCTACTAGGACTCATATTTGATATATTTGGACTTGAAGATACATGAATTGAATTCTAGAACTTCATAGGTACTAGAATAACAAGAATAAAGGTAGCTAAATGTCTACAATTTTAAATATTTAAAGGGCATTTCGAAAGCAAAGGCAAGAAGCATCGAATATTAATTTCTTGAGGAAAATGAAAAAAGACAGAACTAGGAAAAGTGTACTTGATAACTACATTATTGCATGGGTTATGAAAGCATGTAGTACTGTGACCTATAACTGTAATTATGAAAGAATGTACTATTTGAAAAATAATCAAACTTCTACAACAAAATTAAACAACAAATCACATATTTCTCATCAAGATGTAGTAGTGCAGTAGGAGAGTGTTTCTCTATGCATACATACACTTAAGTAGAAGATGCCACTTTGGTACTACTTCACTTGGATACTACTTCAGATTGGATAATCCAAAATTTAAAGCTAAGAAGAATTGCAAAGTATGGTTACAAAAGGATTTTTTAAATGTATACAGCAAAAAGTAATTTTTCTTTGGTTACAATTTATATCTATCAACTCTGACTATGATAGTATTAAATCTAAGTGAGACTTGGGGTTATATGTTACATCATGTAAAATAGTAAGAGGAACCATTATAAAACCACTCACTAATCCTGTAGAATTTCTATACCAACTTTTCAAGTAGTAAGGTGTGTGACTCACCAAAGTTGACTAGTCTCCCAAATCATCACCAAAACTATTTCATGCAGTCATAAATATGTTATTGGTATAAAGAGAGAGAGATACAACAATGTGTAACTCCAAAGGTCATCGAAGACATACTATCCAAACTATGTGCATGCTATGGACAAACCATGACACAACAGGACAACACATGATGCTTTTGGTAACATATTATGTACTTGATCGATCCATAAGTGACATTATTTACTTATTAGATCGTACATAGTCCAATTTTTATATGTTAATATATTTTGTAGTAATTTAGTAATGTTTTTACATGATATCAAGTTCATTAACAATTCATGTAATGGATCCAAAGTGAAAAAAGTGTCGATTTCTCTTCCTTATATTGCATCGATAGTATTTTTTTGCCTTAGTGGATCTGTCTATCATTTAATAAAAATAGCATCCAAAGTTCATGAATAGTACATAGTATCATAGCAAAGCACAACAACTCAAACCTTATACTCTACTAGAATTTTGTAAAAGATATATATTATGGTTCTTGTAAACTAATCAAAACTTTTAGTTATTTAATACATCAATAAATTAACAAATAAAATATCCAAATTCATTTAAGACTGTCTTATGCTCTAGAAATAACATATATACGATGTATGATGCATTGGAGAGCCAACTAGTATAAATATGTTAAAGTAAGAGATATGACCACATACCAGAAAGCCTTGTCACCTTTCTGTAGTCCTTTGTTACTGATCTCTGTTTTGACTTTCATTGCTGCTGGTTGGAAATCTTCCTTCAAGCACAATGGTTCTACTTTGCAACTCCTATTATCGTTGTCATAGTTTCTTCCATATACAACTAATTTCTGTAGTACGTTCTACAATAATTTATTAAAATTAAACAACACATTTCACATACAACTCTTATGTAGTTTGATCATTAACAAGTTGTATGCTTTATTGTGGATATAGAGAGATCTCAAACTATCAAAGTAGTAATGGAGAACAGCTAGAATTATGAACATCGTTCCAAAAGAGCATAACAGAGAATTATAGAATTACTTGTATGCTAAACATTCCCCCAAAATCTACTGCATAGTGGCGTCACGAAACTCACACAAAGGGGTTCGACGATGGATCTTGGTTAGGCTTCCAAGGACAATAGATGTGAATGAAAATCTGCACTAGCCTTCTATAATTCATTATATTGCAACCAAGCTTTAACATGCCTTGGTTTCAACTAGTAAAAATTTGAAAAGGCATGTCACAACTATCATATAGTGTAGAGTGGGTGGTATCATGCATGACATTGGGAACATTAGACCTCGAGACTTGGAATTGATCATGTTGTGTGGCTGACAATTTGTGGAGTAGAGTGTTTAAGTGTGGAAAGGGATACTCCACTCCTTTTCTACCTCTTTGTTTGACTAGTTGTTCATGAGTTGCCTTATAAATATGCCAACAGTTTGCCAATCGATATAGGGCCATGTGATAATTGTTGTGGAAAGAGCAGAAGTGGCAATGAGCCAATGAATTAAAATGGAGGAAATGGGTGTTGAGGGTTTGCAAATGAGAGAATGAACCAGTAGATATTGTTGATGATCTCCCTATATTAAACATCTTGGGACAAATTGACTATCTCATGGAACATGTACTCTCATATGTAGCCGTCATGGACGACTGTTGCCCTGTCTAGCCTCGTCACGGGCTTGCTGACGTCTGCAAGATGAGGGGCCATATCTATGTGTCCCATCCCAAAAGAGGTACCCTAAAGCCAAAGGGAAGCGAGCTAGATGATGATAGTCAGTAGTAAAGGAAAACGTAGCAGCATAATTGTGAAAAAATACAAGTACATCGGTCCAACTATAATGGCAAAACTAGAAACAACACCGAACATCACACCTGATTAAATATGATTGTTAAGAATAGCAGTAGTAGTAAAAAACATTGTTTCTAAATATCAAGTGGATTTTTTTATTATACTGTGACTTAAAATATCAAGTCATTTACAAACAATCTTAGAAGCATGATACAAAAGAAACAATTTCCTATAGACAAGCTTGGATATTTCAAGATTATTATTTGGAAGATTGGCACCAGAAGGCTTTATGCTCTAGATAACCTCCAAATGAGAGATTTCTATCTGACTTCCATTTCATCATATGCAATAAGTTCTTACAATTTGTTGAAGAAGGAAAATAACTGATTGATAATCAATATGAACCATAAAATAGAAAAATATGGAAACTAATAAGCAAGGGTTCGTCAATCAACCTGTCTTGCATCACCTCAAAATCCATCCATATTTTCCTACTAATACCTATCTAGGGAGAGTTTCACTCTAACTTCACAGGTGGAGACAGAGAGTTGCACTGGTAAAAAAAAGGAAATACAACAAAGAATGTAAGAGTCATGCTTATCTCCAAATTAACTCAATGTAAACATAACACTTATTTTAGCAGGGAAAAACACAAATAATTGACAACCTGCTATTTCATTGTTTAATTTTGTGCAATTCCTTGCCAAGAGTAATAAAAAGGTGAATCATGAGTGCACTCCCACTTTTAATTTTCACAATCATCACGTGAAAACTATCGTGTTAAGGATAAAGTTGAAAGACAGTATGACCAATGTACATATTTCATGTTATTAATTATAGAAAAGAAGTCAACGAGGAAACAAAGTATGTAGGGTAGTCAAAATTATATCATGTCCATGAACCAAATTGAATCTAGAGAGGGTTGTTCTTAGCCATAAACTTTGGCAATCTAAATTAATTACCATATTGATAGTTAATGTCGGAGTTAGAACTAGAATCGTAACAATATTTTTGGTAAGAAAAAACCTAAGCATTAAGAAATTCCCACCAGTTATAAGCACAAAAAATCCATCAACATATGATTTCTTCCACACCTTGTATGATCAAATCATTTTCAGTCATAATCAAAATATTTCCAGAAAAAATATGAAAAGGATACCTTCTGGAAAGATGTTCCTAATTGGAAATTTTGAGGACCTTCTTACAAAATACCATGGTTCCCACCTAGCCCCCTTAGGTTGTAGGTGGGTTGCCTTAAAATGGGTCCCTAATTATCATACCTTGTATTTCTTCTCACAACCACCAATGATTCTATACATGGCTGCTTTTGAAAGAATAAAGGAAATACACGTAGCACACAAAAACACACTAATTCATAATTTTGTCTCTTCGGAAGAACAAAGGAAATACACATAGCACACACAAACACACTAATTAATCATTTTGTGTTGATCAAAAACATAATGCATGTTTTTGATCATGTGCATCATCCAAAGGGGGTATGGATTTCAAATGCTAGAAAAGATAACATCCAAAATTTGGAAGCATGACTACAAAACAAATATAATTATAATAGAGAGATGATGTGTCTGAAAACTATATATACGTTGCTATAATATTAACAAATAATGCATGATTGTCCAAGTAACATACTACTATATGATCATATATGAAATTTCTAACTATCAAGTCATCCAAATATTTCCACTAATTGTTAAATTTGGCATAAAGGATGCCAAACTAATCATTAACTTTCTATGAATTAAGTTGGATCTTCATTTTCTGATGGAGTCAAAGAATGCAATATGTGCGTAGATTGTCCCTACAAGTTAAAAATAGATATATATATATTATCTTTATGTAATATTTTCTCATGAATATAATTTTGTATATGAAGACATAGAAACACTTCATTTACCGTTCTGTGGAGCATTTTCTGACACAATGCCTCCCTTCTATCCATCATATGCCTCTTTCCAAGCTTTCTCTCCTAGTGACACATAAAAAAAAATTGAGTTTGTATAGGATAGATAAATATCATTCAGTGTAAAAATTATACCAATGTTGCTATTTTAACTTTAGCGTCAGCAAGTTCTTCATTCTTGTCTTGTAGTTGTTGTTGAAGATCTGTCACAACTGAATGTAGAGCTTGTTTGGCTTTCCTATTTTGTAAATCTCTACGAGACACTCCAACACCGTATCCTCTTTCATACCCTCCATGATGTGGGCCATAAGTGCCATCCATAGAAGATCCAAATTCTAATGGGTCTTGTGTTTCCTCAACCTCTTTTTCCAAGAAAGCTTGAGCAACTTGCCTCTAATATAGATAAAAAAGAGGATAATATAGAAAGTAATTGAGAAAGATATTTATTAGCAAATATTATTTGTATCACTTACAAGTAAAGTCTTTGTCCTCCCATTTGGAGGGTTATTATTTCGATCTAAATGAGCTCCAACATATACTTTGTATTCTGTAAACTTTTCTCCTTCTTCTTCCTTCTAAACATTTTATGGGTTGCATGACAATCAGAATACATATATCCAAAGATAAAAAGTAACACTGGAATAGAATATTAACAAAGATTATCGATTTGTGTCAGAGGGTTGCTACTGAAATAGGTCCACTGGTATATGTGGGTCCTGCAACACTTCGGCTATCCTTGTTTCTTGTCGCCAAAAGCTGAAGTGGTAGAAATAGTACTAAAATCCTAATATTACAATCAATTATAAATGTTTTATATTGTAACACCACCTTAGTTTCATCTTTGTCCCAATATTTCAAAAAAATTTCCCATTGATCATCAGAAATCCTTTTGTCTGCACTTGTCAGCAGTTGTTCCTCAAGTGGCTTGTCAGCATGATAATATTTCTTCTTCAAATTGTACCTCCATGTCCTAATTTCGCGTTGAATTCTTGCCTTACACCATGAAAAAACACCATCCAGAGGAGATTTGGTATGCCCATCCCTCATTACAAAGTCAAAATCATCCTACATGAAGAATTGAATAACCGTTTACTAGTGACATCAACTCAACACAGAATCATAAATTAATATTGATAATTATACATGTTGCATACCTTTAGAGAAGCCAAAACATTTGCAAAACTTTTCTCATGTCTTTGTCCCCAATTTTTAGCAATAGGAAAGTACTTTATTTGTCGAGCATGTATGTCTAGCCATTCTACTATCTTTGAAGATTCATCTCCAACAGGAACTCCCAATTCACTACAAACTTTGCATTTCCATTTTTTACCTTTTGGGGGGGCAACAACTTTGTATGTCGTGCATCCCCTTTTTTTTCTTAGAAGTGGATGAGTCATAAAAAAGTTTCAATTCCAAATCATAAATATACTAATATACATTCAAGTTAAATGCACTACCTTCCTCACATCTGGGTTCCTATTGATGCAATTCATCAATTCTAACTTCTTCTTCAGCATGCAAATCATCTTCAAGATTGTCACCATCTTATATTGTTATGTACAATTTGAAATTTATAAAAGTGTGAGATGAAATATGTGATATTTCATCCTAAAATGACAAGGCAATTGCCTAGTACGCAAAGGAACTAGACACCCAAGAATCAACCCCTCTCTTTGGAAGACTAGTGGATCAAGGTGTATCCCTTGATAACAATTTCTTAAGAATGTTACCTGTGAGCCTAATTACTGAAGTTCCATGGATAGGTAATTCATTTTCAGTTTCTTTTAATTGTTCCATAAATTGATTGTCTCAATAGTAGGTTACAAGGATTTATTACACAATAAGAAATAGTTCCAATAAAGATAATACCTAAAAAATGGATTTCTGAAGTACCATTAGCAATCGAGTCATCTTCAACATCTTAAACAAAGTATTGAAATTTGTAGTAAGTGATAGAATGAGAATCATACAAAAAGTGGTTACATACAATTCGACACATAACTCACCTAGATCTTCATGGTGGTGAGATTCATCCATCTCATCATCGCTCATATTGAAACCTAAGGCAGATGCACTTATTTCTCCATATGATTCAATATCTTTCAGAGTAATTGATACCCTCTTGTTAGGTTGCATATTTCCTATTTAACCAAAAGGTGATAATCATTTTTTAAAGACTTAACAAAAATTTGTGAAAAATTCTACCATCAAGTATAAAAAGTAAAAATTATGATACTATACATAACCTACATGGTTCAAATACCAAAAGAGTAAGTTGATATATGTGTGTTTCAAGGAGGCTGGGTGGTTGAGTGCATTTACAATTGACATACCCAAAATATCACTCCTTGAAGAATCTGAGTTGCATTGAACATACTTTGCCTTTTGTTTTATGTGTGTATTTGTGTTTATAATGTTTGAGGAAAATTTTCCATGTATAGAGTTACCTAACACATTCACAAAGTACATTAGTATAAAAGAATCACTTAATAGAACACATTAAATGTAAGGAGTAGGACAGTGTATTTATTATCATACTACATAAAACTTCCTTATGGATATGCCATTACCTTCCGCATCAAAATCACATTGAAGTGACTTTGTTTTATGATTTAGATGCACCTTTTTCTTGGCAGTATTTGGTGCCGATTTTCCATGCATAGATTTACCAAAACAACCAATAATTTATATGAATTGAAAATAGAATGAGTGAGTGTGTTTTTCTAACTAAAATACCTGAGATTTCAGTCCTTGGAGTTGGATCAGGATCTGATGCATCAAAATTAGATTGAATAGATTTTTTATTCCCATTTAGAGGAATATTTGTCTTGGAACTATTAATGGAAGATTTACCAAGCACAAACTTACCAAGAGACATGAAATGATACACATTAAAAGAAGGAAATATTTCTATAAAACAAAATGAGGGTAGGTGTAACATCCTTGACCTGGGTTATGCCTTAACCCTGGGAGTTTTTCTTAAGTAAGTCATTTAGATTCTTGTATTTATCTTTTGAAAGTAATTAAGACTAAAGGAGAGCTAATGTTTCAGTTTTGGTCTTATTTCAATAATGTTGAAACAATAATTTATCTATTTTGGACTAAATTGCAATTTACCCAATTTAAGGGGTTACCTTGCAAATGTTACATGATAAATTTTCCTCAAGTGTTATAGAATCATAAGGATGAGAATGATGCTGAGGTATGGCTTCCACAAGCCTAAGTCCCAAGAAGGGGCTTGTTTGAGTAATGCTTGTGTATTGAATGCTAGTTTTGGTGTAATTTGCAAATTACCCAAAATCTAGGGTTGAACATATAAAACACCACTTCAAGAGTATCCCTAATGATTCTTGGTATCATTTAGAGAAAATAAAATAAAGGGGCATATTGTTGAACCACTTTTGAGGAAAGATAATCTTGATAATAAAATAATCAAGAAATAAGCATAAATGAAACCCTAATTTATTTTGTAGCAAAAATAAATATATTAATTAAAGTTCCCATCAACTAAAAAGGTTGTGGTCGAAATCCTATAGTGCAAGGACGTCCAAATGCTTTGAGTGGCACCGAAATATCCTAAGTAGGCGAAGAAATCCACTCACGTTTGTTAATTAAAACGTAATGTCCACTAAAAATGGATAATAGTATTATAATGATTAAGGTGCTTAAGTGCTTGATTTTCATTCAAGGATAATTGAGAGGATATTGAGGGAAAAGAAAGATGGATTCGAAGGCAAGGAAGGGAAGGGGCATGTGGCAATAAAGTGGATTAATTTTCTCCTACTTTCTCTCTCCTAGGAAATCAATTATATGTTCTCGATTTTCTCCTTACTTGAAAGGCTATTTTGCAAACCACTTTCTTCCCTTGCTTTGGCCGATGACCAAGGAGCTTCGCAACAGGAGGAAAGTGTTCCCCAAGCTGAAGGTAAGCTCCATGATCATATTCAACCTTGAATTGATGGTTGAAATTGGATTTCAACATTGATTTTCTTCTCTCTTCCATCCAATGCTTAACCTTGGCTATCTTTTGTATCCAAAGAGTTGGAAACGAACCTTGGATAGTTGAAGGAGCTTCTTTCACCATTAGAGATGAGAAGCTTGAAGCTTTAAAGCTACTTTGAAGGCGAGTTATATAACTTGAACCCATCAATGTTATTATTGATTTCAATTTCTTATCATATGTTGATCTTTTATTTCTTCATGAATAATTGATGAATTCATCATATATATGATAGTAGAATTTGGAGGTCTGAATCTTGATGATGATGACATCATATTAGAACACACCTCAAGAATATCAAGAACAAACGGTTACAATTTTGTGGTCAAATGGTTTCAAACCATTAGAGACCAAACGGTTTCAAACCGTTTGGTGACCAAACAGTTTCAAAACCGTTAGAGGTCAAACGGTTTCAAACCGTTAGAAACTAAATGGTTTCAATGGATTCAAGGATAAATTGGTCTCATGACCTAATAATTTTAAACAATCAAACTCAATTGATTTCAGAAACCTAGATCAATTGGTTTCAAAACCCTAGATCAATTGATGTCAAATCCCTAATTTAGGTTTAAACGGTTTCAACTCCGATTTGACCAAACTGTAACATCCCTGACCTGGGTTATGAATTAACCCTAGATTGTTTTGCTTAATAGGGTTAAGTAGATTCTTAATCTTATCTTGTGAAAAGTAATTAGGGCTCATGAGAAACTTATGTTTCAATTTTGGTCCCGTTTGAACAATGTTGAAGCAATGTTTGCTTATTTTGGACTAAAGTGCAAATTACCCAAGTTTAGGGGTTAAATTGCAAATGTTGCATGATGAGATGTTCCTATGATATTTAGAAATCATAAGAATGAATATGATATAGTGGTATGGTTTTCACAAGCTAGGGAACCAAGATTAAGCTTGTAAAGCAGTGTTGTGCATTAAAACCTAGTTTTGGTAAAAAGTGCAATTTACCCAAAACCTAGGGTTCAATATGCAAATTACCACTTCAATAAGGTCCCTAATGTTTCTTGGAATCATGTAGAGCAAATAAAATGAGATGGGTGCCTCATTTGAATCAAGTTGGAGGAGAGAGAATCTTGATATTAAAATAATCAAGATTAATGCCTAATTGAAACCCTAATTTGATTTAGGGCAAAAATGAATAAAAATAATTGAAGGGTTTTCAACCAAAATGTTTTGGGTAGATTTTGAATAAGGATGGACATTCCTTTGCCAATATAAGGAACGAAAATATCCTAAGTAGGTGAAATTCCACTCACCTTATTATAAGAAAAAGAAAACCCACTCACCTATGGATATTAATATAATAAGCATTGAGGTGCTTAATTTGCTTTTCTTTAAATTGAGGATAATGAAGGAGAATTAAAGGCAAAGGAAGGTGCCTCTCCCTTAAGGGATTTGAGGGGGAAGAGGCGGCCATATTTTTGGAATTTAATGCATTTTAGTAATGCATTTTCTCTCTCATCAATTTCCTTATAAAAGTGCCTTTTTCAAGCCAAATGAAAGGCTATTTCGGATTTTCTTATTTCCCTTGCTTGCAAAACCGACCAAGGAGCTAGGGAGGGGCAGGAGGACGCCTCCCAACCTGTTGGTAAGCTCTTGACCCTCGTTTTCCTTGATTTCATGGTGGAAATCAAAAATAAATTATGGATTCCTTCTTATTTCGATCTCCTCTTCAACCCTAGCCAACTTTTGCAATCAAAAGCTTGAGGACGAGCCTAGGGGGAGTTGCTAGAGCTTCATCCACCATTAATGGCGTGAGATTGGAGCTTTGGAGCTCAATTGGAGGCGGGTTTTATAACTCAAACCCTTAAACATTGCTATTGCATCAATTCTCTATGCTTTGTTGATTGATTTCTTCAATTTGATACACTCTTGTTTCTTTGCTGCAATTTCCATCAAGAACGGTTGCTGTTATTGGTTGTTCGAAGGAAGGGGATAATGACATCATCCTAGATGCTTATCCAAAGAAAATTACCAAGCAAAACCGTTTTGATAGCTACTCCAAATCGTTTTAATTTGATTGGCTATGCGGTTTCAGCAAGCCGTTTAAGGGCAAACGGTTTGAAACCGTTTGGGAGAAAACGGTTTCAAGACCGTTTGAGATGGTTGAACAAGCGTTGACCATTTGGGAATTTGTTCCTAATTATGTAGGCTGATAACCCTCCAAATTTGAGGGATTAACTCTAAAGGAATCGAGAGTTGAAGGCCAATCAATTAGGCAATTGGATTAAATTATGTGCTGATTTTCAACCTGATTAACTTGACCTGGTTGAGAAAACGGTTTCAAGACCATTTGAGATGGTTGACCAAGCGTTTACCGTTTGGGATTCCTGTTCATAATTATGTTTATTAATAACCCTCCAAATTTGAGGGATTAACTCCAAAGTAATCGTGAGTTGAAGCCTAATCAATTAGGGAAACCTAATTGGATTAAGTGCTGATTTTCAATCTGATTTAATTGAACTTTTTGGGCAAACGGTCTCAAGACCGTTTGAGTGCGTTGACCAAGCATTGACCGTTTGGGATTACTGTTCCTTATGATGTGATCTAATGCTGAAATCACAATGAGCTAATTTGAGATTTTGGGTTGATTAGCCCAAACGGTCTCAAGACCGTTTGGGGGATCATCCAAACGGTCTCAAGACCGTTTGGGGTCACCTCAAGACCGTTTGGAGGTCTGGGGTCAAGTATAGTTGACCAATTGAAGGTCCAAAGGTACTAATCATATTGCCATGTAGTGCTGATTTGTTGATAAACTTGATAGACCAATCCATGATGATTTTTCACTAGAATCCAAAGGTTGGATGGGCCACACGGTCTCAAGACCGTTTGGATCTCATCCAAACGGTCTCAAGACCGTTTGGTGGTCACCCTAGACCGTTTGGAGGTCTAGGGTTGAGTATGGTTAGGTGTTTGAAGGTCTAAAGGTACCAAGCTGTTATACAATGCAATGCTGATTTGGTGATCAATCCAATGATCCAAACCTTAATTGGATGGCTTGGATTTGAGTGATATGATGGGCAAACGGTCTCAAGACCGTTTGGAGGTCATCCAAACGACCTCAAGACCGTTTGGTGGTCACCCAAGACCATTTGGAGGTCTAGGGTTGAGTATAGTTCAGTGGTTGATGGTCTAAAGATATCAAGTTGATCTGCAATAGATTGCTGATTTGGTGAGCACTTCAATGAACCAAACCCTAATTAGATTGCTTAGATTTGAGTGATATGATGGGAAAACGGTCTCAAGACCGTTTGGAGGTCATCCAAACGACCTCAAGACCGTTTGGGGTCAGGTCATACCCCATTTGAATGGTGGTTCAATAGTTATGAAGTAACTAGTTACACATTGATGAATATTGAAGGTTCATTGATTCTAAACCCTAATTCAATTGATTCCAACCCCAATTGATGATCAATTGAGGGTCAATTGAGGGTCAAATCAGTTGAAGGTTGACCTATTAAACTCAATTAAAGTATGGGTGAAGGTCCAATTGATGAATGGTTCCATGAATTCAATGATTGAAGGAATCAACATTAAAAACCCTAATTCAATTGAATACCTTATGTAATGGAGGTCCAATGTAATTCAATTTTTGAGAATTAAGATGATTAATGTTCTATTGATCCAATGATGATTAGTAATGGTAAAAAATGAAGGTACAAAGGTTGAAACCCTAATAGTACCTAAGTGATTAAGTGCCAATTAAGGGATGAATCCCTAATTGCTTATAGGATCAATGACTTGATACACTATGTTAATCATAGTTGTATGTACTCGACTGAAGAGTTGATATGACCTAATCAAGTTAAGAAGATGATAGCATGAATTCATACATGAATATGAATCATGTGGTGTATAAGGGTTATGATCCTTAATCAAAGAGATCATGAAACCCTAAACATGAACATAAACCCTAATTGACAGGGTTATTGAATTCAACCCTAGTTGAGGGTGATTCCATGTGAAACCCTAGTTGAGGGTGATTCCATGTGAAACCCTAGTTGAGGGTGATTCAATGTGAAACCCTAGTTGAGGGTGATTCCATGTGAAACCCTAGTTGAGGGTGATTCAATGTGAAACCCTAGTTGAGGGTGATTCCATGTGAAACCCTAGTTGAGGGTGATTCCAAGTGAAATCCTAATTGAGGGTGCATCCATGTGGAACCCTAATTGTGGGTGACTTCATGAGAAACCCTAATTGGGAATGCATCCCTAATTGCTTATAGGACCAATGACTTGGTACCCTATGTTAATCATAGTTGTATGCATATGATTGAAGGGTTGATGTGACCTAATCAAGTTGAAAGGATCAAATAATAGAATTCATATATATAAATATGATTCATGTGATGATCCTATGTAGCACGACCGTGCAAGGCAGCACGGTCGTGGCGACTTTACTCTGCACGACCGTATAGGGTAGCACGGCCGTGGTAGCTTCACTTTGCACGACCGTGCAAGGTAGCACGACCGTGGTGGTCTATGCTTGACTTAGAGCTGAATTGAAAGTGACCTAACATGGTCGTTTTATTAATTCTCAACTTAAGGATGAGAGAGATACTCATATGTTGTGATGATAATCATTTAATGATAATTGATGAGAATAAATAAGTATGATTGAATACTTATGGTATAAATGTTGGCTCCTAGATGTGGGGAGCAATGAACTAGGGTTTGATCATTGATAATATGATCTTGAAAACCTAAATGGTTAATAATGGAAAACCCTATTCTTAATGAAGGGTAATGATATGTGAGAGAAAGCCCTAATTGATGGTAAACCCTAACCCTGGTAAGGGAATAGTGGTGTTACCCTGTATTGCATGATGTGTTGTGAACTTGATAAGTCTATTATCATGTGTGACAATCATGCAGGTCTCATGAGTTGATGATCATAGCCAGGTATGAGCTATGATGTTTATTTGATAAGAATTGATTGGCCATATGTGCCATTATGTTTTTGTTACTGAGAAAGAAGTAACAAGATGAGTTGGGCTTATAAGCCTTTGTTTTAAGTTGTTGCCTAGTGAGAGGTGACAAGATGTGAATGGCCTTGTGCGCCATGTGAATAAAGTTGTTGCCTAGTGAGAGGTGACAAGATGTGAATGGCCTTGTGCGCCATGTGAATAAAGTTGTTGCCTAGTGAGAGGTGACAAGATGTGAATGGTTTTGTGAGCCATGTGAATAAAGTTGTTGCCTAGTGAAAGGTGACAATATATACAGGGTTCTGATGAGATATGTGTGATGGAAATCCAAATCCTGGTAAAGGATTAAGGGTAATACCCTTGAATTATTAATACATTGTTTTTGCATGGTATTAATAGATAATTGATGTACTGCTATTATATGTGCTAACCATGCAGGTATTATGAGATGATGAGCATAGACAAGTATGAGCTATGATGTATTATTAGTTTGAATTGTTAATTGGGCCTTGTGTGCCATAATATAGCTTGTGCCTGGTAAGAGGTGGCAAGAAAGTTAATGTGCATCAAGTGCCATGATGGATGCTTGGGTAGCAAGTATCATACTTACCTTGGTCAAATGACCTAAAGGTGTTAGTTACCTAAGAAAGAGGTAACAGTGCTCAAGTGATGAACAAAGGGTTTGAATACCCATGATTTCATGGTTATGGTATTGAAATTGTGAAAGGATGAGAAAAACCCAGTGGTGAAGTGAGGGATTAAGATCCCAACACTTATGAAAAGAGTATGGCTACGGGCCATGACTCCACATTGATAATGCCAGGCTTTAGATATATGATCTAAGCCTGAAGAAAGTTAATGCAGTGGTAATGATTTTGTTGTTTGAATAGATGTTATACATGTTCTTCCTATTCATTAAAGGATAAGTGACATGTTAATTCTATCAAGTAATAACTGCAATGCTTATGATATAGAATAATGTTCTAATCTGTTAGACATTAAAATATTTACTGTCAAATAGATATGATTCTCATGTTCATATTCATCTTCTCAAGTTGCAATAATAATGTTTCTGGCGGAGAGTTATATCTCTCGCTGGGGCAATTTTTATAATTGTCTCACCCCCGTGGGAACCACATTTTTTTTAGGTTAACGCGGACGAGGAGACAGGAATCCTTTAGGAGGTGAAGGACAACAGCAGCAGTAGCAGGGACAGCAGTAAAGTCTCAGGTGCAGACATTGACTGTCATGTCATGTTCAGATGTATATAGAAGTCCTATGTGTCATCTCTGTACTCTCAGGTCCTCGGAGTAGTAGTAGTTAGTGATTTTGAGATTTTGGTATTAGTGCCTCGAGGGTTTTATACTACCTGTGTACAGTTAAGACAGAGTAGTTAATTTTTGTATTCCTCGAGAAGTAAAAGTACATGAGATGTATATATATGAACCAGGATGTAAAGTTTTACTTTGGTTCTGAATGAAAGAGTTTTCCTATGAATGGATCTCTTTGCAAAAAGTTTTAATTTTTAGTAATATTCGCTAATCCGCTGCTTGATGAACGCTACCTCATTAGTTAATCTTGTTTTCACGAGACGGTCGTCACAATTTAGTGGTATGAGAGCTCTAGGTTTGCTGAGTCTACAGAGACATAGGACTAAGGTTGTAGAGTCTGTTCTAAGTGTCTTCCAGTTTATTTGATAGTATCTTCTGCTCACATAGGAGAAGAAGAACTTGAAATTGACTGGAGAACACGAGGAACACAATGCTAAGGGCAATGTTGCTGCACCAGGAGAGGGTGCATGGGACCAGGCAAGAGGAGAACAAGTGTCTGAGAATCCCCATTAAAGACCTGATCAGGATAGAGAATCCTATGATCATGCTCTTATTTGGCAGATTAGGGCAACAGTAATGCATATAGTGGACTGGATACTAGCCTTGCAACCTAGATTATCAGTCCTTAATATAGAAAGCTTGAGCTTTAAAAGAGTTCCTAAATGACTTAGTCATGTTGGAACAAGGGAAAATCGTGTGTGTATAATGATATGAAAAGCAAGGAATATGATAGCATGTAAGTGCATACTACTTGATCTTAGTATTTGTAAACCCTGGCCAGGTATACAACTATTGATGATAAAGTGAGTATGGAACCTCTTAGATTGGTATCTTTTTGATTGCCCTGATCAAGCAATCATTATGAAACAATCTAGAGAGTATAATGAAATCAAAAGGGATGAGCTATGTGAACATTCCCAACTAATAGGAAGAGTTATGTGAACATTCTTAATCAAAAGGGAAGAGCTATGTGAACATTCCCAACTAATAGGAAGAGCTATGTATGCATTCCTAATCAAAAGGGAAGAGCTATGTGAACATTCCCAACTAATAGGAAGAGCTATGTGAACATTCCTAATCAAAAGGGAAGAGCTATGTGAACATTCCCAACTAATAGGAAGAGCTATGTGAACATTCCTAATCAAAAGGGAAGAGCTATGTGAACATTCCCAACTAATAGGAAGAGCTATGTGAACATTCCTAATCAAAAGGGAAGAGCTATGTGAACATTCCCAACTACTAGGAAGAGTTATGTGAACATTCCTAATCAAAAGGGAAGAGCTATGTGAACATTCCCAATTAAAAGGAAAAGATATGTGAACATTCCCAATTAAAAAGAAGAGCTATGTGAACATTCCCAATTACATAGAGTTTGCTAAGTGAATTATCTATGTTAGATATATATGTTTTTCCTTTTGATAAGTATTCTTGAGTGATTATTGAAGTATGTTCTTTTATGCTTCTTCCTTTCAATGATATGGACATCATATGTTAGGGGTTTATGCTCTGCATAAACATTGATGAGGTTGAACTAATGAAAGGAGCTTTGTGTGGAATCACAACGTTCATGATATCTCCATGATATTAAGATGATATGTGGAGACTTGAGGGTATGATTAATGAACAATTTGTCCCTCCTTTTCTTGGGATTTCGAGGACGAAATCCTTGTTAGGGGTTTATAATTTGTAACATCCCTGACCTGGGTTATGAATTAACCCTAGATTGTTTTTTTTAATAAGGTTAAGTAGATTCTTAATCTTATCTTGTGAAAAGTAATTAGGGCTCATGAGAAACTTATGTTTCAATTTTGGTCCTGTTTGAACAATGTTGAAGCAATGTTTGCTTATTTTGGACTAAAGTGCAAATTACCCAAGTTGAGGGGTTAAATTGCAAATGTTGCATGATGAGATGTTCCTATGATATTGAGACATCATAAGAATGAATATGATATAGTGTTATGGTTTTCACAAGCTTGGGAACCAAGATTAAGCTTGTAAAGTAGTGTTGTGCATTAAAACCTAGTTTTGGTAAAAAGTGCAATTTACCCAAAACCTAGGGTTCAATATGCAAATTACCACTTCAATAAGGTCCCTAATGTTTCTTGGAATCATGTAGAGCAAATAAAATGAGATGGGTGCCTCATTTGAATTAAGTTGGAGGAGAGAGAATCTTGATATTAAAATAATCAAGATTAATGCCTTATTGAAACCCTAATTTGATTTAGGGCAAAAATGAATAAAAATAATTGAAGGGCTTTCAACCAAAATGTTTTGGGTTGATTTTGAATAAGGATGGACGTTCCTTTTCCAAGATAAGGAACGAAAATATCCTAAGTAGGTGAAATTCCACTCACCTTATTATAAGAAAAAGAAAACCCACTCACGTATGGATATTAATATAATAAGCATTAAGGTGCTTAATTTGCTTTTCTTTAAATTGAGGATAATGAAGGAGAATTAAAGGAAAAGGAAGGTGCCTCGCCCTTAAGGGATTTGAGGGGGAAGAGGCGGCCATATTTTTGGAATTTAATGCATTTTAATAATGCATTTTCTCTCTCATCAATTTCCTTATAAAAGTGCCTTTTTCAAGCCAAATGAAAGGCTATTTCGGATTTTCTTCTTTCCCTTGCTTGAAAAACCGACCAAGGAGCTAGGGAGGGGCAGGAGGACGCCTCCCAACCCGTTGGTAAGCTCTTGAACCTCGTTTTCCTTGATTTCATGGTGGAAATCAAAAATAAATTATGGATTCCTTCTTATTTCGATCTCCTCTTCAACCCTAGCCAACTTTTGCAATCAAAAGCTTGAGGAAGAGCCTAGGGGGAGTTGCTAGAGCTTCATCCACCATTAATGGCGTGAGATTGGAGCTTTGGAGCTCAATTGGAGGTGGGTTTTATAACTCAAACCCTTAAACATTGCTATTGCATCAATTCTCTATGCTTTGTTGATTGATTTCTTCAATTTGATACACTCTTGTTTCTTTGCTGCAATTTCCATCAAGAACGGTTGTTGTTCTTGGTTGTTCGAAAGAAGGGGATAATGACATCATCCTAGATGCTTATCCAAAGAAAATTACCAAGCAAAACCGTTTTGATAGCTACTCCAAATCGTTTTAATTTGATTGGCTATGCGGTTTCAGCAAACCGTTTAAGGGAAAACGGTTTGAAACCGTTTGGGAGCAAACGGTTTCAAGACCGTTTTAGATGGTTGAACAAGCGTTGACCGTTTGGGAATTTTGTTCCTAATTGTGTAGGCTGATAACCCTCCAAATTTGAGAGATTAACTCTAAAGGAATCGAGAGTTGAAGGCCAATCAATTAGGCAATTGGATTAAATGATGTGCTGATTTTCAACCTGATTAACTTGACCTGGTTGAGAAAACGGTTTCAAGACCGTTTGAGATGGTTGACCAAGCGTTGACCGTTTGGTATTCCTGTTCATAATTATGTTTATTAATAACCCTCCAAATTTTAGGGATTAACTCCAAAGTAATCGTGAGTTGAAGCCTAATCAATTAGGGAAACCTAATTGGATTAAGTGCTGATTTTCAATCTGATTTAATTGAACTTTTTGGGCAAACGGTCTCAAGACCGTTTGAGTGCGTTGACCAAGCGTTGACCGTTTGGGATTACTGTTCCTTATGATGTGATATAATGACTAACCAAATTTGATGGATTAATTCCAAACGAATCATGAGTTGAAGGCTAATCAATTGGGCTAACCCTAATTGAAATCAGTGCTGAAATCACAATGAGCTAATTTGAGATTTTGGGTTGCTTAGCCCAACCGGTCTCAAGACCGTTTGGGGGATCATCCAAACGGTCTCAAGACCGTTTGGGGTCACCGCAAGACCGTTTGGAGGTCTGGGGTCAAGTATAGTTGACCAATTGAAGGTCCAAAGGTACTAATCATATTGCAATGTAGTGCTGATTTGTTGATCAACTTGATAGACCAATCCTTGATGATTTTTCACTAGAATCCAAAGGTTGGATGGGCCAAACGGTCTCAAGACCGTTTGGAGCTCATCCAAACGGTCTCAAGACCGTTTGGTGGTCACCCAAGACCGTTTGGAGGTCTAGGGTTGAGTATGGTTAGGTGTTTGAAGGTCTAAAGGTACCAAGCTGTTATACAATGCAATGCTGATTTGGTGATCAATCCAATGATCCAAACCTTAATTGGATGGCTTGGATTTGAGTGATATGATGGGAAAACGGTCTCGAGACCGTTTTGAGGTCATCCAAACGACCTCAAGACCGTTTGGTGGTCACCCAAGACCGTTTGGAGGTCTAGGATTGAGTATAGGTCAGTGGTTGAAGGTCTAAAGATATCAAGTTGATCTGCAATAGATTGCTGATTTGGTGAGCACTTCAATGAACCAAACCCTAATTAGATTGCTTGGATTTGAGTGATATGATGGGCAAACGGTCTCAAGACCGTTTGGAGGTCATCCAAACGACCTCAAGACCGTTTGGGGTCAGGTCATACCCCATTTGAATGGTGGTTCAATAGTTAGGAAGTAACTAGTTACACATTGATGAATATTGAAGGTTCATTGATTCTAAACCCTAATTCAATTGATTCCAACCCCAATTGATGATCAATTGAGGGTCAATTGAGGGTCAAATCAGTTGAAGGTTGACCTATTAAACTCAATTGAAGTATGGGTGAAGGTCCAATTGATGAATGGTTCCATGAATTCAATGATTGACAGAATCAACATTAAAAACCCTAATTCAATTGAATACCTTATGTAATGGAGGTCCAATGTAATTCAATTTTTGAGAATTAAGATGATGAATGTTCTATTGATCCAATGATGATTAGTAATGGTAATAAATGAAGGTACAAAGGTTGAAACCCTAATAGTACCTAAGTGATTAAGTGCCAATTAAGGGATGAATCCCTAATTGCTTATAGGATCAATGATTTGATACACTATGTTCATCATAGTTGTATGTACTCGACTGAAGAGTTGATATGACCTAATCAAGTTAAGAAGCTGATAGCATGAATTCATACATGAATAAGAATCATGTGGTGTATAAGGGTTATGATCCTTAATCAAAGAGATCATGAAACCCTAAACATGAACATAAACCCTAATTGACAGGGTTATTGAATTCAACCCTAGTTGAGGGTGATTCCATGTGAAACCCTAGTTGAGGGTGATTCCATGTGAAACCCTAGTTGAGGGTGATTCAATGTGAAACCCTAGTTGAGGGTGATTCCATGTGAAACCCTAGTTGAGGGTGATTCAATGTGAAACCCTAGTTGAGGGTTATTCCATGTGAAACCCTAGTTGAGGGTGATTCCAAGTGAAACCCTAATTGAGGGTGCATCCATGTGGAACCCTAATTGTGGGTGATTTCATGAGAAACCCTAATTGGGAATGCATCCCTAATTGCTTATAGGACCAATGAATTGATACCCTATGTTAATCATAGTTGTATGCATATGATTGAAGGGTTGATGTGACCTAATCAAGTTGAAAGGATCAAATAATAGAATTCATATATATAAATATGATTCATGTGATGATCCTATGTAGCACGACCGTGTAAGGCAGCACGGCCGTGGCGACTTTACTCTGTACGACCGTACAGGGTAGCACAGCCGTGGTAGCTTCACTTTGCACGACCGTGCAAGGTAGCACGGTCGTGGTGGTCTATGCTTGACTTATAGCTGAATTGAAAGTGACCTAACATGGTCGTTTTGTTAATTCTCAACTTAAGGATGAGAGAGATACTCATACCTTGTGATGATAATCATTTAATGATAATTGATGAGAATAAATAAGTATGATTGAATACTTAGGGTATAAATGTTGGCTCCTAGATGTGGGGAGCAATGAACTAGGGTTTGATCATTGATAATATGATCTTGAAAACCTAAATGGTTAATAATGGAAAACTCTATTCTTAATGAAGGGTAATGATATGTGAGAGAAAGCCCTAATTGATGGTAAACCCTAACCCTGGTAAGGGAATAGTGGTGTTACCCTGTATTGCATGATGTGTTGTGAACTTGATAAGTCTATTATCATGTGTGACAATCAT
The DNA here is from genome assembly GCA_963693085.1 of Alisma plantago-aquatica. Lineage (NCBI taxonomy): Eukaryota > Viridiplantae > Streptophyta > Magnoliopsida > Alismatales > Alismataceae > Alisma > Alisma plantago-aquatica. Next base: position 558,621,000 of record OY856415.1, on the reverse strand, counting down.
GCAGGTCTCATGAGTTGATGATCATAGCCAGGTATGAGCTATGATGTTTATTTGATAAGAATTGATTGGCCATATGTGCTATTATGTTTTTGTTACTGAGAAAGAAGTAACAAGATGAGTTGGGCTTGTAAGCCTTTGTTTTAAGTTGTTGCCTAGTGAGAGGTGACAAGATGTGAATGGCCTTGTGCACCATGTGAATAAAGTTGTTGCCTAGTGAGAGGTGACAAGATGTGAATGGCCTTGTGCGCCATGTGAATAAAGCTGTTGCCTAGTGAGAGGTGACAAGATGTGAATGGTTTTGTGAGCCATGTGAATAAAGTTGTTGCCTAGTGAAAGGTGACAATATGTACAGTGTTCTGATGAGCTATGTGTGATGGAAATCCAAATCCTAGTAAAGGATTAAGGGTAATACCCTTGAATTATTAATACATTGTTTTTGCATGGTATTAATAGATAATTGATGTACTGCTATTATATGTGCTAACCATGCAGGTATTATGAGATGATGAGCATAGTCAGGTATGAGCTATGATGTATTATTAGTTTGAATTGTTAATTGGGCCTTGTGTGCCATAATATACCTTGTGCCTGGTAAGAGGTGGCAAGAAAGTTAATGTGCATCAAGTGCCATGATGGATGTTTGGGTAGCAAGTATCATACTTACCTTGGTCAAATGACCTAAAGGTGTTAGTTACCTAAGAAAGAGGTAACAGTGCTCAAGTGATGAACAAAGGGTTTGAATACCCATGATTTCATGGTTATGGTATTGAAATTGTGAAAGGATGATAAAAACCCAGTGGTGAAGTGAGGGATTAAGATCCCAACACTTATGAAAAGAGTATGGCTACGGGCCATGACTCCACATTGATAATGCCAGGCTTTAGATATATGATCTAAGCCTGAAGAAAGTTAATGCAGTGGTAATGATTCTGTTGTTTGAATAGATGTTATACATGTTCTTCCTATTCATTAAAGGATAAGTGACATGTTAATTCTATCAAGTAATAACTGCAATGCTTCTGATATAGAATAATGTTCTAATCTGTTAGACATTAAAATATTTACTGTCAAATAGATATGATTCTCATGTTCATATTCATCTTCTCAAGTTGCAATAATAATGTTTCTGGCGGAGAGTTATATCTCTCGCTGGGGCAATTTTTATAATTGTCTCACCCCCGTGGGAACCACATGACATTGACTGTCATGTCATGTTCAGATGTATATAGAAGTCCTATGTGACGTCTCTGTACTCTCAGGTCCTCGGAGTAGTAGTAGTTAGTGATTTTGATATTTTGGTATTAGTGCCTCGAGGGTTTTATACTACCTGTGTACAATTAAGACAGAGTAGTTAATTTTTGTATTCCTCGAGAAGTAAAAGTACATGATATGTATATATATGAACCAGGATGTAAAGTTTTACTTTGGTTCTGAATGAAAGAGTTTTCCTATGAATGGATCTCTTTGCAAAAAGTTTTAATTTTTAGTGATTTTTGCTAATCCACTTTTAGTGATTGCTTCCGCTTAGTTAATAACGTTTGTCCGATCGACGTTGTTACACAAACTGTCTCAAATCATTTGAGGATCAAATGTTCTTCAAACCACTTGAGGGATTAGAGATCAAGACCATTTAAGGTCTAATGGTCTCAAACCATATAGGGTTAATTGTTCTTCAAAACCATTTGAGGGTCTTGGGTTGAAAGAGTTTCAAAACCGTTTGATTAACAAAAGATTCAAGACCGTTTATGGTTTGACGGTCTTCAAATCTTTTGAAGGATTAGACCTAGACCGTTTAAAGGTCTAAATGGTCCCAAACCATTTGAAGGATTTGACCTAGACCGTTTGAAGGTCTAAACGGTCCCAAACCATTTGAAGGATTAGACCTAGACCATTGGAAGGTCTAAATGGTCCCTAACCGTTTGAAGGATTAGACCTAGACCGTTTGAAGGTCTAAATAGTCCCAAACCTTTTGAGGGATTAGACCTAAACCATTTGAAGGTCGAAATAGTCCCAAACCATTTGAAGCTTAATACCAAGACCGTTTGAAGGTCTAAACAGGCTCAAACCATTTGAAGATAAAAACCAAGACTGTTTGAAGGTCTAAACGGTCTCAAACCATTTGAAGGTTTAGGGCCAAACCGTTTGAAGGTTCAATTGGTCCAAACTATTTGAAGGTCCAATTGATTCAAACCATGTAAGTACTAATAACCCCATAAGTGGTTGAAGAGTATCTCAAGGTTGATTTCAATGGAAGTACCTCTAAATTACTTAAGATTAATATAATTAGAGTGATTATTACTTGATTCCTATGAAAGTAATAAATTGAATACACTATAATAAGCATATGTGCATGTACTTTAGTAAGAGGTTAAGTCAACCTAATAAGGTATGATGGTGATGTGTGTTCGTAGTACATGGAACAATGATAAGTATGATTTAATACTTAAATAATGCTATGTGCTCCAAGATATGTGGATGCACTGACTTAGGGTCTGGATAAATGAGATAATCATAAAACCCTAATATAGGGTGATGTTACATGAAACCCTAATAAAGGGTGATGTTACGTGAAACCCTAATATAGGGTGATGTTATGTGAAACCCTAATATAAGGTGATGTTATGTGAAACCCTAATATAGGGTGATGTTATGTGAAACCCTAATTGATAAAGATGGGAAACCCTAACCCTAATGAGGGAATAGTGATGTTATCTTTGTAATGCCTAATGTTGATATGTAATTGATATGGTTGTTATCAAGTATATTGACCATGCATGTAGCATGAGATGATGAGCATAACCAGGTATGAGATATGATGTTAATGGGCCTTGTGACCCATTATTTTATTTGTTGCTTAGTGAGAGGTGACAAGAAGTTGAATATGCCTGGTGAACTATGTGAGATGTTAGTGTAACAAGTATCATGAATACCTTGGTCAAATGACTTGGAAGTAATAGTTACCTGATAGTGGTAACCATGTTCAGTGATGAACTAAGGGTTTAAATAACCAGATATAGTAAATATGATGATGGTATTGTTGAGGGATGTGAATTCCCAGTAATGAGATAAGGGATTGAGATCCCAATGTTTTATAAAGTTTTGAAAAGTACTTGATAGAAGTATCACATGTTTCTTTGTAGCATTTTTTGTAATAATTCTTGTTTGAAAACTTGACTGATGCTAAAAGAATATCATAATGTACTTAAATAATCAAGTGGAATATTATCATGTAGAGCCCTGGCCATAGATCCATCATCGTCAGTAGTTGGTGATGGTGAAATAGGTTTTCCTATGGGAACTCCTGGAATGCATATTTTTGAATATGTGAGGGTAGTGGGCGAATATATCCTTACGCCTCATAGGAATGACTGTGGGCCATATCCTATGTACATGAATGGTTATGGACCATATCCCAATAAGAGTATGGCTATGGGCCATGACTCCACAATACCAGGAATTGGCTACGGGCCATATCCTGAAGGGAGTATATTCTACGGTCTATAACTCTATAGCAAAGTTGCCAATATATTTTGGAAATCTATTTAGTAGTGACACTAGATGTCCTTCATGTGGTCTTGCACTGACCGAGACAGATGATGTCATGCAGTCCGGCTCTTCCAATGACCTAGGTATGGAACCGATGCTTTACGCCGTCGTGGTCAGTTGGAGTATGAGCGGTATACCTCATCTCCTCAGGGAATAAGTGTGATTGTAAAATGTAATCAATCAGTTGTGTAGCATATTTGCTTAAGTATGAAATATGGAAAACATTGGTTGTTGTTACATTGCTTACTGTATCCTAAATGGATATATGATATACATGTTCTTCATATTCCTTATTAAAATGAATAGATGATTTACTGCTTTATCATTTATAACTGTAATGCTTTAAATGATGATGTTGCTCAATTCTGCTTAATATCAATTAAATCATGTTTTTTGATAGAGAATCCTCTACTCAGTTTATCACTATTTATCTGCAATAATAATGTTTCTGGCGGAGAGTTATATCTCTCACTGGGACAATTTCAATTGTCTCACCCCTGTGGGATCCAACCTTTTTAGGTGGATGAGGTCGAGGAGGTAGAAATCATACAACAGGGGAAGGATAGCAGCATCAGGGATAGCAGTACATATCAGGTGGAGATACTGACTGTCGTGTCTTGTAGATAAGAGTCCTATGTGTTGTCTCTGTACTCTCAAGTCCTTGGAGTCAGTAGTTAGTGCTTTTATGATTGATCTGAGATTTTAGCATTGAATGCCTTGAGGTTTTATGTTGCTTATGTGTAGATTTAATAGTGCAACTATTGTATGTAATCCTCGAGAAGAAAAGGTACACAGTATGTACTTTGTGGACCAAAATGTATATATGATATTTTGGTTCTTGTTATAAGAGTTTCTTGGAAATGGATCTCTTTTCAAATGGTTTTAATTTTTAGTGATATTTTCAGTAATCCACTACCAATGTTTAATTCTGCTTAATAGTAACGATTTTTTTGTTGGTTTGGTGACTGTTGTGTGACAAGTTTTTGGTATCAGAGCTTAAGGTTCGCTAAGTTTATAGAGACATAGGATTAAGGTCGTTGAGTCTGTTCTAGTGTCTTCCAGTTTATCTGATAGTGACTTATGCTCTTAGGAGAAGAAGTAAAGCTTGAAGATGGATGGATCACATGAAGAACATGATGTTGAAAGTAGTGTTGCTGCACTAGGAGCAGGTGCAAGGGACCATGATAGAGAAGAACTAGTACCTGAACATCCCTAGCTTGACCAAGCTACACTAGAAAGCCCAGCTTTCCATGCTCCGTTTGGGAAGTTCATGGTGACTATGAGACATATGGCAGATAGGATGCCACCACCTGCACCTAGGGCACCAGATCACAATGAGGGACATGGAGCTGGCAAGACTTTTGAATGGCTTTGACGAGTAGGAGCCACTGATTATGCTGGTATAGCTGACCCAGAAGACGTAGACTTGTGGCTAACTAAACTGGAAAAGGCCTTTAGAATTCTTAATATCCCATAATCTGAGAAGGTTACGCATGCGGTGTACCTGTTGAAGGGAAGTGCTGGCCATTGGTGGGATATAGAAGAAGGAAAAAGGCCAGGTGTGGAATTCGGATGGGAAGAGTTCCGACGAGAGTTTGTTAGTAGATATTTTCCCAAGACTTACATGTATGAGAAAATCTCTCAGTTTGAGCGGATAAGGCAAGGACCAATGAACATTAGTGAGTATGAAGCTAAGTTTATGGAGCTTCTACGGTTTTGTCTGCACATGGCTTCTACAGATGAGGAGAGGATTCGACATTTTGAGAAGGTTTTGAATGCTGATTTGACTACACTTGTATCTTCTCTAGAAAATAGAGAGAGGTTTGACACCTTTGTAGAGTCTGTTAGGAAGATAGAAAGGTCCGTAACTGAGAAGCATTAGACCAACAGTAAGAAAATGTATACACAATTCTAAGGAAAGAGGTCCAAAAGTTTTAAGAAACCAAGGTTTTCTGCACCACCAACACCATCGAGGTTCAATACCCAGACGCAGTGGACGTCAAGTAGGGGTAGAGGCCGTAGTTTTCCTCCAAATAGAGCCCCCAGTACAACATCAACGTCAGTCATTGGACCTTTTAGACCATATCAAGAGAATAGAATTTGTCACCCGTATAGGCAGGTAGGACATCTAGCAAGGGATTGTCTAGTTAGAAACACAATGGTAACCCAACCATCGAGGCAGAGTCAACAAGGTCATCAGAGGAAACAGTTTTCTAGTGGCACTCGAGGATGTAGACATGCGTCCCAAGCTGGCTCATCTACATCCAACAACAGGGCTAGTGGTCGACAACCAGCAACGATTAGATTCTATGCTATGAATCATCCAGAAGTAGTGGTCAACCCACGAGTCATGACAGGTCAGATGGAATTGTTTCATTCTAATATGTCTTCATCCTGCCTTGTATGTATTTTGATTGATCTGGGTGCTACACATTCCTTTATCACTTGAGAAGTGATTCATGACTGCAATATGACAGTCAGTCATAGAGAAGATAATTTGTTATTAGAAACTCCATTAGTTGGATCTGCAGTGTTGTGGGAGGTATGTTCTACTTATGTTCTTTCTTTTTCTAAACATAGCATTCATGTGGATCTTATACCACTTGACATGCATGGGTTCGACATAATCCTTGGGATGGACACCCTAGAAAAGTATAAGGTTGTTTTGGATTGCGTTTCCAAGTAGGCTATGTTCACCGACAATGGTGATACATGGATCTTTCAGGGGGGCAGAAAGATTCTTCCAATCTATCTAGTGTCAGCTATGGTAGCTGAGAAGTTGATGAGACAAGGATGCTTTGCATTCTTGGCACATGTGATAGATACCAGGGCAGAGAGTCCTAGTCTTTCTGAAGTTCCGATTGTTAGGGAGTTTGAGGATGTGTTTCCTGAGGAACTTCCAGGTGTTCCTCCACCCCGATAGATTGATTTCGAGATTAATCTAATCTCGGGTACACAACCAATAGCTCAAACACCTTATAGAATGGCACCTGCTAAGATGGAAGAACTCAAGAAACAGTTACAGGAGTTGCTTGAAAAGGGTTTTATTTGATCGAGTACTTCACCACGGGGTGCTGTGATTCTTTTCATTAAAAAGAAAGACAGGTGTATGTGATTATGCATCGACTATAGACAGTGAAACAAAGTAACCATAAAGAATTAATATCCTATGCCAAGGATAGATGACTTGTTTGACCAATTGTGTGGTGCAACTATATTCTCTAAAATAGATCTGAGGTTAGGATACCATTAGTTACGCATCAAGGAGAGTGACATACCTAAGTCAGCATTTAGGACAAGGTATGGTCATTATGAGTTTGTAGTTATGTTGTTCGGACTGACTAATGCACAAATTGCATTTATGGAACTCATGAACAAAATCTTCCGACCATTCCTTGATCAATTCATAGTAGTATTTATAGATGACATCCTGATTTACAGTAGAGATGCTCAACAACATGAGCAACACCTTCCTCAAGCCCTGACTTTACTGAGAGAGCACAAGCTATACTCCAAGTTTAGCAAGTGTGAGTTCTGGTTATAAGAAGTTTCTTTCCTAGGACACATAATATCTACCTCGGGTATCCGTGTTGATCCTAAAAAGGTAGAATCTGTCTTAAAGTGGGAATAGCCACAGACAACAATGGAGATACATAGTTTTTTAGGACTGGCAGGCTACTATAGGAGTTTCATTAAGAACTTTAGTTCTATAGCTTTACCCCTAATGAGGTTGACCAGGAAGGAGGTTCCTTTTGTCTGGAATGACAAGTGTCAACATTCTTTCCAGTCGTTGAAAGAAAGGTTGACCAATGCACCTGTGTTAGTGTTACCTGAGTAGGGAAAGGGGTATATTGTTTTCTGTGATGCTTCTAAGAATAGTTTAGGATGTGTGTTGATGCAGGATAAACAAAAGATTTCTTTTGCTTCTCGATAGCTTAAGAAACACGAGGAAAATTATCCAACACATGATCTAGAATTAGCTGTAGTGGTTCATGCATTGAAGATTTGGAGACATTATCTCTATGGAGAGACATACCAGATTTTCATAGACCATAAGAACCTAAAATACATCTTTTCACATCATGAGTTGAACATGAGACAACATCGCTGGATGGAGTTAATCAAGGACTATGATTGTACAATTGATTATCATCTAGGAAAGGCTAATGTAGTGGCTGATGCACTAAGTAGAAAATCATCATCACCAATCATAGAAAAGGCATAGTTGAACTCTTTAGTGTGCTTTAAACGAGACATGCTTGTATCTCTGAGGCAAAACAATGTACAACTTAAAGTATCCTTGTTAGCTGGATTGTTAGCTGAGATGCGCATAAAACCTACTCTGAAACAACAGATCAAAGAGACACAACAAGCTGATACTATGATTCAGTAGATCAGGTCAGAGTATGGTAGTGAGAAAGGGGATGGTTTTCATGAATTTGATGATGAGGTAGTCTGTTCCCGTAGTAGGATGGTAGTACCTGATGCCAATGACTTAAGGAAGTTAGTATTGGAGGAAGCTCATTCATCCATGTATGCAATGCATCCAGGAAGCACCAAAATGTATCACAACTTGAAAGAAATGTATTGGTGGCCTGGTTTGAAGAAAGATGTAGCTGAGTTTGTTATGCGGTGTCTGGTATGTCAGCAGGTTAAAGCTGAACATCAGAAGCCCACGGGAACAATGCAACCTTTACCTATACCACAATGGAAATGGGATCATGTAACCATGGATTTTGTGGTTGGTTTGCCAAGAACAACCAAAAGTCATGATTCCATTTGGGTGATAGTTGATAGGTTGACTAAGTTAGCACATTTTCTTCCTGTAAAAATAACATATACTGCTGAGAAACTTGCATATATTAATATAGATGAGATAGTGCGCTTACACGGGGTTCCAACTACAATTGTTTCTAATAGAGGTCCCCAATTCATGGGTCATTTTTGGGAACGACTACATAAAGCTTTGAGTACGCAGTTAAGATTTAGTACCTCTTTTCACCTATATATAGATGGACAATCTGAGAGGACTATACAAACTTTAGAGGATTTGCTTAGGGAATGTGTCCTTCAGTTTATAGGAAGTTGGGATATACACTTGAGCTTAATAGAATTTGCTTACAATAATAGTTATCAGCACAATATTGAATTGGAACCATATGAAGCATTATATGGTAGACGTCGTAGATCTCCATTGTGTTGGTATGAAATAGGATAATACCAACTTTTGGGTCCTAAATTAGTGCAACAAACAACTGAGAAGATTAAAGTAATACAACAACAGTTAAAGGTTGCATAGGATAGACAGAAGTCATACGCTGATAAACGACAAAGACCTTTAGAATTCCAAGTTGGAGATAGAGTATATCTCAAAGTATCACCTTGTAAATGTGTTCCTAGATTTGGAAAGAAGGGTAAGTTAGCTCCTAGATTTATGGCGCCTTATCCAATCATTGAACGGATTGGAAAGGTAGCCTATAAGTTGGAGTTGCCACCTGAACTACACAAATTGCATCCAAACTTCCATATATCCATGCTGAGAAAGTGTCACCCTGATACAGAGTTAGTATTGCAACCTGTGGAGGTAGAGTTAAATGAAGATATATCATATGTAGAGGGACCAATGTTGATTCTTGACAGGAGAATCAAAAAGTTGAATAAGAAAGACACAATGCTTGTGAAAGTTCTTTGGCATCATCGTGGCGTTGAAGAAGCTACGTGGGAGCTGGAGGAAGAGATGAGGAGGAAGTACCCTTCTCTTTTCTCTTAATGATTTCGGGGACGAAATCCCTGTTAGGGGTGGATAATTATAACATCCATGACCTGGGTTATGCCTTAACCCTGGGAGTTTTGCTTAAGTAAGTCATTTAGATTCTTGTCTTTATCTATTTAAAAGTAATCAAGATGAAAGGAGAGCTTATGTTTCGATTTTTGTCCTATTTGAATCATGTTGAAAAAATATTTTACCTGATTTGGAATAAAGTGAAATTTACCCAATATAAGGGGTTACCTTGCAAATGTTACATGATAAATGTTCCTCAAGTGTTATAGCATCATAAGGATGAGAATGATGTTGAGGTATGGCTTCCACAAGCCTAAGTCCCAAGAAGGAGCTTGTTTGAGTAATGCTTGTGTATTGAATGCTAGTTTTGGTGTAATTTGCAAATTACCCAAAATCTAGGGTTGAACATGTAAAATACCACTTCAAGAGAGTCCCTAATGTTTCTTGGTATCATTTAGAGAAAATAAAAAGAAAGGGGCGTCATGTTGAACCACTTTTGAGAAAAGATAATCTTGATAATAAAATAATCAAGAAATAAGCATAAATGAAACCCTAATTTATTTTGTAGCAAACATAAATATATTAATTGAAGTTCCCATCAAGTTAAAAGGCTGTGGTGGAAATACTATAGTGCAAGGACATCCAAATTCTTTGAGTGGCACAGAAATATGCTAAGTAGGTGAAGAAATCCACTCTCAATTGTTAATTAAAAAGTAATGTCCACTAAAAATGGATAATAGTATTATAATGATTAAGTGCTTAAGTGGTTGCTTATAATTCAAGGATAATTGAGAGGATATTTAGGGAAAATAAAGATGTCTTCGAAGGCAACGAAGGGAAGGGGCATGTGGCAAGAAAGTGGATGAATTTTCTCCTACTTTCTCTCTCCTAGGAAATCAATTAGATGTACTCGATTTTCTCCTTACTTAAAAGGCTATTTTGCAAACCACTTTCTTCCCTTACTTTGGCTGATGAAAAAGGAGCTTAGTAACAAGAGGCAAGCGTTCCCCAAGATGAAGGTAAGCTCCATGATCATCTTCAACCTTGAATTGATGGTTGAAATCGGATTTCAACATTGATTTTCTTCTCTCTTCCATCCAATGCTTAACCTTGGCTATCTTTTGCATCCAAAGAGTTGGAAACGAACCTTGGATAGTTGAAGGAGCTTCTTTCACCATTAGAGATGAGAAGCTTGAAGGTTTAAAGCTACATTGAAGACGGGTTATATAACTTGAACCCATCAATGTAATTATTGATTTCATTTCTCATCATATGTTGATCTTTTATTTGTTCTTAAATAATTGATGAATTCATAATATATATGATAGTAGAATTCAGAGGTTTGAATCTTGATGATGATGATATCATCGTAGCACACACCTCAAGATTATTAAGAACAAACGGTTGCAATTTTGTGGTCAAACAGTTTCAAATCGTTAGAGACCAAACAGTTTCAAAACTGTTAGAGGTCAAACAGTTTCAAACTGTTAGAGACTAAATGGTTTCAATGGATTCAAGGATCAATTGGTCTCATGACCTAATAACTTTAAACAATCAAACACAATTGATTTCAGAACCCTAGCTAAATTGGTTTCAAAACCCTAGATCAATTGATGTCAAAACCCTAATTTAGGTTTAAACGGTTTCAACTCTGATTTGACCAAACAGTGTCAAACTGTTTGAGGATCAAACGGTCTTCAAAGCATTTGAGGGATTAGAGATCAAGACCGTTTAAGGTCTAACGGTCTCAAACCATATAGGGTTAATTGTTCTTCAAAACCGTCTGAGGGTCTTGGGTTGAAACAGTTTCAAAACCGTTTCACGAGCAAAAGATTCAAGACCGTTTAAGGTCTAACGGTCTTCAAACCATTTTAAGGATTAGACCTAGACCATATAAACGTCTAAACGGTCCCAAACTATTTGAAAGATTAAACCTAGACCGTTTGAAGATCTAAACGGTCCCAAACGGTTTGAAGGATTAGACCTAGACCGTTTGAATGTCTAAACGGTCCCAAACCGTTTGAAGGATTAGACCTAGACCGTTTGAAGGTCTAAATGGTCCCAAACCGTTTGAAGAATTATACCTAGACCATTTAAAGGTCTAAATGGTCCCAAACCTTTTGAAGGTTAAGACCAAGACCGTTTTAAGGTCTAAATGGTCTCAAACTGTTTGAAGATAAAAACCCAGACCGTTTGAAGGTCTAAACGGTCTCAAACCATTTGAAGGTTTAGGGCCAAACCGTTTGAAGGTTCAATTGGTCCAAATCGTTTAAAGGTACAATTGATTCAAACCATGTAAGTACTAATAACCCCATAAGTGGTTGAAGAGTATCTCAAGGTTGATTTCAATGGAAGTACCTCTAAATTACTTAAGTGATTAATATAATTAGAGTGATTATCACTTGATGCCTATGAAAGTAATAAATTCAATACACTATGATAAGCATAGGTGCATGTAATTTAGTAAGAGGTTAAGTCAACCTAATAAGGTATGATGGTGATGTGTGTTCCTAGTACATGAAACAATGATTAGTATGATTTAATACTTAAATAATACTATGTGCTCCAAGATATGTGGATGCACTGACTTAGGGTCTGGATAAATGAGATAATCATAAAACCCTAATATAGGGTGATGTTATGTGAAACCCTAATATAGGGTGATGTTATGTGAAACCCTAATAAAGGGTGATGTTATGTGAAACCCTAATATAGGTGATGTTATGTGAAACCCTAATATAGGGTGATGTTATGTGAAACCCTAATATAGGGTGATGTTATGTGAAACCCTAATATAGGGTGATGTTATGTGAAACCCTAATTGATAAAGATGGGAAACCCTAACCCTAATGAGGGAATAGTGATGTTATCTTTGTAATGCATAATGTTGATATGTAATTGATATGGTTGTTATCGAGTATAGTAACCATGTAGGTATCATGAGATGATGAGCATAACCAGGTATGAGCTATGATGTCAATGGGCCTTGTGAGACATTATTTTATTTGTTGCCTAGTGAGAGGTGACAAGAAGTTGAATATGCCTGGTGAACTATGTGAGATGCTAGTGTAACAAGTATCATGAATACCTTGGTCATATGACCTGGAGGTAATAATTACCTGATAGTGGTAACCATGTTCAGTGATGAACTAAGGGTTTGAATAACTAGATCCAGTAAACATGATGATGGTATGGTTGAGGGATGTGAATTCCCAGTAATGAGATAAGGGATTGAGATCCCAATGTTTTATAAAGTTTTGAAAAGTACTTGATAGAAGTATCACATGTTTCTTTGTAGAATTTTTCATAATAATTCTTGTTTGAAAACTTGACTGATGCTAAAAGAATATCATAATGTACTTAAATAATCAAGTGGAATCTTATCATGTAGAGCCCTTGTTAAGACCCCATTTGAGCTTAATTGGTAAACTAGGGTTTACCTAGACAATTGCAAAGATTAATTAGAATAATCATTCTTGAAATCTAATTAATGACGATAACACAATTAGGATGTTTTAACTATGATAAGAAGTCTAAGTGTTCTTTGTCTTGAGAATTAGGGTTTGAGAAGCATAAACCCTAATCGTCCCAAAATAGGGTTTTGATGATACATGAATACATAATTTGATAAGTAGAATGTCTCACCAAATGATTTTTAGTATTTTATGTGTAACCCTGATTTACTTCAAATTTAGATATGATTTGTATATATAAAATGTGAACAACATTGGTAAATATCAGAATTTTTGAAGAATGTTCTGACCTGTTTATCGGTCGAGTTTCAAACTCGACCGATCATATTTCCAGATTTATACAGCAGTGTGGTAATTGAATTTTATCTTTTTATTGGTATATCCAATTGATCTCAAATTTTAACTGTGCTTTAAAAACATAGTTTTAGAAAACTTTTTAAATTGGCATAATTTTAGGATGACTTTTGATCTCTACAGTGAGGGTGTCGGTCGAGTTCTGTGCAGGGCAAACTCGACCGAATCTGCTGCAGACTGCAATATAGTAGTGCACTGTTCTATTTTTAATTATTTATTAGTAACTCCAAATGATCTCAAATTTTAACTGAAGCTTTATAGATCAATTATAAACAAAGTGATAAATTCCCATAATTGTTGGAGAAGTTTTGATCTCTGAAATAAACGAATTACAGTAACTTTGTATAACTGAATATTCAGCCAATATAATTAAAGTTGAGTGTTGGGTCAATATGCCCAAGCAGCTCAAATTGACTTATATGATCGACCACACACACACACAACTCTCATTCTTCGTCATCCATCCCTAAGAAACGAAAATCTAGAGAGAGAGGGAGAGTTAGGGCTTGAGTGGAGAAAGAGGAGGAATTGCTGACCTAGGGTTTTGCGGTCCGAGGAATGGTGAAATCAAGTAAGTTTGGATCCTTTGCATAGACTTTTATGGTGAATCTTCTCTCTCATGTCAAGATTCCGTCCATGCTCTGATTTGATCCAAGATGATGTCGAAATTCCCTCTTTTCTCACCCTTTCTTCATAATCCCTCATTTTCAAGGTTTCCTAGTTGAATGGAAGAAGAATTGGGAGATTTGCTAGGGATTTGATATGAGTTCGAGATCCCCTGAGTTGAGCTGCAGTTTTGAGGTGTTTTCACACCTTGGGGTGAGTGGGTTCTTCCTTTAAACAGTATAATGCACGAAATTTGATTATAGCATCCAAATCCCTAATTTCTTGGTATGTGATTCTAAACCCTGAAATGTCCGTTTAATTTAAGTTGTTGCAATTTGATATGATATGGATTCCTTCTCTGTTTGAATGACTCCTTGATGGTAGATTCACATCAGAAACGTATACAACACATCCTAGAAAGAATGCTTTTCAGATTTATACCATATGATGTAATTAGGGTTTAACCTAATTGAGATATCTCTAGAGTTTCAACCTTATTAAAAAGGACTAGTAAACTTATAAGTGGTTAGGATGTACCTCATGTATTACCTTATTTGAATTTTATCCTTGGTGCATGATATCTCAGTGAATAGCATGGAAACCTAAATTTAGTTCAATTTCCATGGTTTCATACATATATCGATTGTATATGATTTGTTGAAAACAATCTTTATTTAGTGAATGCTTATATCCTATGAAATCCTTACGAGAGCCATGTGACAAGAGAATGAGGTAAATGAAAAGGTGAATGAGGCAAATGAAACCCAAAGGATAGGGTGTTCAATGAATCATGTTATGTTGACATGAAAGGTCTCGATATGAGATGTGGTGATACTTAACTGTTGAATTGTATGTTTCTAGTGCATTTAACTTTATATGCATGTTTTGTCTGAGTTGATATCTACATACTGTAGGGCTTCTTATATTTCAATACATATCTCGTAAATTGCAGGTGATGAGATATGACATGCCCTAGAAAGGGATGTTACTGAGACATGGTATATGTTGAATACATGAGCTAAGATGTTTTATATGATATGGTATGGCAGGCCGTGTGAGCCTTGTGAGAAATGTAAAATGAGTTATGATTTCTGTTTTACATGTATCTATAATATTAATGTTAGACTTAGGTGCCCTGAACACCGTAGAACCCCTTCGAGAGATCTGCTTCTTAGGGTTGAAACTCATGTTGCAACATTAACCGTGCGGAGTCATGGTGGCACGAGGACAGAGAGACAGTGTTCAACAATAATCCGTGCGGAGTCACGGTGGAACTGGAGAAAATAGGGGTTATTGCAACAAGATCTGTGTGGAGTCATGGAGGTAACCCCGTGAGACTCTCCGCCTGTGTGTTCAGGTTAGAGTAGGAGTCTAGAGCACTCGTAGTAGTGCATTGAGGCCGGAGAGCCTGTGGTCCTGTGGCAGAATAGGGCTGGCGTCAGACTTAGCATTTCCCGGGTGTGTCGCTAAGTCTTGTACGGTGTGGCCGTAGTGCACTGCGAGTCTCTATGCAGAGTACACTGCATAGATCAGGGCATAAGCTAAAATATGATCATATAGGTTCACAGAGTTCCTTATAAATGAAAGAGTTAAGGAAGACTAGAGCATAGTCTTCTAGTAGTTATTCTTTGGATGCAATATTTACATTCTTTGTTATTTCAATTATATTATTTTAGAACTGCTCAATGTAGTATTTATTGTTGTTAAATTTCATAACGTTTATTCAAAGTTATATCTGTAATCACATTAGTGCCTTAGACTGTTTCTTTGAAGTACTCATTCACTGAGCGAGTAGGCTCACCCCTCTACTCAAACATTTTAGGGTTAACCGCGTGGACTTGAAGATGGTCAGAGCATCAGTGTAGATCTGCTACAAGAGTTAAGTACAAGATTAGTTGAGTCTGTCGGTCCTTTTCACTCTAGGTCCTCAGTAAGACATAAGAGAGAGAGTTGTAATTACGATGTGTAATATTGTTCCTCTTTTAATATATATGCTAATTAGCAAGTTTTATGTGCATAAGGTGTGAGAGACATCATGAATGTTTGTACATGTACCTTTACTATTGAAGTCTGATTAGTAAAAGAAATGTTCAGATTCCTTTGTTAAGATGTTATGTGGTTCAATGCGGGGGAACAAGAGTTTTAAAGAAAAGAAAAAAAAATTAAGGGTGTTCTTTGTGTTACATATAAGTCCTATCTTATGTCCTAATCTCATGATTTGAGGAAATTGTGAGATCGGGGTGTAACAGCTTGGTATCAGAGCTTAGGGTGAGTTGTCAAGGACCATTAAGTTAGTAAGTTAGAGTCCTATGTGTGGCAGATAGGAGATGTTTGATGTTAGCTTTGGGGATTTGAGTATTTGGATATCCTGGCCCGATATCTGAGTACTTGGATCAACCAGTACAAGCTACTCTGTCTATTCTTTCACGTATACCCTGGCCAGGTATACAGTAGAAGAATGGGCTAGAGAGGAACCTTAGAAATGTTAGGGTTAGAAAACAAGAAAAGAAACAAGAATTAAGAGCATAAATGTAAAAGGAGATAGAACTTACATTTCATAATGTTGTGTTTGTTGGAAATGTATAGAAATGCTCTTATATGTTTGAAATTGAAATGTTCAGTAGTTTGAAATATATATGGGTCTTTAAGATTTGTTGCACACTATGCAATTGTAGCATTTATTGATTTCATTCTTTGTAACAAGTAGACTAGAATTGACCTTTGAATGAGCTTTTGTTAGTGGATAAGTTTTCTTCCACACTTCTGAGATGAATAGGAGTTGAGTAATCCTTTGTAGTTCTTGGCTTCAGGACTTCAGGTTTGGCCTGGTCCGGCTGGCAGGATGCGTTACTGGGATCTAATGAATCCTATCAATAGTATAATAAGAATAGAATTTGAATAATTAGACCCACATCAGAGTAAGAATGTACATACAGTAAGATGTTGAAACATATGGGCAAGATCAGAACAACTAAGAATTAGTTGAAACTGATATCTGAGGTTCAATTTTGGGGCCTCATATGAGAAACCCTTAATTGGTAATAAAGGAACATGATATGAGATTCATAATCAGTTTATTGATTAATATTATATGAACTATACATATGAAATATAAAAAAGATATGTGAAATGTATGTATGGTTCAAGATAGCAAGAATCAATCATGAAGAAGGAATCATATAATAGAGTATAATGCTTTTATGAACTCTAAAGCAAAGGCTAAGTAGAGAATAGGGTTGAGCATTCAATAGGTCCATAGAAGTAAAAAATCTTCAAAAGAGTAAAAGTGAAGAGGATCGTATGAACATGTAATTCATAAGACTAGAACAACAAACTAGTTTCTAAGCAAAGAACATAGGTGTAGTTTAACGAATGAATAAGTCATACAAAGGTAGTCTGTATTTAGGAGAGAAAAACTTGATTGAAAGAGAAACTATGTTTGACCCATGCATGATCCACTTGATTTAAAAATGAAGAATATATAATGTATTCAACATGAGGAAAAACTAATAGAAGGGCTATTAATTTAGAATGTTAACTTCGCAATAGTATAAAGATAAAGGAGTAAATATGTGCAACATGGTATACATGACCATACATATGAATAAGCAACATGGTCATAAGAGAAAAAAAAATTAGAATTAAAGATGACGGGTTAAAGAGTAGTATATGGTAAGAGGACTATGAAACGTAAGAAAGGGTTTGAAATATGATGGAAAAGTTATAAATAAAGAGGTTGTGAGATTCAAGCAAGTGCTAATTAATCAAATATCTCTGTTGATAACTAAGTAAATCTACATACGAGAATGTATTAAGGGAATGTTTGAATACAAGTATTCCAAGTCTTAAAATCATCTTCTCTTTCATATATTCCTTAATGAGAGCAAGGTGGGAATGAAATGATAATAGAAAATGAATCATATACGGTGCATAACTACCTTGGTGGGGTCATCAAGTGAATGTAATAGTGACATACATTACGATGAAGTACGATAAGAAATAAATTCTTGTGTGATAGCAAGAATGATGAATAATCTATTCTTACCTTGAATGTTTTAATGTTAGGGATGTTTATTGTATATAATCATATGAAAAGGATAGGTAGCAAAAAGTAAAGAAGTAATGAATGAGCAGAGAGATATGGGAAAACACTAGCTTTGTGTAATATGTGAATTTGTTTTTACATGTATGATTTGTTGAAGGCATATTAAGGTATGAAAGTTGGTTCTACATATGATTTCAGTGTATTTGTGCAAGCTATGTGTTAATTAAAGGTGTATGATAGTTGTAGTAATTCATACCAGATATGCATCCTAGTATTGTGTATTTGTAATATGGTGATACTGTTTGGATGATGACGGAAGACATGGAGGGATATACTGAATAAGGTAGTTATACCTATTCACTCATATTAATAGAAAGGGATGATAATCAGATTGTCTGGACAAGTAACCCTAATGAGGTGTAGCTTGTTATACCTAGCTCTAATATAACTGAGTGATGGTAATTGAGTATGATTAATGCTTGAATGACTGATACAATTGTGGATTACCTTATTACTTTTGTTGAAACCCTAAAATGATATAATACGATGGTTACACTTTGAATTGTGTGTGGGCCCATAACCCACAGGTCCCAGGATCGAAACAAGATAGTATGGAATGAGGTGGTAATGCTTCACCTCATGCATCCATGACCCAATGGGGATGCCAAGAGTAGTATTGTGCAATTGATTGTTGAATCTAGTCTCTTAATTCAAGACTATTTTTCTATTTGAATAGCACTTTATTAAAGTTTCAAATAGCATGGTGAACTCGCTTTTGTCACTTAAAGGTGATACAGAACAATAGAACTTTCTGAGCCGCATAAGTTGAGATAGTTGTATCAGAGTTGCGCAGCGAAAGCGTGGTGTTTTATCTTTGCATTCTATGTTTGACTGTGACATAAAGAATTTGCTTGATATCATTGAGAACTATTTCAAATATGTTGTGATTTAGTAAAGAATTAAAAGATCTAATGTTGAAAACTACATTCAGGTATGAAATACAAGAATATAATGACATGGAAGGTTTTTGAAGCTTAGAATAACCTTGAATGTATCTTTCTTGTAGGTTTATGTTTCACGGACAAAACATTCTAAGGGGGGGAGAGTTGTTACGACCCCATTTGAGCTTAATTGGTAAACTAGGGTTTACCTAGACAATTGCAAAGATTAATTAGAATAATCATTCTTGAAATCTAATTAATGACGATAACACAATTAGGATGTTTTAACTATGATAATAAGTCTAAGTGTTCTTTGTCCTGAGAATTAGGGTTTGAGAAGCATAAACCCTAATCGGCCCAAAATAGGGTTTTGATGATACATGAATACAAAATTTGATAAGTAGAATGTCTCACTAAATGATTTTTAGTATTTTATGTATAATCCTGATTTAATTAAAATTTGGATATGATTTGTATATATAAAATGTGAACAACATTGGTAAATATCAGAATTTTTGAAGAATGTTCTGACCTGTTTATCGGTCGAGTTTCAAACTCGACCGATCATATTTCCTGATTTATACAGCAGTGTGGTAATTGAATTTTATCTTTTTATTGGTATATACAATTGATCTCAAATTTTAACTGTGCTTGAACAACACAGTTTTAGACACTCTGTTAAATTGGCATAATTTTAGGATGACTTTTGATCTCTACAGTGAGGGTGTCGGTCGAGTTCTATGCAGGGCAAACTCGACCGAATCTGCTGCAGACTGCAATATAGCAGTGCATTGTTCTATTTTAATTATTTATTGGTAACTCCAAATGATCTCAAATTTTAACTGAAGATTTATAGATCATTCATAAACAAATGATAAATTCCCATAATTGTTGGAGAAGGTTTGATCTCTGAAATAAACTAATTACAGTAACTTTGTTTAACTGAATATTCAGCCAATATAATTAAAGTTGAGTGTTGGGTCAATATGCAATTGACCCAAGCAGCTCAAATTGACTTATATGATCGACCACACACACACACAGATCTCATTCTTCGTCATCCATCCCAGAGAAATGAAAATCTAGAGAGAGAGGGAGAGTTAGGGCTTGAGTGGAGAAAGAGGAGGAATTGCTGACCTAGAGTTTTGCGGTCCGAGGAATGGTGAAATCAAGTAAGTTTGGATCCTTTGCATAGACTTTTATGGTGAATCTTCTCTCTCATGTCAAGATTCCGTCCATGCTCTGATTTGATCCAAGATGATGTAGAAATTCCCTATTTTCTCACCCTTTCTTCATAATCCCTCATTTTCAAGGTTTCCTAGTTGAATGGAAGAAGAATTGGGAGATTTGCTAGGGATTTGATATGAGTTCGAGATCCCCTGAGTTGAGCTGCAGTTTTGAGGTGTTTTCAAACCTTGGGGTGAGTGGGTTCTTCCTTTATACAGTATAATGCACGAAATTTGATTATAGCATCCAAATCCCTAATTGCTTGGTATGTGATTCTAAACCCTGAAATGTCCGTTTAATTTAAGTTGTTGCAATTTGATATGATATGGATTCCTTCTCTGTTTGAATGACTCCTTGATGGTAGATTCACATCAGAAACGTATACAACACATCCTAGAAAGAATGCTTTTCATATTTATACCATATGATGTAATTAGGGTTTAACCTAATTGAGATATCTCTAGAGTTTCAACCTTATTAAAAAGGACTAGTAAACTTATAAGTGGTTAGGATGTACCTCATGGATTACCTTATTTGAATTTTATCCTTGGTGCATGATATCTCAGTGAATAGTATGGAAACCTAAATTTAGTTCAATTTCCATGGTTTCATACATATATCGATTGTATATGATTTGTTGAAAACAATCTTTATTTAGTGAATGCTTATATCCTATGAAATCCTTATGAGAGCCATGTGACAAGTGAATGAGGTAAATGAAAAGGTGAATGAGGCAAATGAAACCCTAAGGATAGGGTGTTCAATGAATCATGTTATGGTGACATTAAAGGTCTTGATATGAGATGTGGTGATACTTAACTGTTGAATTGTATGTTTCTAGTGCATTTAACTTTATATGCATGTTCTCTCTGAGTTGATATCTACATACTGCAGGGCTTCTTATATTTCAATACATATCTCGTAAACTGCAGGTGATGAGATATGGCATGCCCTAGAAAGGGATGTTACTGAGACATGGTATATGTTGAATACATGAGCTAAGATGTTTTATATGATATGATATGGCAGGCCGTGTGAGCCTTGTGAGAAATGTAAAATGAGTTATGATTTCTGTTTTACATGTATCTATAATATTAATGTTAGACTTAGGTGCCCTAAACACCGTAGAACCCCTTCGAGAGATCTGCTTCTTAGGGGTGAAACTGGTGTTGCAACATTAACCGTGCAGAGTCATGGTGGCACGAGGACAGAGAGACAATGTTCAACAATAATCTGTGCGGAGTCACGGTGGCACTGGAGAAAATAGGGGTTATTGCAACAAGATCTGTGCGGAGTCATGGAGGTAACCCCGTGAGACTCTCCGCCTGTGTGCTCAGGTTAGAGGAGGAGTCTAGAGCACTCAGAGAAGTGCATTGAGGCCGGAGAGCCTGTGGTCCTATGGCAGAATAGGGCTGGCGTCAGACTTAGCATTTCCTGGGTGTGTCGCTAAGTCTTGTACGGTGTGGCCGTAGTGCACTGCGAGTCTCTATGCAGAGTACACTGCATAGATCAGGGCATAAGCTAAAATATGATCATATAGGTTCACAGAGTTCCTTATAAATGAAAGAGTTAAGGAAGACTAGAGCATAGTCTTCTAGTAGTTATTCTTTGGATGCAATATTTACGTTCTTTGTTATTTCAATTATATTGTTTTAGAACTGCTCAGTGTAGTATTTATTGTTGTTAAATTTCATAACGTTTATTCAAAGTTATATCTGTAATCACATTAGTGCCTTAGACTGTTTCTTTGAAGTACTCATTCATTGAGCGAGTAGGCTCACCCCTCTACTCAAACATTTTAGGGTTAACCGCGTGGACTTGAAGATGGTGAGAGCATCAGTGTAGATCTGCTACAATAGTTAAGTACAAGATTAGTTGAGTCAGTCGGTCCTTGTCACTCTAGGTCCTCAGTAAGAGATAAGAGAGAGAGTTGTAATTACGATGTGTAATATTGTTCCTCTTTTGATATATATGCTAATTAGCAAGTTTTATGTGCATAAGGTGTGAGAGACATCATGAATGTTTGTACATGTACCTTTACTATTGAAGTCTGATTAGTAAAAGAAATGTTCAGATTCCTTTGTTAAGATGTTATGTGGTTCAATGTGGGGGAACAAGAGTTTTAAAGAAAAGAAAAAAAATTAAGGGTGTTCTTTGTGTTACATATAAGTCCTATCTTATGCCCTAATCTCATGATTTGATGAAATTGTGTGATCGGGGTTTTCCTATGGGAACTCCTGGAATACATATTTTTTAATATGTGGGGGTAATGGGTAAATATATCCTTACACCTCATAGGAATGACTACGGGCCATATCCTATGCATAGGAATGGTTATGGACCATATCCCAATAAGAGTATGGATATGGGCCATGACTCCACAATACCTGGCATTGGCTACGGGCCATATCCTGAAGAGAGTATATGCTACGGGCTATAACTCTATAGTGAAGTTGCCAGTATACCTTGGAAAGATATTTAGCAGTGATACTAGATGGCATGCATGTGGTCTCGCACTGACCGAGATAGATGAGTTCATGGAGTCTGGCTCTTCCAATGACATAGGTATGGAACCGATGCTTTACATCATCGTGGTCAGTTGGAGTATGAGTGGTATACCTCATATCCTCAGGGCATAAGTGTGATTGTAAAATGTAATCAGCCGTGTAGCATATTTTCTTAAGGAAGAAATACGGAAAACATTGGTTGATGTTACATTGCTTACTGTATCCTAAATGGATAGATAATATGAATGTTCTTCATATTCCTTATTAAAATGAATAGATGATTTACTGCTTTATCATTTATAATTGTAATGCTTTAAACGATGATGCTGCTCAATTCTGCTTAATATCGATTAAATCATGTTTTTCGATAGAGAATCCTCTACTCAGTTTATCACTATTTATCTGCAATAATAATGTTTCTAGCAGAGAGTTATATCTCTCACTGGGACAATTTCAATTGTCTCACCCCCATGGGATCCAACCTTTTTAGGTGGAGGAGGATGAGGAGGTAGAAACCATACAACAGGGGAAGGACAACAGCATGAGGGACAGTAGTAACATCTCAGGTGGAGATACTGACTGTAGTGTCTTGTAGATAAGAGTCCTATGTGTCTTCTTTGTACTCTCAGGTCCTTGGAGTTAGTAGTTACTGCTTTTATGATCGATCTGATATTTTGGCATTGAATGCCTCGAGGTTTTATGTTGCTTATGTGTAGATTTAATAGAGCAACTGTTGTATGTATTCCTCAAGAAGAAAAGGTACATGGTATGTACTTTGTGGACCATAATGTATATATGATATTTTGGTTCTTGTTATAAGAGTTTCCTGAAAATGGATCTCTTTGCAAATGGTTTTAATTTTTAGTGATATTTTCAGTAATCCGCTGCCAATGTTTAATTCTGCTTAATAGTAACAATTTGTTTGTCAGTTTGGTGATTGTCGTGTGATAGTTGGTGTATTTTTATTGAAAAAAAAACCTAAAACTTTAGCTCTTGTCAATGCACCATAGCCTTAGGCATCAGAAACAGACCTCAAATTTTGATTTTGATGCATCTTTGTCTTTACAATATTTGAGTGAGATTTTGTCTTCGCATTTAGACAAAGGTCTGTCTTGCCACTTTTTAAGACAAATTTCCTATGCATAGACTTACCTAAACACATCAAATCATGCACATAAATAGAAGGTAATTAATTCTACAACTCATAAATTAGAATGGGAGGGTGGTAGGTAGTTATAATTAATATACCTAACATTTCAATACTTTGAGATGTACCATGAACTGATGCATCAACTTCACCTTGAATAGTCTTCATTTTGTGATTAAGGTGCATCAACTTCACCTTGAGTAGTCTTCATTTTGGAGTTAGTCTTCATACACAGACTTACCTAAACATATTCAATAATACATGATAATAGAAGAAAATGAGTTATTGAAAACATACAATAGATTACAATAAACTGGTGTACTATTAAATAACACAATTGTGAACCTTTTTTAATGCATTGGAAATTGGTATTTCATCATCCAGAATGTTAGAGCTTGCTGTCCTCTTTGTTCCTAACAATTAATACAAAAATTACATGTAGTGATAGCTAATATAAGTACATATATTTGCAATATATATATGAATAATTTACTTGACTTTAACTCGATCAATCGCTCCTCAAAAGGATCATTATTGAAGGGTGCAGATGCAACAGCCTTTTTGGCTTTCAGAATTCCATTCATGGTTTGGATCAATGATGAAAGATTCTCTGTTGCATATAGTAACAACAATGAGAGCATGGGAAAGGATAACCCGTTAACATTATTACTTTTGTATACATGGTATGGAAAATTCAGTAAAATCAATTGGTTAGAAAAAAAGAGGGGCAATTCAAAGAAACTCAATCAAAATCACATTTGTAATAGTCATAGATTTAATTTCTATAGAAAAATGTAATTTTAATTGATCTAAACAATTACATCATCGTTGTTATTTAATTGGTACATTTCAAATTTGATTTATACCTATGTTTGATTCGACACACATGTCGGATTGTACTTTATTTTTGCTTCCACTGGCCATCCCAAGATCCAAGCTAATAACAATACTGACATAGGTTAAATAATGTATGGAAAAGAAAGAAAAGGGAACAAGAAAATCATATAAGATAAACAAAAAAACCTTATTTCCATGTTGTAACTTCATCATCATGATTTTACCCTTCTATGATTTTATTAACAGACTTATACATCACCATAGGAGGCATGTCCCTACAAAGACTATATAAAGCAATCATGTATCATATGAATATATGAGCTACAAATTCAACAATCCTAAAAAAAGGTAATAAAAATGATCATGCAATTCTTCAATTAATATTACCTCTGATCTCTTCCTCTTTTTAGGTTGTAGAATTTCTTTGACTACATTTTCAGACACTTTTACTTTTGTAGGTATATCACACCTAGTCCATGTTACATCATGGACATCATCCAAACCACAATGAAGTAATGGCTCCTGACCTCTAGCCAAGTGTTCATTTCTTAGTTCAATTGTGTACTCATATTCATGGTAAACATTTCTAGGTTTCCAGTGACATATAGCACTCCAATTTCCATCTATAGGATCAACCAAGTAAAACACTTGTTCAGCTTGTTCTGGGTAAATAAAGGGCTCATCTTTAAAGCTTCTCTTACTTGTATCAACATATGCAATGTTAAAGTCATCAACTGAAATCCCTTCCTCATCAATACAATACCATGAGCATTTAAAAAGATAATAAGGATCCATCCTATGGTAGTGAATCTCAAAAACATCATCTAAAGCCCCATAGTATACTTCACCATTAGGACCATATGTGGCAATGCCACTATTTTGTGGGGAACATTTAATGTCTACATCTTGACAATCAAACTTGTAACCATTCACAAAATAACTTTTGTATGAATAAACACCTATTTTAGGTGGTTGAGGTAGATATTGAATAGGTTTAGGAATTTCATCAAATGTTTTTAAAGAATCAACCTGAAAGAAGAAAAGGATAGACAATATTATGAATAATTAAAGCAATAATATTAAGTTGAATTGATGTAATGGATTTTCTTACGTGATCTTTAAACCAGCTTACCAATTTTTCATGGTGATGCAACTGTAAGGTGAAATCATCCCAATCAGGGAGTTGCCATCTCAAATAATCATTGTGTGTCATGTTTATATATATGAAATAAGATTTGGTTTCTTAAAAGTAACATTTAACTAAAATTTAGTTAACCAAATACTTACTTAACATATGGTTGAACTTCCTCAGTATTAACCAAGATGAAACGTTGAGCTTGATGCAATTGCTCATGTGTAATGGTCAGAAGAGAAGATACACTGAGTGGACCATCTTGGTACCATATAGGTTTGTGTAGCTTAGTTTCCACATCATGTAGGTGCCTATCATAGAATATGTTTGCTTCCTCGACCAAGTATCCCTCAGCAATTGAACCTTTCAGTCTACCCAATTGGATACATCCATCTAAATTGAACTGGTCCATCAAGTTTTGCCTCGGTTGCAAGATGTATAGCTAAATGGACCATAACATCAAAAATTACAGGATTCATGACCAGTGTTACAATAGGCTTCGCAACCAACCCACAACACAAGGTCGTGACCCCCCTCCTAGCACAATGTCATGACCATAACAAACGCAGCGTCATGACCAAACCAAAATGGAGTGTCATGTCCAAAAGAAGAATGGACCATCACGACTGAAACAAGGCCAACCATCACAACCAAAACCATCCCAAGTCCTTGAAAATATATTTGGGAGGTTCCATGATACATATGATGATAATGTCATCTCACAGTAAGTCCTTAAAACTGCATTTGGGAGGTGTCAGGTCCCCATATCATGACAACGTCCTCTCACAACAAGTCCTTAAAAATGTATTTGGGAGGTGTCAGGTCCCATATCATGACAACGTCCTCTCACAATAAGTCCATGAAAATTAATTTGGGAGGAGTCAGGACTCATTTCAAGACAAATGTTATCTCACATCATGTCCCTAAAAATACATTTGGGAGGTGCCACAACCCATATCATGATAGTGTCATTTCACAACATGTCCATTCAAATGCATTCGAGAGGTGTCATGGCCCATTTCAAGACAAATGCAACCTCACATCAAGTCCCTAAAAATGCATTTGGGAGGTTCCACAACCCATATCTCACAACGCAACTTCGTGATTGTCTCCATGATGCATGTTGTGACCGTGATAGAATGTGATACAACAACATTAAAGCAAGGCATCACAACCAGTGTTACACATAGGATTCACGACCAACCCTCACAGCACAACATCGCGACCATAACAAACGTAGTGTCACCACCAGACCAAAATGAAGTGTCACGTCCAGAAGCAAAACGGACCATCACGACTGAAACAAGGCCAACCATCACAACCAAAACCATCCCAAGTCCTTGATAATATACATTTAGGAGGTTCCATGGCACATATGATGATAATGTCATCTCACAGTAAGTCCTCAAAAATGCATTTGGAAGGTGTCCAGTCCATATCATGACAACATCCTCGTTATGAAAATGCATTTGGGAGGTGTCAGGGCCCATTTCAAGACAAATGTTATCTCACATCAAGTCCCTTAAAATGCATTTGGGAGGTGCCATGACCCATATCATGATATTTTCCTTTCACAACATGTCCATCCAAATGCATTTGGGAGGTGTCAGGGCCCATTTCAAGACAAATGTTATCTCACATCAAGTCCCTAAAAATGCATTTGGGAGGTTCCACAACCCATATCTCACAACATAACATCATGAATGTCTCCAAAACGCATGTCGTGACCACGATAGAACGTGACACAACAACGTTAAAGCAAGGCGTCATGACCAATGTTACACATAGGCTTCACGACCAACCCACAACACAAAATCATGACCCACCCTCACAACACAATGTCACGACCGCATCAAACACAACGTCATGACCAGACCAAAACGAAGTGTCATGTCTAGACTTAGAATAGACCATCATGAATAAAATATGGCCAACCATCACAATTAAAACAACACCAACTGTCTAGACCCCAAATGCAGATGGTGCACATGTTTCTTGACCCAAAACATAAGAGAAACGATAATCTTGACCAAAACAAGACCCAACAATCCATATCATGATAGTGTCCTTTCACAACATGTCCCTCCAAATGCATTTGGGATGTGTCAGGGCGCATTTCAAGACAAATGTTATCTCGCATCAAGTCCCTAAAAATATATTTGGTAGGTGCCACGACCCATATCTCACAAAGCAACATCGCGATTGTCCCCACGACATACATCGTGGTCGTGATAGAATGTGATACATCAATGTTAAAGTAAGGCATCATGACTAGTGTTACACATAGGCTTTGCGACCAACTCAAAACACAACATCTCGACCCACCCTCACAACACAACGTCATGACCGCATCAAACATAGTCTCACGACCAGACCAAAATGAAGTGTCACATCCAGACTTAGAATAGACCATCAAAAATGAAACAAGGCCAACTATCACAACCAAAACAACACCAACTGTCTTGACCTCAAATGCAGATGGTGCACATCTTTCTTGACCCAAAAAACAAGAGAAATGACAATCTTGACCAAAACAAGACCCAACGACCCATATCATGATAGTGTTCTTTCACAACATGTCCCTCCAAATGCATTTGGAAGGTGACATGGCCCATTTCAAGACAAATGTTATCTCACATCAAGTCCCTAAAAATGCATTTCGGAGGTGCCACAACCCATATCTCACAACACGACATCACGAATGTCTCCACGACTCATGTCGTGACCGTGATAGAACATGATACAACAGCGTTAAAGCAAGGCATCACAGTAAGTCCTTAAAATACATTTGGGAGCTTCCATGACACATATGATGACAATGTCATCTCATAGTAAGTCCTTGAAAATAAATTTAGGATGTGTCTGGTCTCATATCATGAGAACATTCTCTTATAACAAGTCCATGAAAATGCATTTGGGAGGTGTCAGGACCCATATCATGACAAATGTTATCTCACAATGCATACCTAAAAATGCATTTGGGAGGTGCCACAATCCATATCATTATAGTGTCCTTTCACAACAAGTCTCTTCAAATGCATTAAGGATTGATAATGTCCATAAATGCATTTAGGAGGAGTCATGGCCCAAATCATGACAATATCATCTCACAACAAGTCCCTTGAAATGCATTTGTGAGGATCTTAGGCCCATATCATGACAACTTCATCTCAGAACAAGTCCCTTTACGTGCATTTGTGAGGATCTTGGGCCCATATCATGATAGTGGTCCCTCAGAACAAGTCCTTAAAACTGCATTTCTGAGTTTCCATGCCATATCATGAGAATTCTCTCAGGAATGTACCCCAAAATTCATGTTTGAGAGCTATTCCCCATAACATGACATTGTCCTCTTAGACAAGTCCATTAAAATACTTTGAGGAGGGGCCAGGACCTATGTTATGACATTGTCTTCTCACAAAAAAGTCCTTGATACGTGTATATATGTATTTTCCTCTTAATTATTCATAAATGAACATCTATGAGTTTGGGAACAATTGAAGCTTGGTTGATTGGATTCTTATGGCAGCTATCTCCCATTTGTAGAAATCATTGCTGGGGTTGGGAGGTCTATGTAAGATGTTTCCTAGGAGAGATTTTCCTTGTAAGACAAAGTCTTATTGGCCTTAGAATGATCACCAAAGAGGCATGTATGAGTTTGGTGACTATTTTCATACCAATATCCCTTTATGAATCACTTAGAATGACTCTCAACAACATTTTCTCTCACACATCACCTTTATAAGTTGTCAAACAAAGGTACTGATATATCCCCATGAAAATGCATTTGGGAGGATCCATGAACCATACCATGACAATGTTCACTCACAATAAGTTCTTTGAAATGCAACTTGGAGGACTTGTGGCCCATATCTTGATAGTGTCCTCTCACAATAAGTTCCTAAAAATGCATTTGTGAGGAGACTGGGCCCATATCATGAGAATGTCCACTCATAGAAATCTCCCAAAATGTATTACTGAGGAGCCATGTTCCATATCATGAAAATGTGTGTCGATAGAAAGTTTTTGAAAATTCTTATGGGTGGAACTAGGGGCCATATCATGATAGTGTCCTCTCATAGAAAGTCCTTAAAAATTCTTAGATTTGAGACATGTATATATGGATTGTCCTCTTAACTATTCATAAAAGAGATGTGTATGAATTTGGGGAGGATGGGAGCAAGGTCTTTCAAGTGCTTTCGAAAACAACCACTCTTTTGCAGCAATTTTTGTTGGGGGTGGGTGGTCTACGCAAGCCATTGTCAAGGTGCAATTTGCCTCACAAGACAAATCCCCATTAGCCTTAGAATGTTCATAAAAGAGACGTATATGAGTTTGGGGGAAGATCTTTATGACAATATCCCTCTATGATTGACCCTCAGGATTACATAGAAAGACTCTCGACAACAATTTCTTTGACATATCTTTCTTTATGAATTGTCAATAAATGTATTGATATATCCCATGAATCTTGTTGATTCTTATTATTGGTTGGGAGATATCAGATGACTGAGATGCCTATCACCCAAAGTTTATGTGGCAAGTATACGTGTCATCTAAAAGTTTGGTAGCATGCATGTGTGTAACCTAAATATATACCCCCTTATAGATCACATGTGACTCATATACATTTCACCTATATGGAAAACCCCCATTATAGGCATAGTTGATTCAGATATATGTCACCTATTCGGTGTAATCCTTTCATGTATGATAAAATGTATGTCATCTATATTATGCAGGATTATACATATTATAGATGATTTACATGTATGTCACCTAAAGTAAGTAACCTTTTCAAAATGCTAAAATGTATGTCATCTATTTCACACAGGTCTATACAAGTTATAAGTGATGCACAAGCATGTCACCTAAAATGTGTAACCTTTTACATGACTGTCACCTATACTATGTTTTTTGGTAGTGCGAGTAACTATACATCTTTTATTAAGGTTTAAATTTGCTTTTAAAGATAGAATCTATAGGCAAGTGTTGCTCCTAAACTGGAATGGAATCACCAGTCCTCACTTCCCTGGTCACCTATCCAAATTCATGGAACACGACAAGGTATTGGGGTTACATTAATTGCTACATATCATCCGCCTTTTAAGTTGCAGTGGTTCCATGATTCGTAGCATTTTGTGAGATGAACTCCCCTATAAGATATCACACATTAAATAGGTGAATACAATTACTATTTATATATTTTCCTTCAAATTTACTCATTACATCATGGATATATGAGTTGATGAGATATACATAATATGTTGTCAGTGGCCTTTGATGATATATGTATTTAACAGATGTCATTGTGTCATTGAATATCTTAGATTTTTGTATTGCTCCTTAATAATAAATAATTGAAGCATGAATGTTTTATTAAGCAATAATCATTGTGTCATTGAAAGTGCTAGATGTTTGTATGGTTTTATAAGTCACTTATCAATTAGTAGCAATGCAATGCATCATTTTCTATGTGGTGCATGCACGAATTATTTTAGTATAGGAGAAGCAATGAGAGATACTTATTAGTGGATTTCCTAAACTTCTTATTCTACCAATATTGTTGATAACTGTAACTTAACCCACAAATTTTTTCTTTTATGTACCTTCTTATTAATAAAAATTATGTAACTTATTCAATATATTATATATAAGAATAAATGACAATTGATGAATAAGATCTCAATTATTAATTATTTGTTGTGTTGGTTGTAATGCACTTATTCGTTACTTTGACATAAATAAAAATCTAGGCAAATATTCTTTTCACGACTCCTATGTTATCCTTGATAGTAAAAAATATAGATTTTCGAACAATAATGTCTTATAAAGTTAACAAAAGTATTGAATATAACATTACCAGCATTACACTTTTACGTTGTTAGATTATGTTTAACTAATAGTATCTCAAATTACCGTAAGAATAAGATCAGTCATATTTTATGTGATGTGCTTTTTGTATGTAATGTGGGCACTTGAAATTGTACTAACATTCTAATAATATCATTATACATTTCTCAAAATATACAATTCTAATCGTAACAATTGAAAAATAGCTACAGGCATATCTGCGAACTAATATGAATTATAAATCTACAAGCATATTTTTCAATATAGATTACAAACTATTCATCAAAATAGGTATCAAATAAATAATAAATCAACTGAATTAGTACACGTAAATCAAATATAGAATAATAAGGTCAAAATAATTTAATAGTAGAAAATTATTCCCACAAGCAAGTCATTGTCATTATTAAGTGACAAATTCTATAAAGATCTATTTTAGTTTCCCATATAAACATTTATTTATACTTTATGCTTTTGAATTAATAAAATAATAGCTTTTAGTTTATTCTGTTGCATTCATTAGAATGTGATGCATTATTACAGAAGCATTTTAATTTTTCATAGGTTGCCTTTTTTTGTTGAGGTATTTCACTTTTTTTGTTAGTAGATGAACTGGCCTCACTATTATAAATCCACTTCAGATTTAATTGATAAATATGAACTGGAAATTAATTCATAATTTAATATAAAACAAAAAAAATATTTTTAATTAATTGAAAATGTATTTTGATATTTTTAACTATGCATTGTCACATGATCACTCATTGTTCTTAGTAATTGTGTCTCTTGATATGTTTTTGATGTAGAACATATACCATTCTACTTGATCTTAATCACATAATCTATTAGAAAATGGTAAATAGACGTATACATGTCAGATATATTCATATAGGATACCTTATTTGGACTTTATAATTTTCAAGAAAGATTCTCTATTGTTAATATTTCATTCGTACAACTAAGGTATACTCTTATTTATGTGTAACATAATATGAAATGTCAGTTGTTAAAAACAATATTCTAATTGAATTTCCCTTCAAATTATTTGTATTGTTATTATAATCTTACATATTCATTACTTTTTCATATACCTTATTATGATTTTATTACAAATATTTATTTTTTGAATAATTGAATTTGTTAGTGACTAATCTCTATTTAAGGGATTCATACTTGGTATAGATGGAATGCTCTAAGATTTTAGTTGTGTCCTTTTTTTTCAAATGGAGTAGACAAGGTTATTAAGTTTGAGATACAAATACCCATGGCCATTCGAATAAAATTTTGTGAACTTATTTTATTTGTAGATATGTTCCTGCTACCTAAAATCATACTTTTTTTGTTACGAACGTGATGTACAATTTCATGGTTATTTAGTTGTATCCAGACATGTGTGTAAACACATCCAAACAAACACTATCCTCCTCTTATGTACAGTATTGATTTCATGATTACAAGTTGTCATAAAATATCTATTAGTTCAACCATATTTGCTTAAGAATTAGTATGGTTAGAGGAATTTGTTATTGAAGTTGTACTCTTAAAACAACTAGCAGGAAGACACGTGCTAAGCACGTGTTGCACAACATACATCGAATGAAATTAATTAAAGTTATTTTTTTCTATATAGATCAAGTCAGGTTCATTTTTAATAATACACTAATATATACATTTAAATCTCAAATAAGACATAAGTAGAACAAAACCAAAATTATATTTGGTCACATTGTTGGATGTGTGCATATTTGTGTCTAGAATATAGTTAGTACTTATAATAATTTACATAAAATATGTAAAAGTGAACACTCAAGTAACTACCCAATTGATTCCCTTAACCTTTATTATTTCATTACAAAAACTACATGTGATTCCTTCTTATGCATGTATTCATTGACCGCTAATACGTAATTGATGGAGCCTCCACTTACGTGGAGTTGTGTGCACCACTAAAAATCCTAGAGATAGTTAATCTCTAAGTTTAGCCTTGTGTATGTTATAATAAGATGTCCACCCACGTATGCTAAGATACATGGAAGTTTTATCGTAGTATAGTTAAGGGTCAAATCCACGAGACAACAGTCTAGTTAAGAGTTTAACAAGATGGAAAATGTAATAATCTTACTTATCCACTTAAAAATTGATATTTAGATCAAAGAGTTGATTTGATGGTTAAACTAATGTGTGGAGAAAGAAAATAACAAGAAAGTAAACTTAAGATTGTAAACAATATTTAGAAACCACTAGGATGTGGTCGGGTTTCACCACCACTATGCATGGATCTAAACATACATCACAATAACTTGGCTTGCAAAGAAAAGAGTCTAAATAGTTAGTATCTTTGTAGACTTATCTTCCTTTCAGATAACTAACTATGAGAAATGTGGAAGCGTTACAATGCCAGCCATCCCCAGACGAATGGTCACTTACTTTGCATCACTCCACTTGCAAAGTGCATTCCTCGACCTATCAAGGTTGTACTTTCATACATCAACTGATTCCATTTCATAGTATGAAAGTACAACAATGGAGGTGCGTTTACTCCACTCCTTGAGAAAGGCTCCTAGATATCGATCCAAACGTATGGTGACTACAAATAATCTGGAACCAACAAGCAGTTGATATTCGAATCTAGAAGTACAAACATAGAAAATTTGCACTAACATATAATAGATAACACAAGTTGGTGATCAAGCAACTAGCATTCATTAAATGATTGATGTTGAACTGGAAAGATAATGTTTTTCTATTGCAAACTCATGAATTACAATGTATGAAATGAAAACATGGGTAGCGGGGCTACTACCCGCACCCTAGTGTATGAGACTACTCTCTCATGGCAAGAACAAAGAAGGAGGCAGGAAGAGAGAGAGAAAGCATCATCTCCACATAGGAGGGAGGAAGTTCGACCCCTTGGAGGAGAGAGCAACTATCTTCACACCGCGTGGTTGTCTTGATGAAGAGTCCTCAACTTCCCACCTTCTTATGTTGATGAGATAGGAAGTAGCTTGAAGATGGAGTATGGATCTTGAATCAGCAGCCTTTGGGCGAAGGATGAAGGTTGAACAGCTCTGGAGTGATTGGGGCAGCCTCTGGGCGTCCAAGAAGTTGATGCCAAATGAGGACTCCTTAGGTCCTATTTATTGGCTTCCAAGGAACCTCAAACATTCTTGGGACCATTTGGGTCTTTAACGGTTTGGGGACCATTTGGCATCAAACGGTCTCGGGACCGTTTGGGCTTCATTCGGTCTCCAGAATGTTTGAGTTCATTCGGTCTTGGGACCGTTCAGACTTCATTCGGTTTCGGGACCGTTTGAGTTCATTCGGTCTTGGAACCATTCAGACTTCATTCGGTCTCAGGACCATTTGAGTTCATTTGGTCTTGGGACCATTTGGGCTTCATTCGGTCTCGTGACCGTTTGAGTTCATTTGGTCTTGGTACCGTTTGAGTTCATTCGGTCTTGGGACCATTTGGGCTTCATTCGGTCCTGGTACCATTTGAGTTCATTCAGTCTTGGGACCGTTCAGACTTCATTCGGTCTCCAGACTGTTTGTGCTTCATCTGGTCTCGGGACCGTTTGGGTTCATTCGGTCTCGGGACCGTTTGGGCTTCATTCGGTCTCAGGACCATTTGAGTTCATTCGGTCTTGGGACCATTTGAGTTCATTCGGTCTTGGGACCGTTTGGGCTTCATTCGGTCTCTAGACCATTTGAGTTCATTCGGTCTTGGAACCGTTTATACTTCATTTGGTCTCCAGAGTGTTTGCCTTTATTTGGTCTCAGGATGGTTTGAACTTCATTCAGTCTCCAGACCGTTTGGGCTTCATTCGGTCTCGGGACTGTTTGAGTTCATTCGGTCTCCAGACCGTTTTCCCCTTTTGCAATTTTTTTGGGTTTTTCTATAAGAAGAGGGAGATAAATGTTAGTTTAATGGTGAATTCATAATAAAGAAGAGAGTTAAGGATTATATCTAATTTATCTAAGAAAGAGTATGGAAAATTAAGAAAAACTAGTAAGATAACATCACAAAATGGGAGGTTATCACCCCCCTAACTTTGAGTCTAGGTTGTCCTCAAGCTGGATAAAGCTAAGGCATGTAGCGGCTAGGCGATTTTATTTAGTGAAGATTTCTAAACTCTTGCTTCAATTCTAAACCAGAGATCTCCTAGAGTTTTATCGGGGCTTCCTCTTGCATTAACTTTTTCAGGTGAGAGTTGTGTGGGTCTCAGGTTTCTTCCGTATCGCGTAACTCGCACTGGGACCACATTTTCCTTGATCGCATTCCATGCATATTTTTGACTCTAAGCAGTTTTATACTTCTTTGCAAATCCTACCGAAAGCTAAGATAGGTGTGAGGGTTGGCTAAAGGATGTTGTGTAACTCCCCGTTTAGGTGGGGGAGGGTTTATATAAACTTTTAGGATCTCACTACCGGGTGCGACACATCATCCTTTGTGAGGGAAGCTAAATGTACCGGTTGGATGAGTCCTTTATCAGCTTTTTCATATACTTGGAGACGTTAGGATCTCACTACCGAGCGCGACACATCTGGCTTTGTGAGGGCAGCTGAATGTATCGACCGGGCAAGATCTTTATTGGTTCTTCGTATAAGTCCTTATGCATGGCACAACTCTCATGTTTTTATTCAACACTTAGGCTTTTATTCATATGCTCAGAGGCTTAGGATTTGGGTATTTAGGACTTTATTTGGGCTGCCAAGCCTCTTTTTTGAAAAGAAGAAAAATGTTTCTTAGGGTTTCCTGACATGCACTTATTACGGTTTCGTTCTTGGTGGTCCACTTGTGAGGTTCCTTGATTTGGATTTCACCTGTTTCCCTCCCATCGTTGAGAGTGTTTAGCTTGTTTTGGCCAGGATGTGAACCTATGGAGAGTCTGATGTAGAATTGAAGCAAAAACAATCGAGTATGAAAGTGATTTATTAATTTGCCATTACATGCCTAAATGTTGCATATGTAAGTGAGTATTACTTTGTCTCTAACTTATCTAGGGGCGTCCCTTTTCCAAAAAGAATGTTTACTTATGTACAATAGTTATTCTATCAAAGAAATTATCAGAAGAAATAGTTGTCAGAAAAGGAAAAGAAATTGTACGAAAGAATAAAGGTAAAAGAAAGAGTAGAGAGTAGAAGGTTTGAAAATAATACCTCGCCCTTGCCCAGTGTACCCGCCCCCCTTAACTTATCATCCACCCTGTCCTTAGTGTGTGAAGGTGATAGGTTGAGAAGTACATGGGCAAGGGTATCACGGTTTTGTTAATCCCTTGGTTACTCCATACGATCATAGGAGATTAGCTGAAACCTTTCCACATAAAGTGTGATAATCAATGTCCTTCATGTCTTCCATGTGCTTACTGAGGACAGTAAGGGTATACATCCAGTAAAGGACATGGAAACAACAGTTGTTAGATTCTCTTATCTGTTGGGGACATCTGTGGCTGAAGGCTGGACGGTGAAAATGTTCTTTTTCATATGCATTTGTGTGTTTTCTTAGGAGATCGTGTAGTCATTCATCACAGTCCTTCACCACTCCTCTGTGGGCGTCTTTTCTGTAACAACATACTATTTTTGGTTTGGATCAAACTGGCTATCCTAACTATTGTAGATTATTGTGGTTCCTTCGTGAAGGCTTGTTGCTAGTAGCATCCAATGTTCGCAATGAAGAAAGGGAAGCATAATGAACTTCGGAGTTGTGTGTTCAAGATATGAAATGAGTGCCTCCGTGGTTCTGAAGTTCTTCGACACTAATAGGTCATCCTTCATGTATGATGACGCCATATAAACCGTAGGGTGGTCCCATGCTAGAAGGAAGTGGTACGCAGTCATCATGCTCATAGATAAAGAACCTTTAATTTGTAAAGTTTCACGGAGAGAATCTACCATTACCAGAATATTTTCTTGCAAGAAAACCAGCTCATTGTTTTCTGCATATAGCTTGGACATGATGAGTCGGAATTCATTGTTGGAAAGGCTCTTGCATGCATTAAGGTCGAAATTTGGAAACGTTGGTTCTATGGCAGATAGAGGCACCATTGGATGGAATGCTCTGTTGATGGTGGCCCCTGTTATCAAATCGATGTCCCCTTTATCCTTTGCCATATCAAAAGCATAAGGGTTCCACTGGCGTTGTTCCCAGACCTTGGTGGTTTGTTGTTGCTTTTTCTCCAACTCCTTTAGAATTGTCCTGTATGGATGCTTTTGTGGTCATTGGATAGCAGAGAAGAGATACTGAGGTACACCGTCTTGTGCCATTGTCGGATCCTTAAAGAATCATTTGTCACAGATGAGTTCCATGGTATAACATCCCCATAAAGAGTGCATATCCTCTGCTGCTAACTCAGTAAATAGGATTTGTCGATCTAATGCTTCTGTGTGTCTTATTGTACAGAAAGCACAATCCCCTAAATCCTCAAATGTTTGGATTGGTGGGTTGATGATTTGGAACCAGGGTTGATTCCAACCATGTCTAAGTGATGGGCAGGTGGCCCAAATTATTTTGAGAAGACGGAAAGGAATGCATCGTGCTTCCCCAGCTTCTAACCCTACCAAGTTGATCTATCTGGCTTTTAGTTCACTAGCACAAAAGTTGTATACCTTATCATCATGTGCCTCAATGTCGACGATCATGAGCAGCTAGTGTCCAGAAACTTTAAAGGGCATGGTGATTTAGTGTGCCCTCCTTGCTAGACCAATCTACAACCGCTCTACAAACTTCACTTGTAAGTCCTTGTGTAGAAGAGACAGTGATAAGGAGGGTGAAGTGTTGAAAACAGGCTGCGCTTTCTTGGAGCTTCAGAATTCTTCTATAGCATTGGCAAGTAGGACGTAGAAGAGAGCCATCATCACCGCCGATTGTGGTCACAGGAGAATATAGAAATCTTTTCGGGTCTACTTGTGCTTTGTCTTTGTATTGTTATATATGATGTCCCCCCCATTCTTGGCATCGTCTAAGATAGTGTTTAGGATAAAGATGTCCTGAACATCTAGTGTGGAGATTGCCGCCATGTCTAGATCTTTCATCATGTGAGGTAGAGGTGGCGACGGGGGCAGTTCCTGTGGGGGGAGTAGAGTTTGTGCACTATCTTCTAAGAATGGAGGTAGAGCTTCGTCTTTGTATGAGTCATAAATGGATTCGAGTCTATCTTCTGTGTCAAGACTCACTCTATCGTGTTCTTCCTATTTTGGGGGGAAGTTTGTAGATTGTTGAATTGCTTTTGTAGCTGGGCTTATGCTAGTTTCCATGATACATTGTTGAAATTTAGCAAAAGTGGCTTCTTTAGCAGCTTCCCCAGTGATCCCATGGCTGAGAAATTAAAGAACTGGTCCCCATATGACATTGTGATGTTGTCATTTTTATTGGGAGACTTGGGATCTTTAGTTGCACCTTCTTGGTGGCCTCTATCCTGTGCTATTTTTGCGAGATTTGCTCCTCTACTTGCGCACTCCCCAACATTGCCTGGGTCATCAGGTAGATCATATGAGGAGGAGTTGTCATCATTGGAGTCAACCGAGGAGTCAGAGTCCTCATCATCATCTTCAGTGGTGTCATCATCGTCATCTGTCGCCTTTTATTTTTCGTTCGTGATCGACTTCTTCTCACACTACCTATGGATTGCTTGCATCTCTTCAAGTGCCACTTGTATATTCTCGTGGGTTTCTTTGTTTGTGTGTGAAGTTCATTAAGTTCTTTGTTGGAGTCCTCCTCCTAGAGGAGGATGAGTTGTAGAAGGTTGTTGTTGATGTCGTCCAAACACGTGCTTTGAGAGGTTTGCTATTGTTGAAGATCACGGAGGGTCTGAGGCAAAGGTTGAGTTTGCGTAGAGACCCTGTCGACTTGTTGGGCCAACACTTCTTGCTGTACTTTCATCTCAAGTACCAGTTCCAGCAGGGTTTGTAAGCGGCTCTCGATGCAGTCAACTTATTGAGCCGCTGCTTCCTTCCATTGTTGGATGCTTGCGATGATGCATGGTAAGGCGTTGTTCCGCTCATCGGTCTTGGAGACATGTGAAGCGATTTCCTACACACAAGAAAAAATAGATGATAATATGTTTCAAGGATCAGTGAGGAGGTTTCGAATGGCATCAAATTGCCATCCGAATTGCTCACCGACATTTGAAAAGGGGACCCCAGAGATGGAAGGGTGAGGTGGCTGGGGTCGGGGTGGAATGGTGGTAATGCCTTGCGAAAGAGACACTATTGATGGACCCGTGAATTGCGTGGTGACTATTGATTGAGTCACTAGAAATATCAGGGTGGTGGTGGTAGATGAGGTGGTGGATGGGAATGGTGGTGACATCCCAGGTGAGAAGGGATGAAATGGAAATGACAAGGGGAAAAAGTTGAAGTGAAGGTGAGATCGGTGTTGAGGTGGAGAGTAGAGTGCCTGAAGGAGAAAAGAGTGAGGCGGAGTATGTGGGTGAAGTTGTGTATGTTGAAGAGGAAATTATGGTGGGCATTGTTGTGGAGAATGGGGGAAGAGTGATGGATGGTGGAATGGTGGAGGGTGGTGGTGTGGTGGCAGAGTGGTGGAAGGTGGTAGTGGTGGTGGTGGTTGTAGAGGTGAGACCAACATCCAGATCAAAGATGAAAGTTTCTGGTGTTTCGGTGTTGTGTGGTGGCTCCACCTCTGGGTTTATCTTTGATGTGGGCATCTCTGATTGTTGTTGTTTTTGTATACGCAGCTTTGAAATTCATGGTACTGTTATTTTCTTTGGCCTTGCTGCGGGGGCAGTGACGCTGTGCTCAGTTTGCCCTATCTTTGCCTGTTTCACTTTTGCTTTGACTGAGGCTATGAGGTTGGCAAGCTCTTCTTCAGTGAAGAGCAGCTTATCTCTATCATAGTCTGCCAGTTCTGGAAGAGGTAGGAGAGATCTGGATGTTTTGACGGTTGGGCAGAAAATGTAGTGGAGTTTAGCATCCTTCTCTTTGATAATGTATGAGTTCTTTAAACTTTGTTCATTTGTAAGGATGTCACCCTTTATTACCGTGCGCTTGGGTAGTGGTTTGGCCATCTTGAGAAATTTCAAGGTTGATGTTATATGACCACCCATGCAGATTTCTAAAAGCTACGTGCTTGTGAATCAGTTGCCGGCCTATGTTGACCAGCTGCTCTGTAAGAATGGACCATAGGATAAAGAGATGTGAGATAATAATATTCCCATTCTCTATCCTGGGGAAAAGGGTGCCAGTAATGATTTTGTACAGTGTGCACACCAGGCCAGAATGAATGTTAGAGGCCTTGTAAGTTTTTGCCTCATAGGTTGGAATCCCCATTAAGGATTTCTAAAAGTTGTGCCTATTGAACTGGGATTTGTCCAGGCCTACAACTTTAGCCTTCTTCAGTTGATCCTAGTTGTGGATGAAGATCTCGTTTAGCATGTTCTCGGTTAAGACAACCTTGCTTCCAAAAAGTGAGTTGACCAGCCTGCGGTCACCTCCGTCTTTCCATTTATCCTTTGTGTCCACGGTTGCTTTGTTTAGGTATGTGAAGAACTCTACCGTGGGCTCAAAATAAGAGGTTTCTACGACAAAACAGAGTTTTGAAAGATTCACGTTGTCGAGCAGGGCAAGAATTCTATCATAAATCAAAATTTTCTTCAGTATGTTTGAGTAGACATACTTTGTTGGGCGCAACACCTTGTCACCAACTGGGAGGTTTTGGATGTATAGGTCAGCTGTGCAGGTTCTGTGGTGGTGGTGGTTCGATTTGCAATAGCATGGATAGCGTGCCCTGCCAAGATCTATACCCTTGCGGTAGAGGGCCAAACTTGCTTCCTTGCCCTTTTCTTTGATGGTTGTCCCATGGTAGCTTCTTCAATCTGCCTTTTGTCTTTAGACTTTAGGACTGGGGATTCATCCTCAGAGTTTGGTGTGTACTCTGAACCTTCGTCACTGGAGGAAATCTCCTCCACTTCTTCAACAGGGTCCTCAGTTAGGCACATGTTGATTCGGTAAATTTCATTCATGAATTTGATTAGGTCAACTTTTGGTGGGACCTTTCCATCTTTTCGTAAGTGTCCACGATTTGCTGGAGCTTTGCGCGGTCCTCCAGTAGTTGCTCCCTTATCCAGAAGGGAGCGTCAACAGTTCCTGTGGCTTCTTTTGTAGGTGAGGCCATTATGTAATCAGAAGATTATATATGTTAAAAAGGAAAAAAATGTTGAAAGAATTGCAATATTGATAAATGAAATCATTTTAAGGGTGAACACATATTTTCCAAGACTGTCTGGGTCCAAACGATTTCAAGACCATTTGGTTCCAAATAGTTTTTACTCCAAACGGTTTCATGACCGTTTGGCTCCAAACAGTTTCAAGACCGTTTGGCTCCAAACGGTTTCAAGACTATTTGACTCTAAACAGTTTCACAATCATTTGGCTCCAAACGGTTTGAAGACCGTATGGCTCCAAATGGTTTCACGGCCGTTTGGCTCCAAATGGTTTCAAGACCATATGGCGCCAAACGGTTGCATGACTGTTTGGCTCCAAACGTTTTCACGACCGCTTGGCTCCAAATGGTTTCTCAACCGTTTGGGTTGAAACCACAAGGAAGATGAAACGACAGGGATGACTAGCGGCAAAAAGATGGCGAAAATGGTGAAAATGACACCGTTGATGAAGGTGTTGATGGCGGTGATAGCAGTGGCGGAAATTGGGAGCTTTGTTCATGATAGAAGTGGTAGAAACGGTGCCAACGTCAGTGTAAATGTTTGTTGTGGTAGCAGCGTTCTACCTTGCTGCTAAGACGATGATGATAGTGGTGAAGGATGTGTCACAGTGGTGGTATCGTCAGGGGAGAGGATGGAGCAGGTTGAACTCAATAAGAAATGAGAGCAAGAGAACAACAATTGTGAGAACAGAGGGTCAGAGCGAATGGAATAGGGTTTTGCGTTTGAGAAAATCTTTGGAAGTGAAGGAAAGAAAAAGAGAGGGCGTCGAACGATATTTATAGAAAAATGAGGAGCGGCGTTAAAAATTCTCAAGGGCAAACGGTTTCGAGACCGTATGGAGTCCAAACGGTTTCGAGACCGTATGGAGTCCAAACAGTTTCGAGACTGTATGGAGCTCAAACGGTTTCGAGACCGTATGGAGATCAAACGGTTTCGAGACCATATGGAGCCCAAACGGTTTCGAGACCGTACGGAGCCCAAACAGTTTCGAGACAGTGTGGATCTGAAATGGTTTTGAGACCGTATGGAGCCCAAACAGTTTCCAGACCATATGGATCCAAATGATTTCAAGACCGTTAGGATCCAAATAGTTTCAAAATCATTAGGATAGAATTGAAAAAGTTGTTTTTGGCTTTTATATTTTTATGTTTGTTTTGGATGTTGAGAAATGTTTTATATTTTTTGGATAAAGGTGAAAGGTCTAAGAAAAAAGAAAATTGTCAAAACTAAATAAAATAAAAGGTGATACTCAGTTCTTGGGTTGCCTCCCAAGTAGCGCTTGGGTTTTATGTCGCTGGCTTGATGAAGTTCTGACATGGGTAGATTGATGTGACAGGATCATAAATCTCAATGGTTTGTCTTGGAATTTCGTCAGCTGGGGTATAATATTTCTTCAATCTGTGGCCATTAACATTTCTCTCTCCTCCATTATCATCAATAATGATGATTGCTCCGGTTGGGTAGATGTGCTTGATGGTGAATGGCCAGACCACTTTGTGCGAAGTTTTATGGGGAACATCTTAAGTCTAAAGCTGAAAAGAAGGACTTTGTATCTGACAATGATATTTGTCCTTTTGAGATGTCCATCATTCCACATCTTAGTTTGGTTGTTGTAGATCCTAGCGCTTTGGTAGGCGGTCACTTGTAGTTCCTCAAGTTCTTGTAATTGTAGTTGTCTATACTCGCCAGTGCTTTTGAAATCAAAATTCAATTGTTTGATGGCCCACCAAGCTTTGTGTTCCAATTCAACTGGAAGATGCCATGACTTTCCATATACCAAACGAAACAGGTTCGTTCTTATTGGTGTTTTGTAAGCAGTGTGGTATGCCCAAAGGGCATCAGGGAGCTTAATGGACCAATATGTGCGATCTCTGTTGACCATCTTTTCTAGAATGGACTTTAGTTGTCTATTTTAAACTTAGTTTTGGCCACTTGTCTGTGGATGATAAGGTGTGACAACCTTTTGTGTAACTCCATATTTTCTTAGGAGGGCTTCAAAACTTCATTCTAAGAAATGATATCCTCCATCTAATATGATTGTTTGAGGGATTCTGAATCTAGGGAAGAGGATATCCTTGAACATTTTAATAACTGGTTTGGAATCACAAGAAAAGGTGGGTATAGCCTCTACCCATTTTGAAACATAATCCATGTCAACCAGTATGTATGAGAATCTATAAGATGAGGGGAAAGGACCCATGTAGTCTAATCCCCATACATCAAAAAG
Source organism: Alisma plantago-aquatica (assembly GCA_963693085.1). Taxonomy (NCBI): domain Eukaryota; kingdom Viridiplantae; phylum Streptophyta; class Magnoliopsida; order Alismatales; family Alismataceae; genus Alisma; species Alisma plantago-aquatica. The sequence continues at coordinate 558,577,145 of OY856415.1, read as the reverse complement.
TTCAATTTCTTGCTATAAGGTAAGAGGCATTTCATTTCTTTTAGATATGCTCCCAGAAAGCTGACATTTATTGTAGGACCGGACAAAATTATGGGCATCCTTTGCTATCGTTGGATAAAAAAAACCAGATTGAAGAATTTTGAGAGAGGTTTTCTTTGAACTCATGTCCCCCCCCAGTAGGGCTAGAATGACAATGTTCTAGAACAGGGATAATTTCTACTTCTGGTAGATAGTGACGAAAAAGTCTGTCCGCACATAGGACGAAAAGAAATGGTTCGTACCAAAAGTATTGCTTAACATCATGAAGGAATTTCTTTTTATCGTGGTGAGAGGTGGAAGGGTGGATAAATCTTGTAGCCAGATAGTTCACTATATCGACATACTAAGGAAATTTGGTAGTAACTTTCATAAGTTGGTCGTCGGGTACGGAATCTCGAATAGGTACATTGTCATCCTCCTGAGACTTGATGTGACTTAGATGATCAGCGATGACATTTTTCACCCCACTCTTGTCCATTATTTCTAAGTCAAATTCTTGAAGTATCAATACCCAGCGGATGAGTCTGGGTTTTGCATCTTGTTTCTAAATTAGGTATTTGATGGTTGAGTGGTTCGTGTATACTATGACTTTCTATCCAATTAGATAGGAACAAAATTTCTCAAAGGCATAGATGATGGCTAAGAATTCCTTTTTAGTAGTAGTATAACTCTTCTACGTCTTATCTAGCCTCTTTGATGCATAGTATATCACATAGGGCTTTTTGTCTATTCTCTGCCCTAGCACTGCTCCTATAGCATAGTCACTGTCGTCACACATTATCTTGAATGGTTGTGACCAATCGGGTGCTCTCAAAATAGGTGCAGAGATTAGAGCATTCTTTAATGTTGTGAAGCTATGTAGGCATTCATGGTCAAAATTGAAATCAACATCCTTGGTTAATAAGTAGGTCATGGGTTTTGCTATTTTCGAGAAGTCTTTAATAAATCTTCGATAGAATCCAACATGAACCAGAAATGCTCGCAGTCCCCTTACGTCCTTAGGCGGTGACAACTTTGAGATGACATCGTCTTCGCTTTGAGTCTAAACAGTTAGTATCTTTTTAGACTTAGCTTCCTTTTGGATAACTAACTACAAGAAATGTGGAAGTGTTGCAATGACAGCCATCCCCAGACGAATGGTCACTTACTTTGCATCAATCCCCTCGCAAAGTGTATTCCTCGACCTGTCAAGGTTGTACTTTCATACGTCAACTGATTCCATTTCATAGTATGAAAGTACAACAATGGAGGTGAGTTTATTCCACTCCTTGAGAAATGCTCCTAGATATCGAACCAAGCGTATGGTGACTATAAACAATCTGGAACCAACAAGCAGTCGATATTCAAATCTAGAAGTACAAACATAGACAATTTGCACTAACAAATAATAGATAACACAAGTTGGTGATCAAGAAACTAGCATTCATTAAATGATTGATGTTGAACTAGAAAGATAATGTTTTTCTATTGCAAACTCATGAATTACAATGTATGAAATGAAAACATGGGTAACGGGGCTACTCCCCGCACCCTAGTGTATGAGACTTTTCACTCATGGAAAGAACAAAGAAGGAGGTGGGAAGATAGAGAGAGAAAACATCATCTCCATGCAGGAGGGAGGAAGGTCGACCCTGTGTAGGAGAGAGCAACTATCTTCATGTCGCGTGGTTGTCTTGATGAAGATTCATCCACTTCCCACCTTCGTATGTTGATGAGATAGGAAGTAGCTTGAAGATGGAGTATGGATCTTGAACCGACAGCCTTTGGGAGAAGGATGAAGGTTGAACAACTGTGGACTGATTGGGGCATCCTCTGGGCATCCAAGAAGTTGATGCCAAATGAGGACTCCGTAGGTCCTATTTATAGGCTTCCAAGGAACCCCATACGATCTTGGGACCGTTTGGGTCTTTAACGGTTTGGGGAATGCTTGGCATCAAATGGTCTCAGGACCATTAGGCATCAAACGGTCTCGGGACCGTTTCGGTTTCATTCGGTCTCCAGACCATTTGAGTTCATTCGGTCTTGGGACCGTTCAGACTTCATTCGGTCCCGGGACCGTTTGAGTTCATTCGGTCTTGGGACCGTTCAGACTTCATTTAGTCTTAGGACCATTTGAGTTCATTTGGTCTTTGGACCGTTTGGTCTTCATTCGGTCTCGGGACCATTTGAGTTCATTTGGTCTTGGGACCATTTGAGTTCATTCGGTCTCGGTACCGTTTGAGTTCATTCGGTCTTGGGACCGTTTGGACTTCATTCACTCTCCAGATCGTTTGTGCTTCAATCAGTCTCGGGACCGTTTGGGTTCATTCGGTCTTGGGACTATTTGGGCTTCATTCGGTCTCAGGACCGTTTGAGTTCATTCTGTCTGGGTACCATTTGAGTTCATTCGGTCTTGGGACCATTTGGGCTTCATTCTGTCTCGGGACCGTTTGAGCTTCATTCGGTCTCCAGACCTTTTGGACTTCATTTAGTCTCCAGACTGTTTGGGCTTTATTCGGTTTCGGGATCGTTTGAGCTTCATTCGGTCTCCAGACCATTTGGCCTTCATTCAGTCTCCAAATTGTTTGGGCTTCATTCGGTCTCGGGACCGTTTGAGTTCATTTGGTCTGGGGACCATTTGGACTTCATTCAGTCTCCAGACCGTTTGCCCATTTTGCAATTTTTTTGGGTTTTTCTATAAGAAGAGGGAGATAAATGTTAGTTTAATGGTGAATTCATAATAACGCATAAAGTTAAGGATTATATCTAATTTATCTAAGAAAGAGTATGGAAAATTAAGAAAACTAGTAAGATAACATCACAAAATGGGAGGTTATCACCCCCCCTAACTTAGAGTCTATCTTGTCCTCAAGATGGATAGATCTAAGGCACGTAGTTGTGAGGCGATTTTATTTAATGAAGATTTCTAAACTCTTGCTTCAATTCTAAACCAGAGATCTCCTAGAGTTTTATCGGGGCTTCCTCTTGCATTAACTTTTTCAGGTGAGAGTTGTGTGGGTCTTAGGTTTCTTCCGTATCGCGTAACTCGCATTGGGACCACATTTTCCTTGATCGCATTCCATGCATGTTTTCGACTCTAAGAAGTTTGATACTTCTTTGAAAATCCTAACGAAAGCTAAGATAGGTGTGAGGGTTGACTAAAGGATGCTGTGTAACTCCCCCTTTAGGTGGGGGAGGGTTTATCTAAACTTTTAGGATCTCACTACTGGGCACAACCCATCTGCCTTTGTGAGGGAAACTATATGTACCGGTTGGGCGAGTCCTTTATTAGCTTTTTCATATACTTGGAGACCTTTGGATCTCACTATCGGGTGTGACACATCTGCCTTTGTGAGGGCATCTGAATGTACCTGTCGGGCAAGATCTTTATTGGTTCTTCATATAAGTCCTTATGGATGGCACAACTCTCATGTTTTTATTCAACACTCAGGCTTTTATTCATATGCTCACAGACTTAGGATTTGGGTATTTAAGACTTTATTTTGGCTGCCAAGCCTCTTTTTGAAAAGAGGAAAATTGTTTCTTAGGGTTTCCTGACATGCACTTATTACAGTTTTGTAATTGGTGGTCCGTTTGCGAGGTTCCTTGATTTGGATTTCACCTGGTTCCCTCCCGTCCTTGAGAGTGTTTAGCTTGTTTCGGCCAGGATGTTAACCTATGGAGAGTTTGATGTAGAATTGAAGCAAAAACATAATAATTGAGTATGAAAGTGATTTATTAATTCACCATTATATGCCTAAATGTTGCATATGTAAGTGAGGATTACTTTGTCTCTAATTTAGCTAGGGGTGTCACTTTTCCAAAAAGAATGTTTACTTATGTACAATAGTTATTCTATCAAAGAAATTATCAGAAGAAATAGTTGTCAGAAAAGGAAAAGAAATTGTACGAAAGAATAAAGGTAAAAGAAAGAGTGGATAGTAGAAGGTTTGAAAATAATACCTCGCCCTTGCCCAGTGTACTCCCCCTAACTTATCATCCACTCTGTCCTTAGAGTGTCAAGGTGATAGGTTGAGAAGTATATGGGCAAGGATATGATAGTTCTATTAATCCCTTGTTTGCTCCATATGATTGTAGGAGATTTGCTGCAACCTTTCCACGTAAAGCGTGATAATCCACATCCTTAATGTCTTCCATGTGCTTACGGAGGATAGTAAGGGTATACATCCAGTAAAGGTCGTGGAAACCACAGTCGTTAGATTCTCTTATCTGCTGGGGACATCTGTGGCTGAAGGATGGGCGGTGAAAATGTTCTTTTTCATACGCCTTGGTGTGTTTGACCAGGAGATCGTGCAGTCGTTCAGCACAGTCCTTTGCCACTTCCTCCATGGGCGTATTTGTTGTAACAACATACTATTTTTGGTTTGGATCAAACTAGTTGTCGGAACTATTGTAGATTATTGTGGTTCCTTCATGTAGGTTTGTTGCCAGTAGCATCCAATGTTTGGAATGAAGAAAGGGAAGCATAATGAACTTCGGAGTTGTGTGTTGAAGATATGAAATGAGTGCCTCTATGGTTCTGAAGTTCTTCGACCCTAATAGGTCATCCTTCATGTATTCTAACGCCATATAAACCGTAGGGTGGTCCCGTGCTAGAAGGAACTGGTACGCAGTCATCATGCTCACGGATAAAAAACCTTTAATTTGTATAGTTTCACAGAGAGAATCTTCCATTACCAGAATAATTTCTTGCAAGAAAACCAGCTCATCATTTTCTGCATATAGCCTGGACATGATGAGTCCGAATTCATTGTCGGAAATGCTCTTGCATGCATTAAGGTTGAAATTTGGAAACGTTGGTTCTATGGCAGAGAGGGGCACCATTTGATGGAATGCTCTGTTGATGGTGGCCCCTATTATCAAATCGATGTCCCCTTTGTCCTTCACCATATCAAAAGCATAAGGGTTCCACTGGCATTGTTCCGGGACCTTGGCAGTTTGTTGTTGCTTTTTCTCCAACTCCTTTAGAATTGTCCTATATGGATGCTTTTGCGGTCATTGGATAGCGGAGAAGAGATACTAAGGCACATCGTCTTGTGCCATTGTCGGATCCTTAAAGAATCGTCTTTCGTAGATGAGTTCCATGGCATAACATCCCCGTAAAGAGTGCATATTCTCTGCTGCTTACTCAATAAAGGGGATTTGTCGATTTAATGCTTATGTGTGTCTTATTGTACAGAAAGAACAATCCCCTGAACCCACAAATGTTTGGATTGGTGGGTTGATGATTTGGAACTAGGGTTGATTCCAACCATGTCTAAGAGATGGGCAGGCAGCCCAAATTATTTTGCGAAGCCAGAAAGGAATGCACCATGCTTCCCCAGCTTCTAACCCTATGAAGTTGATCTGTTTGGCTTTTAGCTCACTAGCACATAAGTTGTATACCTTATCGTCATGTTCCTCAACGTCGACGATCATGAGCAGCCAGTGTTTGAAAACTTTAAAGGGCATGGTGATGTAGCGTGCCCTCCTTGCTAGACCAATCTGCAGCCGCTCTACGGACTTCCCATGTAAGTCCGTGTGCAGTAGAGATAGGGATAGGGCGGGTGAAGCATTGAAAATAGGTTGCGCTTTCTTGGAGCTTCGGAATTCTTCTATAGCATTGGCAAGTAGGATGCGGAAGAGAGCCATCATCACCGTCGATTGTGGTCAAAGGAGAATATGAAAATCTTTGCGGGACTACTTGTGCTTTGTCTTTGTATTGTTATATTTGATGTCCCCCCCATTCTTGGCATCATCTAAGATAGTGTTTAGGATAAAGATGTCCTGAACATCTAGTGTAGAGATGGCCACCGTGTTTATATCTTTCATCATGTGGGGTAGAGGTGGCGGCGGGGGCAGGTCCTGTGGGGGGAGTGGAGTCTATGCACTATCTTCTAAGAATGGAGGTAGAGCTTCATCTTTCTATGAGTCATAACTGGAGTCGAGTCGATCTTCTTTGTCAAGACTCACTCTATCAGGTTCTTCCTATTCTGGGGGGAAGTTTGTAGATTGTTGAATTGTTGCTATAGCTGGGCTTATGCTGGTTTCCATTATACATTGTTGAAATTCAGCAGCTTCCCCAGTGATCCCACTGTTGAGAAATTAAAGAATTGGTCCCCATATGACATTGTGACATTGTCATTGTTATTGGGGGACTTGGGATCTTTGGTTGCACCTTCTTGGTGGCCTCTATCCTGTGCTATTTTTGCGAGGTCTGCCCCTCGGCTTGCGCCCTCCCCAACATTGCCTGGGTCATCGGGTTGATCGTTTGAGGAGGAGTTGTCATCGTTGGAGTCAGCCAATTAGTTAGAGTCCTCATCATAATCTTCAATGGCGTCATCATCGTCATCTGCGGCCTTTTCTTTTGCCTTCATGATCGACTTCTTCTTGCACTGTCGATTGATTGCTTACAGCTCTTCAAGTGCCACTTGCATATGCTCGTGGGTTTCAAGCAGTGTGTTGTGGCTGTCTTTAAGATCCGCATATCTTGCTTCGGAAGAGTGGAGTCGTGCAGACAGATCGATTGTTTGTGTGTGATGGTCGTTAAGTTCTTTGTTGGAGTCATCCTCCTGGTGAAAGATGAGTTGTAGAAGGTTGTTGTTGATGTCGTCCAAGTGCTTCCTTTGAGAAGTTTGTTGCTGCTGAAGATCGCAGAGGGTCTCAGGCAAAGGTTGAGTTTGCATAGAGACCCTGTCGACTTGTTGGGACAACGCTTCTTACTGGTCTTTCATCTCGAGTACCAGTTCTGGCAGGGTTTGTAAGTGGCTCTCGATGTAGTTTACTTACTAAGCCGATGCTTCCTGCCGTTGTTAAATGCTTGCGATGATGCCTGGTAAGGCATTGTTCCGGTCATCGGTCTTGGAGACATGTGAAGCAATTTCTCGCACATAAGAAAAAATAGATGATAATATGTTAGAAGGATCGGTGAGGACGTTTCAAATGGCATCAAATTGCCATCTGAATTCCTCACAGACGTTTGAAAAGGGGACCCCAGAGATGGAAGGATGATGTGGCTGGGGTCAGGGTGGAAGGGTGGTAGTGCCTTGCGAAAGAGATACTATTGATGGACCCGTGAATTGTGTGGTGACTGTTGATTGAGTCACTAGAGATATCGAGGTGGTGGTGGTAGATGAGGTGGTGGATGGGAATGGTGGTGACATCCCATGTGAGAAGGGATGAAATGGAAATGACGAGGGGAAAGAAGTTGAAGTGAAGGTGAGATCGGTGTTGAGGTGGACAGTGGAGTGCCTGAAGGAGAAAAGAGTGAGGTGGAGTATGCGGGTGAAGTTGTGGATGTGGAAGAGGAAATAATGGTGGGCATTGTTGTGGAGAATGGGGGAAGAGTGATGGATGGTGGAATGGTGGAGGGTGGTGGTGTGGTGGTGGAGTGGTGGAAGGTGGTAGTGGTGGTGGTGGTTGTAGAGGTGAGCCCAACATCTAGATCAAAGATGAAAGTTTCTGGTGTTTCAGTGTTGTGTGGTGGCTCCGCCTCTGGGTTTATCTTTGATGTGGGCATCTTTGATTGTTGTTGTTTTTGTATATGTAGCTTTGAAAGTCATGTTACTGGAATTTTCTTTGGCCTTACTACGGGGGCAATGACGCTGTACTCAATTTTCCCTATCTTTGCTGGTTTCTCTTTTGCTTTGACTGAGGCTATGAGGTTGGCGAGCTCTTCTTCAGTGAAGAGAAACTTATCTTTGTCATAGTCTATCAGTTCTGGAAGAGGTAGCAAAGTTCTAGATGCTTTGACGGTTGGGAAGAAAATGTTGTGGAGTTTAGCATCCTTCTCTTTGATTATGTATGAGTTCTTTAAACTCTGTTCATTTGTAAGGATGTCACCCTTTATTACTGCGCACTTGGGTAGTGGTTTGTTCATCTTGAGAAATTTCAAGATTGATGTTATATGACCACCCATGCATATTTCTTTCCCTAGGGCATAAGCTGCGTGCTTGTGAATCAGTTGCCGACCTATGTTGACCGGCTGCCCTATGAGAATGGACCATAGGATAAAGAGATGTGAGATAATAATATTCCCACTCTCTGTCCTGGGGAAAAGGGCGCCAGTAATGATTCTGTGTAGTGTGCGCACCAGGCCAGAATGAATGTTAGAGGCCTTGCAAGTTTTTGCCTCGTAGGTTGGAATCCCCATTAAGGATTTCTAGAACTTGTGCCTAGTGAACTGGGAGTTGCCCAGGCCTACAGCTTTAGCCTTCTTTAGTTGATCCTGATTGTCGATGAAGATCTCATTATGCATGTTCTCAGTTAAGACAACCTTGCTTCCAAAAAGTGAGGTGACCAGCCTGCGGTCACCTCCGTCTTTCCATTTATCCTTTGCATCCACAGTTTCTTAGTTAAGGTATGTGAATAACTCTACTGTGGGATCAACATAAGAGGTTTCTGTGACAAAACAGAGTTTTGAAAGATTCACATTGTCGAGCAGGGCGATAATTCTGTCATAAATCCCCATTTTCTTCAGTATGTTTGAGCAGACATACTTTGTTGGGCGCAACACCTTGTCACCAGCTGGGAGGTTTTGGATGTATTGGTCAGCTTGTGCAGGTTCTATGGTGGTGGTGGTTGGATTTGCAACAGTAGGGATAGTGTGTCCTGCCAAGATCTGTTCCCTTGCGGTAGAGGGCCAAACTTGCTTCCTTGCCCTTTTCTTTGATGGTTGTCCCGTGGTAGCTTCTTCAGTCTGCATTTTGTCTTTGGACTTTAGGACTGGGGATTCATCCTCAGAGTTTGGTGTGTACTCCAAACTTTCATCACTGAAGGAAATCTCCTCCACTTCTTCAACAAGGTCTTCAGTTAGGCACATGTTGATTCGGTCAATTTCATTCATGACTTTGATCAGGTCAACTTTTGGTGGGATCTTTTCGGTCTTTTCGTAAGTGTCCACAATTTGCTGGAGCTTTGTGTGGTCCTCCAGTAGTTGCTCCCTTATCCAAAAGGGAGCGTCAACAGTTCCTATGGCTTGTTTTGCATGTGAGGCCATTATGTAATCAGAAGATTATATATGTTAAAAAGGAAAAAAAATGTTGAAAGAATTGCAATATTGAAAAATGAAATCGTTTTAAGTGTGAAAACATGTTTTCCAAGACTGTTTGGGTCCAAACGGTTTCAAGACCATTTGGTTCCAAACGGTTTCATGACCGTTTGGCTCCAAATGGTTTCAAGACCGTTTGGCTCCAAACGGTTTCAAGAACATTTGGCTCCAAACGGTTTCAAGACCATATGGCTCCAAATAGTTTCAAGACTATTTGGCTCCAAACGGTTTCATGATCGTTTGGCTCCAAATGTTTTCAAGACCGTATGAATCTAAATGGTTTCACGACCATTTGGCTCCAAACGGTTTCAAGACCGTATGGCTCCAAATAGTTGTACGACCGTTTGGATCGAAACATTTTCACGACCGCTTGGCTCCAAACGGTTTCTCAACCGTTTGGGTCAAAACCGCAAGGAATATGAAATGACAGGGACAACTAGTGGCAAAAAGATGGCAAAAATGGTGAAAACGACATCGTCGATGAAGGTGTTGATGGCGGTGATAGCGGTGGCGCAATCGGGAGCTTTGTTCGTTGTAGAAGCGGCAGAAACAACTTCGGCATTAGTGTAAATGGTGGTTGCGATAGCAGCATTCTACCTTTCTTCTTAGACGATGATGACAGTGGTGGTATCGTCGGGGGAGCAGATGGAGCAGGTTCAAATGAATAAGAAATGAGAGGAAGAGAACAACAGTTGCGAGAGCAGAGGGTCAGAGCGAATGGAACATGGTTTTGCGCGTGAGAAAATCTCCAGAAGTAAAGGAAAGAAAAAGAGAGAGAGTCGAGCGATATTTATAGAAAAATGAGGAGCGACGTTACAAATTCTCAAGGGCAAACGGTTTCGAGACCGTATGGAGTCGAAACGGTTTCGAGACCATATGGAGTCCAAACGGTTTCGAGACTGTATGGAGCTCAAACGGTTTCGAGACCGTATGGAGTCCAAACAGTTTTGAGATCGTACAGAGCCCAAACGGTTTCGAGACCGTGTAGATCCCAAATAGTTTTGAGACCGTATCGAGCCTAAATGGTTTCAAGACCGTATGGATCCAAATGGTTTCAAGACCGTTAGGATCCAAACAGTTTCAAAATCATTATGATAGAATTGAAAAAGTTGTTTTTGGCTTTTATATTTTTATGTTTGTTTTGGATGTTGAGAAAATTTTTATATTTTCTGGATAAAGGTGAAAGGTATATGAAAAAAGAAAATTGTCAAAACTAAATAAAATAAAAGGTGATACTCAGTTCTTAGGTTGACTCCCAAGTAGTGCCTGGGTTTTACGTCGTTGGCTCGACGAAGTTTTGACCTGGTTAGATTGATGTGGCAGGATCATGAATCTCAATGGTTTGTTTTGGAATTTTGTTAGCTGGGGTATAATATCTCTTCAATCTGTGGCCATTAACGGTTATGTCTCCTCCATTATCATCAATAATGATGATTTCTCCAGTTGGGTAGATGTGCTTGATGGTGAATGGCGCAGACCACTTTGTGCGAAGTTTTTCGGGGAACATCTTCAGTCTAGAGTTGAAAAGAAGGACTTTATCTTCGACGACGATATCTTTCCTTTTGAGATGTACATCATGACACATCTTAGTTTGTTTGTTGTAGATCCTAGTGCTTTGGCAGGCGGTCATTCATAGTTCCTCAAGTTCCTGTAATTGCAGTTGTCTATACTCACCAGTGCTTTTGAAATCGAAATTCAATTGTTTGATGGCCCACCAAGCTTTGTGTTCCAGTTCACCTGGAAGATGAAATGACTTTCCATATACCAAATGAAACGGGGTCATTCCTATTGGTGTTTTGTAAGCAGTGTGGTATGCCCAAAGGGCATCAGGGAGCTTAGTGGACCAATCTGTGTGATGTCTGTTGACCATCTTTTCTAGAATGGCCTTTAGTTGTCTATTTGAAACTTCGACTTGGCCACTTGTCTGTGGATGATAAGGTGTGGCGACCTTATGTTTAACTCCATATTTTCTTAGGAGGGCTTCAAAACTTCATTCTAAGAAATGAGATCCTCCATCTGATATGATTGTTTGAGGGATTCCGAATCTAGGGAATATGATATCCTTGAACATTTTGATAACTGGTTTGGAATCACAAGAAACGGTGGGTATATCCTCTACCCATTTTGAAACATAATCCACAACAACCAGTATGTATGAGAATTCATAAGATGAGGGGAAAGGACCCATGTAGTCTATTCCCTATACATCAAAAAGTTCAATTTCTTGCTACAAGGTAAGAGGCATTTCATTTCTTTTAGATATGCTTCCGAAAAGCTGAAATTTATTGTAGGATCAAACAAAATCTTTGAACTCATGTACCCCCAAGTAGGGCCAGAATGACAATGTTCTAGAACAGGGATAATTTATTCTTCTGGTAGACAGTGACGAAAAAGTCTGTCTGCACATAGACGGAAAAGAAATGGTTCATCCTAAAAGTATTGATTAACATCATGAAGGAATTTGTTTTTATCATGGTGAGAGTTTGAAGGGTGGATAATTCATGTAGCCAGATAGTTCACTATATCAGCATACTAAGGAAATCCGGTAGTAACTTTCATAAGCTGGCCGTTGGGTAGGGAATCTCAAATAGGTATATTGTCATCCTCCTGAGACTCGATGCGACTTAGATGATCAGCGACGAATTTTTCCACCATGCTCTTGTCCTTTATTTCTAAGTCAAATTCTTGAAGCATCAATACCCAACGAATGAGTCTGGGTCTTGCATCTTGTTTCTAAATTAGGTATTTGATGGCTGAGTGGTCCGTGTATACTATGATTTTCGATCCAATTAGATAGGAATGAAATTTCTCAAAGGTGTAGATGATGGCTAAGAATTCCTTTTCAGTAGTAGTATAATTCTTCTGCGCCTCATCTAGCATCTTTGATGCATAGTATATCACATAGGGCTTTTTGTCTATTCTCTGCCCTACCACTGCTCCTATAGCATAGTCGCTGGCGTCACACATTATCTTGAATGGTTGTGACCAATCAGGTGCTCTCAGAATAGGTACAGAGATTAGAGCATTCTTCAATGTTGTGAAGCTATGTAGGCATTCATGGTCAAAATTGAAATAAACATCCTTGGTTAATAAGTAGGTCATGGGTTTTTCTATTTTTGAGAAGTCTTTAATAAATCTTTGATAGAATCCAGCATGACCCAAAAATGCTCGTAGTCCCCTTATGTCCTTAGGCGGTGACAACTTTGAGATGACATCGATCTTCACTTTGTCTACTTCAATTCCTCTTTCACTTACTCGATGTTTGAGGACAACACCTTCAGTTACCATAAAGTGGCACTTTTCCCAATTCAGGATAAGGTTTGTTTCATCGCATCCTTCTAAAACTTTCCTGAGGTTGAGTAGACAATTGTCAAAAGAATCTCCGTAAACTGAAAATTCGTCCATAAATACTTCCATTATGGACTCAGTTAATCCCGCAAAAATTGCTAACATACACCTTTGGAAAGTTGCGGGTGCGTTACACAACCCAAAAGGCATCCTTCCGAAAGAGTAGGTTCCAAAGGGACAAGTAAAGGTTGTTTTTTTCTTGGTCTTTTGGGTGTATTAGAATTTGATAGAACCCGAAATAACCATCGAGGTAGTAGAAGAACTTTTGGTGGGCCAAGCGTTCAAGGACTTCATCAAGGAAAGGTAGAGGGAAGTGATATTTTCTTGTTGCTTTGTTTAGTTTCCTGTAATTGATACACATCCTCCATCCCGTGACATACCTTGTGGGTACTAGCTCATTTTTATCATTCAGAACGATAGTGGTCCCCCCCTTTTTGGGAACCACTTGGACTGGGCTGACCCATTGAGAATCAGAAATGGGATATATGATACCATCTTTTAGGATTTTAAGGACTTTGAGGCGAACCACTTCTTTGAGGTTTGGGTTTAGTTTCCTCTGGTGTTCCCTCGATGGTTTGAACTCTTCTACCATAGGTAGTTTGTGCATGCACAGAGCTAGATTTATTCCCGTTAGGTCAGTCATTTTATATCTGATAGCTTTCTTGTGCTTCCTTAGCTCAGCGATAAGTCTTTCTTCTTGGACATCTATTAAAGTAGAGATGATTATGACTGGGCACAGTTTTTCTTCATCCAGGAAGACATGTTTGAGCCCTATTGGTAAGGCTTTCATTTCAGGGGCCTTGAGTACTTCTGTGGTTTCTAAAGTGGTGACAGATTTTAATTCCTTGAAAGTGGATGTCGTAACTTCTTCAGCTTGGTCTAAGTATCGCATACATTGTTGTACTAGTTCGTTGGCTGAAAATTCAACTTCTGGGTTTGTCAAGACATTCTCCAGATCATCAGATGGTTCGGCTATTTTTGGTTGTAATTGAGACATTTTTTCTATTGCCTCAAGAAGGAAAACTTCTTTCTAGATACTGGGACCTTTTAGGTTGTTAAGGACTCTGAATTGGATGGCTTCCTTTCCTAGTCTTAAGATAATTGTGCCTGATGCAACATCGATAAGTGCTCTTGTGGTAGCAAGGAAAGGCCTGCCGAATATTATTCGATATCTTAGATCTTCCTTTATATCCATAATAACAAAGTCACAAGGGACATAAGAGTCCCTCCCTATCCTGACTGGGATATCTTCAATGATCCCCAATGGTGCAGTGATGGTAGAATCAGCCAGCTGAATTGTCATTGTCATTGGTAAAAACTCAGTAAAACCCAACCTTTTTCACATTGAGAATGGCATAATAGATATACTAGCTCCTAGATCAGCTAATCCTTTTTTGTTAGAGGCGTTCCCTATTGAACATTAGATACCAAAGGATCCAAGATCTTTTTGTTCCTTGGCATTTTATTGAGAATAATATCAGAAGTTGTCTGAGCCAGTTTAACAGTCTCTTGTTCTCCAGTCATACATTTCCTTGACAACAAGGGATTCAGGTATTTGGCCCAAGCTGGTATTTTAGAGAGAGCATCAAGGAACGTGATATCAATATATAGTTTTTTCATCGCTTCCTTGAATTTTTGGAACCTAGTATCCAGATTAGTCCCTCTCAACCTGCCTGGGTATGGTATTCTGGGCTTATATGGAGGGACTTCAGGTTCTTTGAAATCTATTCTTTTTTCCTTTTCCTTCTCACATTATTTAGTCTTTTCAATTTCTTGATTTGTGCTTGCGATTGGGTTAATGACATCTATATCTTCAGCTTCCTGAATGATTTTCATGGCTTCAGTAAGGATACGACCAGACCTTGTGGTGATGGCTTTCAATTGTTCTTGTCTGGGTTGATTGTGTCTTGGGTTTATCTCTGGTTGACCAGCAAAAGTGCCTACTAGAGGTTTTAGTTGAGCTGCGATTTGTGCTAACTGAGTTTCAACAGCTTTTTGTTGGGCCTACTGGTTGGAAAGCATGGTTTGTTGTGACCACAACATTTGTCTTATCAATGATAATTCATCTGTTGGTGGAGGTGGATTATTCTTTTGTAGATTTTGTTGAAACTTTTGTGGTTTCTGCTACTGAGGCACAGTGGATAATTGGGGTTGTTGAATTTGTGGTTGTTGCAGCTGGGGTTGTTGTAATTGCGGGTGCAACGGTAGATGAGTATATTGGTAATATGCAGAAGGGTTTCTTGTTTGTGTGAATCCTTGCAATCCTCCTCTAAATTTTCCCTAGTTTCAATTATAATTGTTCTGGAAAGCTGGTGGTGATCTATTAAAAACTCCTCCTTGGGTCTGGTGGTGTGGGTTGGCAGTCTCCGTAGGATTCCCATATTGAAACCCGGGATGGTTTCTTGGTTGATTTGGGTTATAATAAGCTTGTTCTGGTATAGTGTGGATGAAATTTACTTGTTCTGGTGACATATCCTCAGGTTGTTCGATGATTGGTTCGTACTATGGTTGTGGTGTCTGCATGTCCATCATCACATTATATAGGAGACCACATGATAATGTGGGATGATCGGATGCATGAGATGCCTCACAAGTCACAGTAGCTGCCTTGACCTGTTGGGGGCTCTTCTTTTCTTTGAGTGTTGTTTCAAGAACTTGTTGCTTGTGAGCGATAGTTTTTAGGGCTTCGGCAATGGCTTTCATTTCCATTGATTCTTCAGCCTTACAAACTTTTAGAATTCCCCCAGCGGACGACCTTCCCCAATTAGATTGGTTCTTGGCCCCTAGTGTAAAAATCCTCCAGGCATCTTTGTAGTTCTTTTGCATGAAATTCCCCCCATATGAGGAATCCAAAAATTTCTTAATGTCATCACTTACTCCTCTATAAAATGTCTCTATCAGCTGGTTTTGAGAAATTTTGTGATGCAGGCATTTCCTCAAAAGTTCCTTAAATCTCTCCCATGATTCTACTAATGATTCCTCAGGGAGTTGAGAGAAGTGATTAATTTGTCCCCTAATCTCATAAGTCAACAAAGGTGGAAAGAACTTCTCTAGAAATTTTTCTTCCAAAGGAGCCCAGGTGGTAATTGGCTCCCCATCTAGAGCGTTATACCAACTCAATGCCCTTCCAGACAAAGTGAAGTGAAAAAGGTGTAGCATGATTGCATCGAAAGGAACTCTGGCATGTGGTACTAGCCGACAAAGAGACTTGAATCGCTTTAGGTGATCCATGCAGTCATCCCCAACACCTCCAGAAAAAGAAATGCCTTGCATAATTTGGATCTATTGTGTGCGGATCTCAAAGTTAGGAACATTGATGAGAGGGGGCCTAATAGGGTGATTATCTTCAAAGTTCATAGGAATGGCGTAATCCCGAAGTCTCTTGTTTCACAACACTATTTGAGCAGCGGTCATGGCTGCTTCATTCTCAGCTTGAATGTGGGCATGTTCTTCAACTCGGACTTCAGCTTGAATCTGAGCATGCGTGTCAGCAATAAGTTGTGCTCTTTGAGCTGCTATGGCACGTTGACTCTTTCCATAACCAAAGCGGCTCGGCATTGTTCATCAGCCATTTGTCTGGCTCGTTCGTGGTCGAGTCAGATGCATCGGTGGAAGCTTTGTTCTACCTTAGAGTCGTACTCTGGTTAAGGGGAGAATCTGATGTTATGCAAAGATTGCATACACATTTTCTACCTGAGTAGAAGAAGAACACGCTTTAGATAATGCGGAAAAATGATGAAATTAAGATGATATGAATTATGATTAAAAAAAAGTGTAAAATCATAATCAACTAGAAAGTCAACAAGTAAAATTAGAACGTTTCGTTGTCCCCGGCAACGGTGCCAATTTTTGATGGAGCCTCTACTTACGTGGAGTTGTGTACACCACTAAAAATCCTAGAGATAGTTAATCTCTAAGTTTAGCCTTGCGTATGCTATAATAAGATCTCCACCCACGTATGCTAAGATACGTAGAAGCCTTATTGTATTATAGTTAAGGGTCGAATCTACAAGACCACGGTCTTGTTAAGAGTTTAACAAGATGGAAAACGTAATAATCCTATTTATCCACTTAAAAATTGATATTTAGATCAAAGAGTTGATTTGATGGTTAAACTAATGTGTGGAGAAAGAAAATAACAAGAAATTAAACTTAAGGTTGTAAACAATATTTAGAAACCACTAGGATGTGGTCGGGTTTCACCATCACTACGCATGGTTCAAAACATACATCACAATAACTTGGCTTGCAAAGAAAAGAGTCTAAACAGTTAGTATCTTTGTAGACTTAGCTTCCTTTTAGATAACTAACTACGAGAAACGTAGAAGCATTGCAATGTCAGCCATCCCCAGATGAATGGTCACTTACTTTGCATCACTCCCCTCGCAAAGTGTGTTCCTCGACCTGTCAAGGTTGTACTTTCATATGTCAACTGATTCCATTTCATAGTATGAAAGTACAACAATGGAGGTGAGTTTACTCCACTCCTTAGGCATGTGCATATTGACAACTAATATGCAGTTAGTACTCACAATAATTATCTTGTTAGAAGGAAAAAATGATTAATTCCAGCCCACTCCCAACAACTTGTAGCGTGTTATTACTAAAATTATATATGTTCTAAGAAAATAATAAGCATAGATAAAATGGACCAATGAACTCCGACATGTTATTGAAAAATATAGACATGTTTTTCAAATACGTATACTATTAAAATATACAAAAAAACATAAACTACTATGCTACAAATATCAAAAAGCTAAACTTATCCATACGAAAAAAATTGAAAAATGCAACCACAAAAGCAGCTGCAAAAAAAAAAAAAAAGTGAAACACGATCACGAAGGGAAGCAGCTGCAAGAGAAGCAGCTCAAACTCCCTCTTATTAAAGGGGACTAGCAGGAAGACACGTGCTAAGCATGTGTTGCACAACGTACATCTAATGAAATTAATTAAAGTTGTTTTTTTTCTATATAGATCAAGTCAGGTTCATTTTTTTTGGAGAAGGTAAGGTATTTCTATTATCACCAAAAAAGAAGTATAGATGGTAAGCCCCATCATATACTATACAAGTGGGTTACACTAAAGAATCCCACCGATCTAGGATCTCCCTATTGCCCCCTCTACCAATATTAGGTCTAGCGATTAAAGCCAACCTAAATTGGGAAACAAAACTATCAAAAAATACAAGGACATCAGTGTCCCCTCTCCCATGGAGCCTGTAGTTACGCTCCTTCCATATCAAGAAGCATAACCCAGTTAGGCACAACCCTACAATCTGCCTAACAGCACTATTCTGCTTGGTATTGTTCAAGTTACCCACCAGGCTATCGAACAAAGAACACGGAGCATTGCCACCCCCACCCCATCTTTAGCCAACACCTACACCAAAAATATCTAGTATAGGTACACTCAAAAAACAAATGCCCGTGGGATTCATTTTCAGATATGCATAGCAGGCATTTCGCATCACAGTTCAGACCCCATCTTATCATGTGATCTTTTGTAGGCAACCTCCCCAAGATGTTTCTGTAAGTGATGAAACTCCACTTCGATATGTTCCCTTGGTTCCACAAGATGGGGAACCAAATGACCTTTGACCTCTGATTGGGAGGAAGAGTCCAAGGTTTTGACTGCGTCACCTTCAGCATCCAGCCCGTCTGAAGATACATGTAATCCTCCGCCACCTCAGGCCACGCCCTA
Source organism: Alisma plantago-aquatica (assembly GCA_963693085.1). Lineage (NCBI taxonomy): Eukaryota > Viridiplantae > Streptophyta > Magnoliopsida > Alismatales > Alismataceae > Alisma > Alisma plantago-aquatica. Next base: position 558,559,027 of record OY856415.1, on the reverse strand, counting down.
CACATCCCCCTCCACGCTCTCGAGGTGTTCTTGTGGCCCTGTAACTCTAAGATAGGACCATAATGAGCATCCATCCACTTGCTCCACAAGGAATCAGTTCTAAGGAATTTGTTAATCCTTTTCAACGTAGTCACACGAGCAATGGAACTTGGGTCAGCTACATTATTAATAATAATACACTAATATATACATTTAACTCTCAATTAAGACATAAATGGAACAAAACCAAAATTATATTTAGTCACATTCTTGGACGTGTGCATATTTGTGGCTAGAATATAGTTAGTACTTACAATAATTTACATAGAATCCGTAAAAGTGAACATTCAAGTAACTACCCAATTGATTCCATGTAACCTTTATTATTTCAATATGAAAACTACATGTGCTTCCTTCTTGTGCATGTATTCATTGACTGCTAATACGTAATTCATAATCATAATAATTCACTACGATCCAATTTAAGAAAGCATTAATATACCAACTGACTCCCTCCAGCATGTCTATTCCTGTTCATAACAATAAACTTGTAAAAAGAGAATAACTTAGTTAATTGATTTCCTCCAACATGTCGTGTCTGATTAATAGAATGACACGTGTTCCCCTTCTTAGGTTTGTGCATTTTAATGGAATAATGTATGGTCAGAATCATGATCATCCAAATAGAACTTGTTAAAAAAGAATAACTCGATAATTTGTAGTTGACTCTCTCTAACTTGTAGTCGAGTATTAAAAACATGCTCCTTTCTTAGGAATGTGTATGTTGACAACTAATATATAGTTAGTACTAACAATAATTTATCTTGTTAGAAGAGAAAAAATGATTAATTCCAGCCCACTCCCAACAACTTGTAGCGTGTTATTACTAAACTTATATATGTTCTAAGAAAATAATAAGCATAGATAAACTGGACCAATGAACTCCGACATGTTACTGAAAAATATATACATGTTTTTTAAGTACATATACTATCAAAATATACAAAAAAACTCATAAACTACTATGCTAAAAATATCAAAAAGTTAAACTTATCCATACGAAAAAAACTAAAAATTACAACCACAAAAGTAGCTGCAAAAAATAAAAAAGTGAAACACAGTCACGGAGGAAAGCAGCTGCAAGAGAAGCAACTCAAACTCCCTCTTATTATAGGGGATATAGATATGCTACAAATATCAAAAAGTTAAACTTATCCATACGAAAAAAACTAAAAAATACAACCACAAAAGCAACTGCAAAAAACAAAACAAAAAATAAAAAAGTGAAACAAAAAGGGAAGCAACTGCAAGAGAAGCAGCTCAAACTCCATCTTATTATAGGGGATATATATATTTTCTTACATATAGAGATATAGTTTAAATGTACATACAATATGAATATGGTCCTTAAATATTGAATATTTTTTTGAGTGAACTCAATGGTTGTAGATATTTGAAAAATATCCTTCAAAACATATTTCTTAATAACGTTTGAAGGTGCATTATGAATGTCAATGTACAATATTTATATAGCTCCTTATTACAATATATTTCTGAACCATTTATCAAGGAAGCAGGTTGATATTAAAATCAGTTATCAAAAATCTTTGTTTAGGTTAATTAGAAGATTATAAATTTTGTGAAAGTCTTATCCTGTGTCATGTAATAGTGATAAAGTTTTGTAATTACCTTATTGTAACTTTTTTCATGCAACATCCTTATTAATTTGACATTATCAATCTCCTTATTGATTGGTTCAGTAAGTTGGTGTTCTACACCCCACTCTTTTCACTTAGTTGGTGAAACATTTCCCATATAGTGCAACCAATAATAGGATTAATCAACTTAATAGATATCTGGGGCATTATCATAATTTTACTGTTGAAGCATAGCCTTCAATTGTAGAAACTGAAGCATACGTTGGAATGCAACACTTTTATATAAATTTTACTCAAAAATGTAGTAATGGATGAAAAGTAAAATTGTTCTAAAATTATGAAAACATCAATTATTATTTGGCGTAATAATATCTATGCACCCCTAGGGTCAAATGCAAGGGTAATAATGTTCATTTGTGTCGTCAAATGCAAGGGCAATAATGTTCATTTGTGTCTTACTTCCTATTTACACTAACATTATGTTAAAAATGATACAATTTGAGAACTACTAGATCCCTAAATAGATGATCAATTTCAAGTCTTGTAGAAGATCACTTTTAGATACGTTACACCATTTAAATTGTAAAATGAATTAGATTGAAAACATCAAATTTATAAAAGTTAAATCATAAATATTTTCAAATTAATAAAAGCTATATTTGCACCCAAATAGACAACTAGAGCAAGGGTATGGGATTTTGTCTTATTTTTGTTACTTTAATTGTGGATAATTTAATTCATTTCTTATCCATAATAATATATACTCATTTTTTTATATTTTTTATAAAAATATGTGACATGTAAGACTAAGAAAACTCATGTATTGAACCAATATTTTACTAATATAATGTCACATGAAACCAAATATCTTAATATTTTGTAACTAATGATTGTGTTACATATAATAGTTTTTCATACATTTTCTATAACAGTATTGAGTTAAATTTCACCGGTATCTCTATAACCTTATTGTTTGATAGGACTTAGATGAATGGACTTAAGAAAAGTTTTCTGATAGAAAATGACAATTTTAGAGAGGTCGATGAAACATTTTCATACAAAAATATTTCTTGTGAATTAGATGGGGAACCAACTTGTATTGGAAGGAGATGTTAGCACATGAGGGAGGGGAATGTAATGTAAGGAGACGGTTAAACTAGTACTCATTTGTTCAGAAAAAACATTTCCTATGAAGTTTCAAGAACATCTTTTAGATTCTCAGTTTAGAATTCATACATTTAAAGTGATCATAGAAAAAAAATAAAAGTGATACATTTATTAACATATTCCTGAAAAATAGAAGATCAGAAAATAGAGATAAATACTTCATCTTCTTTCATATTTCTTATTAATTTAATAATGAATCTTAATTATTTTCTTCTTGAATAGTTGTAAGGTGATAATGCCAATGTAGTGATATCATATAGAGTGAAAACAAAAAAAAAATGTTGAGTTATCAAAATGTATAAATATTAAAGGTACTTTAATGATGATTAAGATTGAATATGACAAGTATTTTGTGCTTACCCAAAACCAGAACCACTACACCTACAAATAATTTGACATATTTTGTTAGTTCATAAACATCTTGAACTATTGCCTCTATGATCAACAAAAGTGTTTGAGTTTGAAAAAAACTCAAAACTGTAAATATATATACTGCCTCATTGAAAATCAAGGCAATGCAGAACTTTTGAGAGATATTTTTTATTATTGTAGTGTCATATATTTTTCTATAATTGTAGTCTTGATATATTTCTTATAGTTATTGCATATTTCTATATTTTTAGATTTCTAATGATACCATAACAACATACACTTCATTCGTGACAAAGAAAGAATGATTACATAAGTTTCTTATTAGTATAGTATGACAAAATAAAGTACTATATGTTATTTTCTGTACAAAATAATAAAACATAACATGTATATAGAGTCGTTGTCTGAACGATGAGAGTTGTATTAGTATGTCTATAAAAATTAGTCAATGCAATCATAAGAATGTTTGGTTAACAAAAATAACATCTAATCTTAAACAAAGACTTAACTATTTATGAAGGATGATGACTCGTTTCATATTACCAAAAACACAATTAGTCATGGATGTATTATAAGAGATTATTGTACCAAAAACATATACATTTTTATCATATCTCAAGGATAGGTCAATTTTAAAGAGAGAAGAAGAATAAGAACTCTCGTAATTACTATAATAATAAAGATATGAAGGTATCGAAAGACATCTCTTAAATTAGGTAACATTGAACAATAATAATATACAACCAGATTATTATCGATTTCATTTACACATTGGAACTATTCTCATGCAATAATTTTACATCCTTATATGCTACATTTATATAATACACACAATTTACAAATATTTTTGTTTTGATAACATACATCTCGTTGTATATAATTTACAAGTCATTATGTCTATTAACTTATCAAAAAAAGTACTCATAGGATCACATGCAGAGCACGTGCAATTACTAGTATATATATATATATATATATATATATATATATATATATATATATATATATATTTTCAAAATATATATATATATATGTATGTATATATATATTTTGAAAAAAGAATATATATATATATATATATACATACATATATGTATATATATACATATATATATATATATATATATATATATATATATATATGTGTGTGTGTGTGTATATATATATATATATACACACACATATACATACATATATATATACATATATATACATGTATATACATATACATATACATATACATATACACACACACACACACACACTAGAATACACTCGGAGTGTATCAGCCCATCTATACACTTCAGTTTTATGATGTTAGATCTGAATCCGTGCATCTGAGAGGGTGTTCGTATAACTTGGTTCTAACGTCGTTGACGCATCCCTTCCTCTCTCTCCTTCTCCAGCATGTAATTCACTTGTCTCGCATTCTCTCACCCGTGAACCCTCTCTACTTCTCTATCATTGGGCTTCCACCCCTGCGTCACAGCAAGTCATCGTTAACCAGCGAAATGCTTAATGTGATACGTGATATGTGGACTTGAAAAATATATATGTGAATACCACCTCTGGTCGTTGGTGAAAAACGCTCCACTCTGATCTTCATAGGCTGTAGTATCCAACAACATATTTTCTCAAATGGTTTCGTGATATATTAGTCGATGCTCAAATCATCCATGTTGTTGCATAGTGTTTTGCTTGTTGTTGCATGTGACGTGACCTTTCTGATCTTCTCTCTCTATCTGAATACTATTTCAATAGAACGGTGTCTACCCCCATTAAATCAGATAGCAGCCGCAGTAGCAAGGCAAGTGGAAGCTAGAGAAAATCTTGAGCACGTCTGAAATAGAATTGAATGGGTAGTTTGCAATCAGTACTTCGCAATGAGATGCTCGGAATGAGCTACTTATGCCAGCATTTCAGCATGGGAATACGTTCCTTAGGAAGCAAGTCCATTAAGTCACCTAACAGGACTAAATTTGGAATACGTTCCATTATTTCCTATGGAACTAATTGTGGAAATAAGAATCTGAAATCGGAACAAGCTTCTGCAAGCAGCATTTCAGAATGGGAAATACGTTCCGGCAAGTTTTAGAGCGGTGAGCTGGTTTTAAATTCGTGATGGCCTTCCTTCCCTTTGAGTGATAGTTGCTGTTTGATTTGAGATAAATTGGTGACATTGCATGTGCGAGAAGCAGCTCCCTCACCCTACAATATTCTTACATGGACGTGGATTTTTGACTGAAGGTGGAGAAACGATGCAGAGCTGGACTTCCATTCACAATCACAAATCCTGGATTAATCCAGAACGGATTTCAGCTCAAGGTCCATGAATTGAATAACAGTGTCGACCTTGGTGTTGGTTGTAGACGATAGGTGGTTTATGAGACAAATTATAGCACGATCCACTGTTGTTTGAAAACTCACCTACTACAATTAGTGTTGCGCCAGCGGCAATCACTTGAGGCTGAGTACAGTGACCCAGATGATGGAATGCAGGTCCTCCGCTTCAGTCTTTTTCTAAACTTTGACAACTTCCACGGCATGGCGAACAGTCTGAAGCTTAATCGTAATGCCAACCAGTTCCTTTACTGCATATTAGTTCGAAGACGCGCGACTTAGACGAGTATGCTATGGCGCTTAAGAGATTGTTCAGCTACCTCACGTAGCTCACCATTCTATTGTCCCCATCATTCCTGTCCTCGCAGCTTGGGTTGCCTGCACTCCTCCGATAACTAGACTGTGGTTTGCAGTCTTCAGCTGCGTTGTCGGTGGTCTCACTACGAGCGTAGTTCTCTTCACAGGCTCGTGCTGCTCTGATTCCTCTGAGCGCCGGAACTCAGAATAGAACTCACGCCTAGGCCTAGGCCAAAGTACTAATGTGGTTGTGCTCATGCCTTGGCTGCTGAACATCACTCCAGAGTTACCACTGGCCGGAGTTGCCAGGATACCCAACTTATCCTTTCTAGTGAACAACGAGACTTTTCTCCTACGCTGCTGCTTGCTAAGGCCCTCCGCTGGCGTCATTGTAGCTGCCTACTCAGTCGCAAGGAGGAGCCGGTTGTCATCCTTGTTGATGGATGCACATGCAGGAGATGGGAGAGTGGAGAGGAACTCGGCGACATCGACCGCAACCCTCATACAGATGACGACCCTGCTGGGCGTGAAGAGGAGAGACCAGATGTGATGAGTGATATATATATATATATATATATATATATATATATATATATATATATATATATATATATATATATATATATATATATGGCTGTTCATTCGTTGCCCGGCGGGTAGCCAGAATTTTCGCTACCCGCTGGAGTAACTCGGGTCAAAAGAGTAACTATAAGGTATGCTGGAGTAACCCGTATGAATAGCAAGAGTAACTATATGGTATGCTGGAGTAACTCTGAGTGCAAAAGAGTAACTGCGCAGAAAATATATAGTCAGTAATATATATGGACGGGTTTTTTGATTTTGGGGGGGCAAATGATATTATTTTTTGATCAAATTTTTTGGAGAGAGAGACAAAACTATCCTCTACAGTTGCGAAATTTTTTTTTTTTAAAAAGTATCAGGAAGTGTGAAAAATATATATATGTGTGTGTGTGTGTTTGTATATATATACATATATACAGTCAGTAATATATATGGACGTGTTTTATGATTTTGGGGGGGCAAATGATATTATTTTTTGATCAAACTTTTTGGAGAGCTTGATAAAATGTTCCTCTACAATTGCGAAAAAAAAAATTAAAAAAAAAATAACAGGAAGTATGAAAAAAAATATCAGGAAGTGTTGCCGGGTAGCTACCCGTTAGTTACCCGCCGGGTATTAAAGATAAGCCCTATATATATATATATATATATATATATATATATATATATATATATATATATATATATATATATATATATATATATATATATATATACTAGCAACACACACACGTGCATATGCACGTGTCCCATTGAACATGTTTATTTTACATTAAATAAAAAAAATAAAACTTTCCAAAAAGATAATGATAATCTCATAACTGCTAAAAAGGATAATGGTTCTTTTATCATAAAAGAAAAAAATATAAAATTAAACAAATATAAAAGACAAAATGGTTTGTTATGGATATAGTTAGTTGAGATTAGGAGGAATACGTGGTGAGAGAGGAAGGGAAGCGTGGAGTTAGGGTGGATTTGTTTGACTCGGAGAGAGGGAAGGAGTTTGTTAAGAAATTGAGTAAGTTTTGGCGTGGGAGGAGAGTATGTGGTTTGAAGGTGAGGAGTGGGGAGAGCGTGTGTATAGGAGGGGGGTGGGGTAGTTGAGGAAGGAAGAGAGATGGGGTTGGAGAACGTGAAGTTGTTGGGTGGAGGGGTTTCGAGGACGTGGTTTTAATGTGAGGTGGTTTTGGAAGGAGAGAGAAATTAGGATAAAAACGGAACAAAATAGAGCAAAAAACGTCAGAAGAGAGAGGGTCAAGGAGAATGCAGGGATTTTGACTCCTTGCTTCTGATTGGTTGGAATAATTTTTCAGAAAAGAAAATGGCATCGGATGTAATTTAAACAACAAACTCGCTCTTTTTATAGTAGTATAGATATGACTAATCTTTAATACTCGCGCAAATAGCTATCTGCCCCCTATTTTGGTTAGTTTTTTCTAATTTCTCACTTTCAACGTGTACAAGTTACTTCACCTTGTAAATTGTTATTTTTCATGCATAGATAGTTCCATTTGCATCAACATATTTCAAAATACAATTACATATATATTTCTTATGTATTCTGCCCGGTTTTACTTTTTTAGTCATATACTTACTTTGTTATCAACATAGTTACTTTTTACTCCTTCCAGTTACTTTGTTTGCCATATGGTTACATTCGGGACTGATGGATAGCGAAAATCCAGACTACCCGCGTGGGTATTCAATGAACGCCCATTATATATATATATATATATATATATATATATATATATAGAGAGAGAGAGAGAGAGAGAGAGAGGTGATCTTTGTTACTCGCGTGGGTAACCAAAAGAAGCTACCTGTCACAGTGACGCAAAGAATTGACGTGATGGCAGAATGGTAAATAATTCAAAATGAAAAAAGAGCGGAAGTTGGCGAGAAAATAAGTGGAAAGACAGAAGGCAAAAAAAAATCCCAAATCGACTATTCAGTTCCTCGCTGCTTTGTGCGATTATTCAATTTTGCTGAAACCACTGTCGTTTGGCCAACCACCACCCCCCAACCCCCCATCTCCGGTTACTCCGTCGTCGGCAGAATATCGGTCTCCGTCCGCTTCACTTCTCCATCTCTATTCTCTTCTCTTTCGCTGCCTCTCAATTTTAGTCGAGCTCAGCTGCTCCGCTCTTCTGACATGGTGAGGATGAAAAAGTCGTCGTGGAAGACCACAACAAGGCCACCATGGAGAAAGACTCTTAAGACTATAACTGTAACTAAAGACGAAGACAACTTCATATTGAAGCACTACGAAGTCGACGAGCTGATGGCAAAAGAACCAGATGAGGCGACAAAAGCACATGCTGCGGAAGGAGAAAAAGAAGGGGCTACAACTCCTGCGAGAGGAACATCTTCAGAAAAGAAAGGAAATGAAAGTACTGGGACTGAAGAACCTCCTCGTGATGAACCAGATGAAGCGGAAAAAGCACCAGTTGCGGAAGGGGAGAAAGAAGGGGCCACAACTCCTCTAAGGACTCTGAGAGGGAAGAAAGAAGGGGGTGCAACTCCTCCAAAGAGACCATCTTCAGAAAAGAAAGGGAATGTCAATAAAGAAGGTACTGGGACTGAAGAACCTCCGTGTGATGAAGCGGAGAATGAAGAACGACGAGGTAATTTATGTTTGCATGTATATTACAACAAAATATAAATAAAGGATTTTGACTACAAAGTAACAATGTAAGATAAAAGAGCAACTGGTATGACAAGTAGAGTAACTCGACAATGCCTAGAGTAACTATAGGAACGTTGGAGTAAATGTACGATAGGATAGTGTAACTGTCTTAAAGCTGGAGTAACTATTTCATAAGAAAACGTAACTCATACACTAGATATAGCAGTTAAACTGGAAAATATATTTTGTTAAACTAAAGAGTACAATTTTTGAGTAACTATGTTTGTATGCAGGAGAAGATAGGATACCGTTTGATGAGAATACAAAAGAATATCCGCAAAGGAATGGGGAAGAAAATGCTACTGCTGATGAAGAAGAATTGCAAAGAAGTAAAAGGAAACAAAAGGGGAAAGAAAAAGCTAAAGCAAGAAAGGAGAAAGAAAAAGCTATTGTTGATGAAGGAGAAGTGCAAAAAGGTAAAAGGAAGTAGACGGGGAAAGGAAAGGATATTGACGAGGAAGGAGAAGAGGATAGAAGGAAGAGGAAAGAGAAGGGGAAAGGAAAGGTTGATGCAAGTAAGGATAAAGAAAAAGCTACTGATCAGGAAGGAGAAGAGGAAAGAAGGAAGAGGAAGGAGAAGGGAAAAGCAAAGGCTGATGAAGGTAAGGTTGTATAGATTTATAATTGTGTTAATTTGTTGTTACTTTTAGAGGACACTTAATAACACTTACAATTTAGAAAGTTGCTATTACAATAATAGTTAGCTTTAAAATGTGATCAACCTACCATGTATAGTAAATTGTGAAAAATATAAGAGTAACTGGACTGACTAAAAAGTAATAAGCAACAAAAAACCTAAGAATACTTATTGATATGTTTGCAGTTGGCATTAAAAGGATATACCACAGATGCTACATCAAGAGATACATCACCATCAACAACAATATGGTGTTTACAAAGAATCAGATTAGAATGATGAGGTCAACGGCCTTTGCAAACATGATAAAGATGCCAAATCTTATGGTAGACGTAGTACTTTTGAAGGATTTAATAGCAGGATATGTGGAGGATGACAAATTCTTGTTGGCAAAGGGAGTGGAAAGAAGAATGACAATTGAGGATGTGGGGGTAATCCTAGGTATCCCTAGAAAAGGTATGTATATCATACCTAGGAAAAACTTTGACATAGTGAGCTCAATTTATCAAGAATTCTCTAGGGCAACAAGTAGACATGGCAAGGAAGGTGAGACCTCAAAAAGTTTGAAGGAGAAGGATGTCCTACACAAAGACAACTTGGCAAATCTTTGGCAACAATATGCCAAGACATACGACCCCGTCGACAATCAAAACATGTGTCGGGTGTGGATGTTGCATTTGCTTGCAACATTCCTACTCCCAGATACCAGCTATTGCACCCCAATTTACATCATGCATTACTTAGATGATGTAACTATTAGGGGGCAAATGAATTGGGCAAAGCTGGTTCATGGGAGTATCTTCAAGAATATGAAGATGTTGAAGGAGAATGTTGAACTGAGGAGGAGAGGGGAGAAGGGAAAGACCACACTCTATACGACAGGGTGTGTCATGTGCCTATGCGTAAGTGAAAAAATTTATTTTTGTCTAGATTGTTACAATGATGCCTAGGGACATTTACTTATGCATTACATTTTTCTCTATTACATGCAGGTTTGGGCATATGAGATGATGAAAATGGCAAAGACAACCTTCCTTAATGCCAAGCCAAGGATAAAAAAGTGGGTTGCGCCGGTCCAGAAAGTGATGGAAATAGGGACTGTAAACCCTAGAGATGTAAGGATATTTCTTCTTTGTTACAAAGCTAATATACAACATAATCATATATGTTTGAATTGTGACACATTGTTTGATTTATTTGGACAAGTTTGTCAAAGGATGAAGCCTGATCATGGAAATGATTGGAGAGCTGTAAGAAGAGTAGATGACTTGCCATATTACCTAGCGGAAAAAAGGGAAAAAGTAAGCCAACTGCAGATAAGGCGCCAACAGAGCCAATCATCGAAAAAGGAGTAACTGCTGAGAACTCCACCCTGGAGGGAAGAATCCACTGACTGGAGGAGGAGATGAAGATGCAGAAGGAGATCTGCACAAAGATAGTTGTTGAAGCATTTAGTGACCTGAAGAAGGAGAATAAGAGGCTAAAAAATGAATAGCCAAATTAGAAGAATAAAATAGAGTTCTGAAGAGGAAGGTGGGAGATGAAAGTGACAAAGCACAGTCACCTAAAAGTGGGTTTGAATAATTTGCTGAGGGGTTTGCCTCAATAAATGTTGATGAACCCAAAGACAGGTCTGAGGTGCTTCGAAAGAAGGATATGGACATGTCAGACAAAGAAGAGAAAGAAGGTGTGGAGAAGGGATACACACCAAGAAAACCAAGAAAGCTGAGGCTGAAAAGAAAGTATGTGGAACATAAAGGATCTGAAGAAGAGAGTGTTGATGAACAAACAGGTGTTGTAGAGAAAAAGCACAAAGAAAAAGCTACGGATGGGTCTGCCCAAGCAAGATGTGCACGAGATGCAGAAGAAAAAGGCAAAGAAAAAAGGGAACATGCAAAGAAATCAAGCGAAGAAGAAGAAGGAAAGAAGAAAGAGCTCAGAAAAAAGTTGACAAAGAGAAAGAAGATGACAGAGCCTATAATAGGGAGCATAGAGAAGAACATCAAAAAAAGGAGGGAGGAAAAGGTAAGGTTGGATTTATTTTTAAGTATATCAGTACTTGAGTATCTGTATGAACATAAAGAGTAACTATTTGAATTAGTAGAGTAACTATGTGACATAGTAGAGTAACTGTAGGAATATAAAGAGTAACTATACGATTGATAGAGTAACTATGTGATAAAAAGTAACTATATGATTGATAGAGTAACTAAACGATTGATAGATTGACTATAGGAATGAAGATGGATTCTAACATTGAATGCACTTTGTTGTTGACAGCACAAGCTGACAAATTTCATAGGTTTTGAGCATTTCAAAACAAAGGAAACCAAAGAAATTGTCCATCTCTTCATGGATAATATCGAAGAAATGTAAGAATTGGTTATTTTGTCAAGTGTACAAAATAAAACATTACTTATTCAATATCTAACTCATATGTATCACATCTATGAATGATTGCAGGTCAAAACGAGAGTGGAAATTCAGTGATAATGTTTGGTGCATGGGGAAGGACCTCACTGCCCTATTATACAAAGATCAAATGACGTAATCACCTGTAAGAACCAAAATGTAGTGTAACCGTTTGAAATAATAATTTGGATTGCTAAAGAAAAACACTTGTGGTATTTTTTTCAGGTTCTGGACTGCTTTTTGTAGATGCTCAAGGCAAGCACAAGCAAGCGGAGGAAGAAGGGTTTGACGTGGCACTGCATGGGAACTTATGCTCCGATAATACAAGCAAACTTGGTATACAAAATTACATCAAATTACAAACTAGAAACACAAACTGAAACTTATAGATGTGCATTTTTTTATTCTACATTTGTAGCAGAAACTGGCATTTGATGTTGAGAACATCACCCTGGAGCAGATTGACATGCTATCTCCACTCTTCAACATTTTTTTGAAAGATTGGGACACAATGGACTCAGTGTTCACCATACTAAACAACGACATCCACTGGCACTTGTATGAAGCAAGATTCAGGGATGGAACACACCAGTCTTATAACTCAATGAGCGGAAATAGCAAGTCAAAAAAAGAATTCATTAGATGGGTAAGTGATGAAAAAAGTAACGCTGTTAGTAATGGGTTGAAAGGATTAATGTTTGTTGATTAATAATTAATAAAAGTTGTGTTTTTCCTACAGGTGGGTATTATGTACGAATTCTTTAGGGGGACACTAGAAAAAAGAAGCCAACTGTCACAGTGGGAGCGGGAGTACCCACTATGCCCATAGTAGCAAGAAGACTCACTTGACTGTGGGGTCTTTGTGATGAAGTACCTTGAATGCCTGGTCAATGAAAAGCATATGGAATTCACTTACAAAGACATGCCAGCAACAAGGGCTGATATTTTTCAAAGAATGATGGCAAGGGGGTAGCTGCAGCCAATATAAGAAGATGAAAAGAATGCAAGTGATGACACAAAAGAAGGTCCAGCTGAACAATACAAGGAAGAAGCATATAAGGGTCAGAAAAAGCAAGAAGGAGAGCAGAAACAAGCAGCAGATACAGATGTGCAGGAAGAAAAAGGCACAGAGGAAGAAGTTGTTTCAAGACTCGACAGATGGCTGAATTCTAGCTGAATACTGATTTATTAAGTGAAATGTTAAATTTGAACAATTTGGTTCTGGAGTTATGATATGTAACTGCTATGAGATACATTAACTTATGTGCTGTAAGCTTGAAAATACATTTACTCTAAATCATATTATAAATAGGAGTATTTCAGGGTTTAATAGATAACGTACTATGCTTTGTCTGTGGTATTCTTGCATGAATAGTTGTTGTGGTTTTGTATGAAGATATATACTTTCAGTTAGCCTGTCAAAATAAACTAACTCAAGAGGAAGAGTGATGATCTTGTAACCCATAAAGTAATTATAATAACACTAAGGGTAACTATAAGAACACTAAGAGTAATTGTAAGTACACTAAGAGTAACTGTAAGAACACTAAGAGTAACTGTGACAGTAGATAAAAGTAACCCTGTGATTCAAAAAAGTAACTCTTATACTTTGTAAAAGTAACTCTAACAAAGGAAGGTAAAACACGTATCACAAAAACAATGTGTATGGAACACAGAGTAATAGGGACATCTTGTAAGTAACTATACGAACACGAAAGCAAGTGTTCTATTCCAAAAAAAAAGTATCTATATCAGAACTCACTGACAAATAAAAGAGATGAACTTGTCATCGATAAAGTAATTATATGAACACCTAGAGTAACTGTAAGAGCACTACGAGTAATTGTGACCACATAAAAGTAACTCTTTGCATTCAAAAAGTAATTGTTATACTTTGTAAAGTAACTCTTATGGAGGAAGTTAAGTCAAATAGACGATACCAGTGTATGTGAATCACATAGTAACAAACTGGCACTTTGTAAGTAACTATACAAACATGAAAGTAACTGGTCTAATCCAAAAATGTAAGTATTTCAAAAGAAAGAGTATTCATTGGACACAAAGAGAGACAAATATTCTTCAAAGAGTAACATCTGATGAGAAAAGATTCTTTGTAACATAATCAATGTATACATACATCTTATGGAGCTCAAGGTAACACAATAATAGATTCCAAACAGAAGTCAAAATACAGTAAGGATTACAAATCAATTTCAAATTACTACACAAGAACTACCCATTACATATTTGAATATGCCTCACTGACGCACTAATCAACTACAACTACACTAAAAAATAGCCATTCATCAAGAGCAGTAGCAGCAATAGCATCTCCCACCGCATGATATCAGAATAAAGAGCAGCACACTTAGTAGCACCACGATGCTCCCAATCAACAACAGTAGTAGAAAGGAAGGGTTAGTAGCACCAACAGATTGAAGAATAGAAATAGCAACATCAAAATAAGATAATGAATATACACGTCCAACATCAATAGAACACACGAGTAGCACCATAGATAATCATTGAGCAGCAAACAACAACAACACAAAGTCCAGAAAGAATATCTATGAAGAATGAAGTACTTATTCATAGGGCAGTTTCTGCTATCATGATTGACTTCAAACTCTAAGAAATTCTTGCACTGCCTCTCTCTTTTAGATTGAGCGATTTCAAGTCCAGATTTAAACATCACATCAGTCAATTTGGGTCTCCCTTTAGTTTTGGAAATACTAGGGATATGGACCTTGACAGCAGAAGAAGAAGTTGTGTTAGAAGCGGTAACACTAGCACCAGCACCAGTATTAGCAAGATCCAAATCTAAGAGCTCCTTTCGCAAAGCTAACAATTTTTCATGTCAAATATCTATAACGTTGTTCCTACACGCTATGTTGACAATTGAATTGTAGGTATAAATAAGCTGAAGTGTCCTCCCAGTGGATGGATGCTTAACCGATGCTTTGCCAAAAATCAAAGGGTTTTCTCTATATCCTTTAGTCCACCTCTTTAGTATGTATGGCTCGGGAAGAGTGCAAAAGTCACATCTCTTCAAATAAGACAGAATGTGTCTGAATGGAATACTTTTGAATTCCAACATGAAGCAATCGCAAGATACCATCTCACTTGATGAGTCTTTCTTCAAGGTACGAGGAGATCCAAAACCACCGACATGATACACCTCAAAGACACCTTTTTATGATGTTTCCTTTACATTGTACACCATGCTTTGATGAACCTCATACTGAAAGGTCTTAAAGATGGACTTGATGTACATACCTCTCATTTGCTCCTCGACATTTCACAATGATGACAAAGGAAGATTATTGTACTCGTCATCAAAATCTTTGAAATTTTCAATCTACCACACATGAGATTAAGCACTCTCTAAGGAACACACAAGCTCAAAAAGAGTCTTCCTAATATTCACATGGATTCTAATGAATGCATTCAAGCTCTCTCTTCTTTGAGTTGTCCTCGTGCCAATAAAGAAAGAAGACTACATATAGCACAGAACCCAATCCCAACACATCACATACATATTAGAAAGCCAAGTAATGGAAGACAGATCATTCTCTTGAACTACATAATCCCACCTCTCTTCAAAAATGTCGACATCATCCACGTTCAACACACAATCATTCAGAGAGCTTCTGATATGATCCTTGTTAGGAAGACCACCAAGCTTAGAGGGAAGCTTCTGTAGGATGTGTCAGCTGCAGAAGTGATGCTTGCAATTTAGAAAAATAGTAATGCTAGCATCATTCATAGTAGGGTCTTGATCAGTTATGATGGAAACCGGCTCTTTGCCAAAACAAAGTAAGTACTTCTTGAAAACCCAAACAAAGGAGTCATACTTCTCATCCACCAACAGAGTTGAGGAAAACAAGTCAGTCTTACGATGATGATGAACACCACCAAACATTCCAAAAACCATAGAATATTTGTTGGTACAGTAAGTGGTGTCGAACACAATCACATCACCAAACAACTTGCAATCTTTGATAGAGACAGGATCAACCCAAAACAAATGTGTCAAGCAACAATCGAGATCATTTTGGTAAGTATAAACAAATTTCGAATCTAAAACCTTCAACCTAACAAAACGATCCAACACCATGTCAATGTCGTATTTAGCTGACTCTTTCCTCTTGCTACTGAGGTGTCCATGAGCTTGTCTACTGGTCAATGTCAAATTTTCATAACTGTCAGACTCAGATGCTATCAATGCAATTTGTCTCGATATAGGAATGTTTGCTTGACTAATGGTAGAAATCATCTCTTTTTGAGTTTCATCAAGAGATGAGTTACACTTCAAGTAACAGAGATGAGCATCATCAACAAGATCGTGGTTGTGTTCATCAACAAAGGTAGTCACAACCCACATGGATGAAGAGTTATCTAGTGTGAATCAGATCATGGCTCCACAACCACACCTCTTCACAAAACGCCTGTGCTTCTTGGACAGATTATCCTGCAAGTTACCCACTTCATCACAAATGGGGCTCAAAAGCCCTCTAGACCTCTTAGAACGACTTATTTTACCCTGTTAGTTACAAACCAGATCTTTTCCAACCAGATTCTTAGTTCCTCATTCATACATATTGTCGTCTTTCCTGATTTTAAAACCAATTTTGCTAGCATAACTAGAATAGAAGGAGATACCTTCATCTAAACTTCCCAACTGGAGACCAATTCTAGGGACTTGTGCTGGGGATACAGTGCAAGCAACAATAGAAGGAGAAGAAGGAGGATTATCATTATCACATTCGACACTGGCATTAGTAGCATCTGTGTCAAGACTGGGATCCATGACAGATGTTTGAGAGTAACTCTGCAAATAGAAGAGTAACCTTGAAACACAAAAGAATAACTCAGTGAGTCATAAGAGTAACCACGTATCACAAAAGAGTAACTACATGAAACATAAAAAGCATGTATGATAGTTACTACTTAAAAACGAAAATTAGGATGCAAATTGGGTTTCCCACACAAAAGACAGAGCTGAATACAAAATGATGTGAAGAGAAAATATCAAGTAGAACTGATTGAAGTGATGAAGAGTATACAAAATTACCTGGTAGTAGATTGGACAACTACTTCTCCTGAAATGCAATAAAATGAAAAATTTATCCTCCCCTTACGGCATCAGTTCTAGTAGCAGATCTGGAGCAGAGATGTGACTTGGTGAAGATCAGTATCTTCTACTGATACTCTGATGACGTTATAGGAGATTCAGATCTATGCCATTAACCTTCGTTCTCCTCTGCACAACTGGGACAAGAAATTCCGTTCAAGTTGTTCAGATCTATAACTGTAGATAGGGGATTGAGATGCTAGAATGGAAATGCAGCATCAAAGGTCGACGCAGAGAAGCAATACATAGAGTTCGTTGAAGGCATCTAGGTGTCCAACTGTAGATGAACAGACAGGAACGATTGAGCAGATCGACGACGGAAGATGTCACATGAAGATGGCGGCGGAAGAACACGCATGAAGGAGACAGAATCTGTTTATTTAATTTTTTTCCTGAATTACAGGTTATGCCACCGCTGGTTATGGAACCACTGTGATTAAGTTGTAGATATTTACAACTAAATG